>CANSGD010000720.1:0-404030 GCA_947645195.1 Patellifolia procumbens | reverse complement strand
TTACAACACGAGAAATATTTAATTGAAATATTTTGTGCCCCTTTGTTGCAGATAAAATAACTAAGGAAGCATGTTAAAAAGGCCTGTTCTCTTCGGCATAATTCAGCTGAACTGAACTTAACTGATTGGAGCTGAACTGAACTGAACTGAACTTAATTGAATTGAACTGAATTAAATTGAATTGGGAAAGGTCTTAGCTTTCGTTCGTACTTTATATAAATGGCCTCTTGTAAATCAACTTCTCCATACTTCTTGGACAGAAGGACAGGACGCAGCTTGAATTAAATAAATATATAAATAATATTTAAACAATAATAATAAAAATATTAAATAAAAATTATAATGATAAGTAATAATAATGAATAATAATACAATAATAGTATTTTGGCTATTTTTAAATAATAGTTATAAATAAATAATATTAATAATCATAAAGTAATAATAATAATAATAATAATAATAATAATAATGATTAATGATTATAATGATAATTAATAACAATTATTTTATTGTCTTTGTATTAATATATTAATACTTGATGATGATTATATAATAACAATAATATCTAAGAAGTAAATTAATATTAATATTTTAATAATTAGATTTAATAATATAATAATATTTAGTAATAAAATAATGATTGGGTCGGACCATGCAAAATTGCATCATAAACCGTTTTGACGTGATTTGATTGGTTTATGCTTTTGACCTAAACTATGTTCCTCCTTAATAATAATAGTAATAATAATGAGTAAAGCTATAATAAATAAAATAATATATAGATATAATAATGATAATACTTACTAATAATGATATAAAAAAATAATAATAATAAGAGTAATTAGTAAAATAAATTAGACCAGCATAATAATAATATTTAACAAAATGGTTATAAAAGAATAAAGCTGAACTGAACTAAACTGAATTGAACTGAACTGAACTGAACTAAACTGAACTGAACTGATTGGAGCTGAACTGAACTGAACTGAACTGATTGGAGCTGAACTAAACTGAACTGAACTAATTGGAGTTGAACTGAAGTGAAAATAAGCTGGGAAGAACAGGTCCAAAGGGATGAATAAAAAAATGATTTAGTAAAATATAGAAAAGTAGATGCATTAGGAGATATTTATTATTTTAATTGACTTCGAATTAGATGAGGCCCGTAAACTAGATAATTATAAGTGACATAAAAAGAGGGGAAAAATGACTTGACAAAAAACTTAATTGAATTTTAAAACCATTACTAAAGATAGAACCAAAAAAGTTACTGAACATCAAAACAAGAACAACCTTTATATCTCTATTATATAAGTGAAGAGGTAGGGGTGGACACCAAAAAGAAAAAAGTTAAAAAATAAATAAAATAAATCAATGAGTTTATTAAGTAATTAAGTTTTATTTCTAAATTTAGCCATCAAATTTTTAATAAAAGATGTTCAAAACTTCTAACTAAAATATCTATAAACCTACAAAGTAAAAACAATTAAAAAAATATCAACGATTAGATTTTCTTGAGATCTATAGATAGACACCCACTTTGTTATACTTTTATATACATTTGAAATTTTTTGTTTTGAAATACATGAGTAATTGATTGTTCATGAGTGAAGACACATTTGATCAAATTGGAAATGATAAAGTATTTTAGCATGAGTGAGAAATATGATAAAGTATTTTCAAGTACATTTGAATTTTTTCTCATTTGGACAATGAGCAAAAATACTTACTGGTCACTATATAACAAAATTTGTAGTTGATGGTGGGGAGTAAGAGATGTTTTCAAGGAAAAATGAGCCAAAATGAATTTAGCTTGAAAACAAAATATGTTATGTATCTTCACATTTTATCATGTTATAAGTAGCCAAAACACACATCGTATACAAATAAAATTAGGATTTTTGTTCAAAACCACCTAAATTTTTCACGTTTTAGAAACTCCCACCTTAATGAATTTCTCTTTTAAATTTCCACCTATCATTCTCAATTTTATTAGAAACTCCCACCATTTAATGATTTTTGTTAGATTCCGTTAACAAAACCGTGAAGTGGGCCCCACATATGCATTTTATTATTAGTTTACGCTGAAATTAAAGTCAATTTCATCAATTTAAGGGCAAATCCTCAACAAATTTAGAAAAAAATTTGGAACGAATTATAACTATTTGGAAAGAATTGCAACTATTTCAAGTTTCATTTTTTAACAAAATGTATATGTGGGACCCACTTAACGGTTTTGTTAATGAAATTTGACATGTTTAGATTTACTGAAGATAACTTCTCCACTTCTCCTATATAAGGACATGTTTAGATTTACTGAAAATAACTGAACTGAACTGAACTGAACTGATCTAATTGGAACTGAACTGAACTGAAATTAAGCTGAAATGAACAGGCCCTAAGTCTGTTTATCCAACCAAGAAAATGCAACTGATTATTCTTATTCTCTTCATTAGTCACGAAACTAAACACATAAACACATTTAAAATTGTCACCACATACATCACAATGGTGTGCATATAACAACTTGAAATTACGGGAAAAAAAAACAATGCCATCACACGCATCGCGTGCATAAAATTCTAGTTTTCAAACAAGCTATCTAATGAAGGAGTAACTCCACAACTAGAGCCTCTCCCTTCCGTGAGAGCAATATTTCGCTTGAATTTGTTATCATGGAAATTGAGGATTATATATTCGAATAGTGATAGTACATCCCTATTTTTAACACATTGAATTTGTTACAACACGAGCAATATTTAATTTAAATATTTTTTTCTCCTTTGTTGCAGTTAAAATAATGACTAAGGAAGTATTTAGATGAAGGGATGAATAAAAAGATGAAGTAATAAAATATAGAAAAAATAAGCATTAGGAGATATTTATTATTTTAAGTTGTAAAATAAAGTGTTGAACAATATCAAGTATATAAATGGTAGAATATGCTATATATTTTTACTTTATTAAATTAACTCGTGCTTAGCACGGGCATGGACTAGTTGCTATTTATTATTAAGTAGACTATTGGAATTGTTTCTCGCGGCAATTTTGCAAGTTCTTTGTAAGCCCGCAAATTGTGGGCCTTTTTGAACGAAGTGTTTCTTTTAATTGTTAAGTGGTTGTGGACTCGTGGGGTTAATATATAAATTACATACACAAGAAACATCAAGATTAATTGTGGGGCAAACGCATATGTTTTAACTTATACTAGTTACTAGTCTTATATGTACGTGATGTGTGCCGCCTGCAAAAGAGTAATATGTTAAAATTTGGGATAAACGACATCCAATGAAGTTTATACATATTTTTCATATTTAAAAAAATAATTGTTAAGGTTTAATTATTTTGTTTCTTAGAGGGTGTGATTGTAATTTCAACAGAATTTAAATAGTGAAACAATATGAAAAATGCATACAAAAGTAATAAATACTCATTAAAAACAAAAACGCCAAAAAAGACTAAAAATCTTTAAAAAGATTAATGGAATATTTCATTTAGCACGAGAATGGGGAGGGAGTAGTATAATTATTATTGTACACCCTACACCCGGGTGTACCGTGCGCATGGTACACCTGGAAACAAATATAAATTACTTTATCTATTAAACGCGTGCAGCTATATCATCAAAGTAACTTAGCTCAGTTGGTTTTGAGCCCTCAGTTGGCGTTGTATGTATTGCGTGAGGTTGCGGGTTCCAGACTTAGTTCTCACATGTTTTTTCCTATCTTTATCCTTTTTACTTTCTTTTTAATTAAAAGCTACTAAATTTATAACTGATTCATAGGATGTTTACTTTAACATCTTCTTCACTTTCTTTTGTCTCTATATTACTAAAATATTTTTTAAAATGGATTTAGAATGTTTTGATATGATATATCTAATAATAAGTAAAGCATTTTAAAATGGGTTATTATGATTTTCTACTTTCTCAAAAAAAATATCGAAACAGTATGACAAATAACACTAGAATATGATATAAAAAAGAGCAATAAACAACCAAATGAGCGATTATATTATGCTTTACTCTAAGTGAACATGTATATATTATCACATATTGATGATATTTTCCACTATAATGAGCAATGTATCTTAAGATGAACAAATATGTAATGTAGTAGTTTAAAGTTTGTTAGAACAAAAAATAAATCTCAGCCTCATTGTTTGGGTTATTACCTACAAAAGTTCACATTTAACCCTTATGAGCAATTCGTATCTAAATGAGCATAAACTAAAATCTTTTAGCATCCTGAAAAACATGTTTCATATAGTTCACATTATGATTTGATATTGAGTGAGTTAAAATAACACTGCTCGTTCACAAATGAACAATTTAATTTAACTCATTTTGATCAAATGAGCAGTTTATTTTGTCTTGAAAATCTGTTTTGATCAGTATTATGATCTCAAGTGAGGTAAAATAAATTTACTCATTCACAAAATGAGCAGCTTTATTTTACTCATTTGATCAAATGAGCAATCTTTTGCACAGGAAGATCAATAAACATTCTCATCTTGAGTGAGGTAAAATAACTTTGCTCATTCACAAATGAACAGTTTAATTTTACTCATTTAGATAAAATGAGCAGTTTATTTTTTCTTGAAAAGAGCATTTCTGTTTTGATCAGTATACATTATGATCTCAAGTAAGGTAGAATCAATCTACTCATTCACAAAATGAGCAGCTTTATTCTACTCATTTGATCAAATGAGCAATCTTTTTTGCACAAGAAGATCAATAAAAATTCTCATCTTGAGTGAGGTAAAAAAAAATGCTCATTCACAAAATGAGCTGTTTTATTTTACTCATTTGATCAAATGAGCAATCTTTTTTGCACAAGAAAATCAGTAAACATTCTAGTCTTGAGTGAGCTCAAATAAATGTGCTCATTCACAAAATGAGTTGTTTTATCTTACTCATTTGATCAAATGAGCAATCTTTTTGCACGGGAAGATTAGTAAATATTCTGATCTTGAGTGAGTTAAAATAAATATGGTCATTTAAGAAATGAGCGATTGTTATAGGTTATGCCATTCTTTATTCTAAACCATTATTTTTTCATCTAAGCCCTTATTTTTTAGTTCATGAAATAGTTCTTCCTAAAATAATCAGTTATTTTATCGGTGCATCAATTAATGAAATAAATAGAAATAGCAATAAATTATCTTGATTTTGTTCTTCGATTGGTTCTACAATTGTATTTCTTCCGTTGTTGAGTTTAAAACTTCAATTTTTCACCTTATACAAACCCGAAATTATTCCAAAATTTTCAAAAATTTGCAACGAATTTCTCTAAATGTTGTATGAATTTGTCGAAATCACTGTGATATGATAAATAATAAGACATAAATCTGTTGGAATTTTTTTGGTAGAAAATCAACCTTTTCTGGGTTTGGGGATGAATAGAGAGATGAACAATGTTTTGTCTTCTAATGCGGCAATTGACGAGCGTGCCCCTGATCTTCGAGTTTATTACGAGTTTGCCACCGGGTGTATCGTGTGCACGGTACACCTGGATGCACGATGCTATTATTATGGTACATCCACATGTATTTTTGTCATTTTGGCGGTTTATACCAATTTCACGTGCCAACCCACCAGCTTCCCTTCAGTATTTCAAACTTTTTATTTCTGTCTCCTTCTCTCTCAGTTACTTTTAGAAACCAAAAAAATTACCAAGAAAAGTTTCCATCTCTCTCCTATGGTTTCCTCCACCGTATGTGTTTTATTTCACCATTTTTTCTCTTCTCAATTACTCAGTTCTCTCTTGTTTTCCCATTTTTTCCATCCTTTTTCTTCAAAATTATTTTTCATTATGTTGTTGTGCTGTTGAATTTTGCACTTTTGTTTATAAATTGTTGAAGAATCTGAAGATTTTCAGAATGAATTTACGATCGAAGTCTGCAATGAACTTCTATTGCAATAAATTTCTTGAAAAACATAGCAAGGATCATGCTACTTTAGAGATTTTTACATTTCTCATTGTTAACAGAGGTATTCGCCATTTTTACACTTCTCAATTTCTCGACTCTGTCTCATTCTATCTCCTTTTGTTCATCTTTTCATCCTTTTTTTGAAAATTAGTTGCTCAAAACTGAAAGATTTGTTTATTTAAGCAAATGAGAAGAATTATTTTTGCTTAGAGAATTTTTCCTATTTAACGTTTTTATTTTCCTCATGAATACTATTTAATTCTGCCCATTTGCGCAAATGAGTTGGTGGTTATTTGCTCAAGCTGAAAGATTTGCTCAGCAGAATGAAATTGCATTAGAAGAAAATTTATGCTCATTTCCTCAAATGAGCATTTTTAACTAACAAATTTGCCTAGGAAGAAAAATTCTGCTCATTTCTTCAAATGAGCATTTTGAACAAACACAATCAGTTTGCCGAGGAAGAAATATTTGCTCATTTCTTCAAATGAGCATCTTTCACTTTCTTCAGAGCTATAATTTATGCTTATTTTCACAAATGAGCGTTTTATTTTCCCTCATGACAAACTTGTTCACTCATTTTTCCTCATGATAAATTAATTCTAATGAGCAAGTGTTTAAAAAATTATCATTGAAATTATTTGATCTAAAAGAAAAGAGCATTTTTTTGCTTAAAAGGAAAAAATGATCTTAAATGAGCAACTGTTATGGTACCATTCAAAAAATAATTGTTCATTTTCATTATTCTCAAGACAAATATTCTACTCATTATCTCCATTAATTTTGTTATTCACCAATTCATGAAATAATTAGAAATAGCAATGAATTATCTTGATTTTGTTCTTCAATTGGTTCTACAAATGGTATTATTTCGGTCATTATTGAGTTCAAAGTTTCAAATTTTCAGCTTATAAATATCCAAAATTATCCCAAAAATTTTAAGAATTTGCAACGAAATTGTTAATTTGTTGCATGAATTTGTTGAAATCACATTGATTTGCTTGAAAATCAGTATTTTATGTCGAAATTTTTTATTGCATGAAAATCAGGGTTTTTCTTGGTTTTGGGATGAACAGAAGAGTTGAATACTCATGTTTTGTCTTCTTATGCCCCGGATTGACCAGCATGCCCCTAGAGTTTGTGTTATTTACCAAAATGCCATCATGTGTACCATGCTCATGGTACACCCGAGTGTATGATGCATGATCTCGAAGGAGTAGGAGAGAGAAAATATAATAATTGTAACATGGACGTTTGGTGCTTTATCACCTAAAAGAAATTGGTTTAATTAAATGATTAAGATTGGATATAAAACTTAATTCCTTGACTTTTTTGTTTACTTTATTTGTTTTTTCTTTTCTTATTTTTGGTGTCCACCCCTCCTCTTCCCTAATAGTATAGAGATAAACTAAAGTTAATTCTAGACAGATTTTCCAAAATTTCAGTTTTTTCAAAAGACACCCAAAAGTAAGATCTATAACATCAAATTTCCTAATGAAATTTATAATCTAAGATTGAACATGCAAAGCCACTTCTTTCAAGTGTGACTTAAATCTAGTTTGGTTTATTTTACTGTCTACACATAAGATTCAATTTGATTTGATCCAAGAGAAAAAGTCCATATAGAATTCAGAAACATTAAATTTCGAATGAAATCCGACAGGAGTTGAACCTTATGTAAGTTCTGTTGCACATCCGATCAGAATCCAATTTATATATGTAACTTGTTAGCTCATCAATTAATAATTGAAAAGTACATTTGTAAACTATTAGAAATTCAGTAAAATATTATAATTTTTATCCTAAAGTTATGATCTGGTTATCTTAACCGGGAAGTTAGTCCGAATTAATCTGAAGGAAAAAGTTTGAGTTTGAATAGGATTGAAAACTGAATCCGAATCCGATTGAGGTGGAGCAGTCTTGTAGTTTAGTAAGTCTGATCCATTACCATACCTACTTATATACTTCCTTCGTTCCATTTTAAATGCAATGATTTGACATAAAGTAGAGAGAAAAGATATCAAATTGTTGCATTTAAAATTGAATGGAGGAAGTATATGAAGTATGTTACAGGTTTTGTGCCCATTGTTACAATCTCACGATGAAACAAAACAACAAATGGCCTATTAGCTCAGTTGGTTAGAGCGTCGTGCTAATAACGCGAAGGTCGCAGGTTCGAGACCTGCATAGGCCAATTTTTTTTTTATAATCACCTAACTTCATCGGTTCAAACCATTACCTTCGTACTTCCAAATTCCAATCAACTCCATTACCCACTTTCAACCATAATTTCCCCACCAATTTCCATCCAGAAGTTCAGAAATTTTGCCAACTTTCAACCCATAAATTACTCAACAACTTCAATTTCCATCAAAAACTTCCAATTTATACGCAAAATCTCATTTTGGGCAACTTTAATTCACAGCAAAAAACTAAAAATGAGTATATTTGATCTTGAGAAGCACTTTGCCTTTTATGGCGCATACCACAGCAACCCAGTTAACATTTTCATACATATGTTATTTGTTTGGCCAATTTTCTACACTTCTCTTATGCTATTCTACCATGTACCCATCTTATTTTTCCCCAATTTTGCAGCACTTTTCACTTTAATATATGCTTTTTTCTATGTGGGTATGGATAAGAAAGCTGGTTCTTTAGCTGCTCTTCTCTGTTTCCTCTGTTGGGTTGGAGCTTCTTCTTGTGCTACTCATCTTGGGTATTCTTTAACTTGGAAGGTAATCTTTTACCTCTATACTATCTTCTCCATTTCGCTTTCTGTTTCATAATTGAATTTAATGTGTTTAGTTGTGATGATTGTATTTGTATGACTTTGTTTTTGTAAACTGCTTTTATTGGTTTTTGTAACAAATGAATGGAGTTGGGTAGCAAATGTAGGAGTTCATGTTTTCGAATGTGAGGAGCTAAGGCTGAAATTGGATTAGGGTCAGTTGGAAAGAGTTTAGATATTTAGGTCACTTGCAAAAAGTTTAGATTTGTAGGTCAAATTGAAAAAAGTTTGGACTAGGGAAGGTTGTCGTTTCTGCATTGCTCCATGTTAGAGCAATGCCTAGTCAATATCGAATATATGTATATATCCATCGCCTCATATTTTTGGTGGTATATTTACTGAAAATGGTAGTACATTTCATATGTATAGTAGTATATTCTAATATGTATGGTAGTACATTTATTAATGAAAAAATTTATGCCAAATACAAACTATATAGTTATATAGCTGTGAAAATATCGATTATTATATACTACTTTTCTCAATAAATGTACTACCATGTATAAGGAATGTACTACCATGTATAAGGAATGTACTACCAAAAAAGTGAGGCGATGGATATATGCATATATCCGATATTGATTAGGCATTTCTCCTCCATGTTACTTGATTTTCGATGTACTTGCACGATCATTGACCCTTACTCGCTAGTTTTAGAACTATTGAAATGAATGAAGAAAGAACTTCTACTTGGGATATTTGATATGTCCGTGTGAAATTGCATAAATTGTTCACCGTTTTCTTATTTATATGACTGTTTATCGAATGAAACATGAGTATTGTCGGTAAGGTTACTCATTAGTTTTATGATTTGGAATTGTGGGTGTGAGTATTAATGAAAATGGATGAAAAAGAACTTATGCGTGGACTTTCTCATGTGAAATTAGGTAACATGATTAGCGCTTTCTTACTTATATGACTGTATATCGAATGAGACATGAGTGTTGTTGGTAAGGTTGTTCTAATTTGCTTTAGCTATCCTGCTCTTTTTAGTGTAGTGGTACCTTTTTTGGTAAATTGTAGTGTAAGAATTGGATATCGATTTCCTTGCAATGAATCAGGATAGGATGGCAACATGGATGGGATTGAAGTGTCTTGTCCATAATGCAATACTTCAAATATAATGATTAATAAATAACAAACTACCAACACCCGGAGTGGTGCTATACGGATGCTATTTTGCATCCTGAGTTCAGGTGTTTTGCTCTGTCTAAGATGAGGTCATAGTTCTCCATAGGTTGACCTGATGACATTTAATAGCGCTGTCAGCCATATTGTAGAAAAACAGTGTAGGTAGATTTTGAGGCCTATCCTCTGTTTTCCTATAGAAGTCTTCAAGAGATTTGGTGCTAGAGGATTTGCCATCCCTTATTATAATTTACATGCAAACTAATCCCTGGGGAGTGGGGACAGTCGAAATCCCCCAAACTCCTTTTAGCTCTTATCTATTTATTATTATTTGCTTATATTCTGAGGTATATTGGTTTTTCTTTGGTTTGTGAACAGTGCTTTGTTCATGGTGAAACTGTAATCCTATGAGCTATTTTTCTACCCTGGATTTGGTGATAATCTTGTCAGTTCAGTAGACAGCCCCCATCCAAAGTTTGTGTCAGACAATTTGTTGCAGCCCATCGAAGAGTTTGTGTCAAACAATTTGTTGCAGCCCATCTAAGGTGTCCTCAATTCTGTTCAGTTTGTTACTAAAATAGCCTCTATGCAACAATTGGTGCTCTTTCTATAACCATGTACCGAACTCTGTGCTCTATTCACCTCACTGCTAAAAAATGAGGATGTAGCACACTACTTTCTCTTCCTTCTTTGCTTAATTTTTTGTTTCTTCACCCTCTTTAGTCTTTCGACATCCATTCTTATCCTTTCAACATCCATTCTTTAGTCTTTGCTTAATTTATGTGGTTTCTGTTTCTGTTTGTGCTTCCTGGAAATCGGGAATGTTCAAGCACTTTGAATAAGGGCAATATAATGTACTTTGCTCATGTTGTGTGTCATACGTGAGACATATACATGATCAACTGATTCACAGCAGGTAAGCAGTGTGGTATTTGTACAGTGTACACCATACATGTATAGGGAATTTGGTTTGATGTATTATATTGGTGTATTCTTTATCAGCAATTTGCTTTGTTGGACAATTTTGTTTTTTGAGGTATTCAGGTAGGGGGTTATGGCATTTTCATTTCCGTTAAAGCCAATAAACTTTGAAGGAAAAGTGTCAAAACATTCAAGCTCATTACAACCCTTAGTAACCTATCCCGCCACCAAGTGGGCAACCGTGTTTCCTACCCTTTTCACATGAGAAAACTTAATTCGATCAAAATTTACCTGGCTCATTACAGATATCATCATAGAGTTAACTGAATTGGTGAAAGACCATCTGTGCACATCTTCACAGCTTTGATGACATTCCACAAATCCCCTTCAATCCATATCTCTACGCCACCCGTAACCCGTATCGAGCTGCCATTGCTTCAGCAAGTTCCACCTCCCATCTTCCTTTTATTCGACAGGTTGCAGCCACCCTTATCACGCCATGTTCATCACGCACCACCACCCCCAATCCCACATAGTCAGCACCCACATGAGCATCAAAGTTAACTGTAACCATTCCATCTCGAAGTGGCATCCATACACTATTCGGACCAGGACCTGGGAGCTGGGCAAGCAAGAAAGCTGGACTTGCATGCGAGCCATAGTCAGCCACCATCCTCGCTAACCCAACAGCCACCATTTTCGGGTGAGTTTGCTCCTGCTTGAAGATTCTTTTGTTCCTACACAGCCACGCAGCCCACATTAGTGTTGCCACCAATCTAAATACATCCTTTTATATTCTACCCTCCTACCATTTAATTTTTCCAATCATAGATTCTCCCTGTAGACTCTTCACATTGTCAACGAGTTCTTGATCCTCCCATATTGGTTGCACTTCCCTGCTTTGTTGGACACAGTAACTCCTTGTATCTAATGCTAAAAACATATATCTTCTCATTTCCTCTGTTTTATAACAAGTGTAATACCTCATTTAGTAATAATCTCTCTTTATCTCTCTCCTTATCACTTGGGTCCACTTTATTTCTCTCTACCTCTCTCCTCCTCTCATGCTGTCCTAAAAACATGTGTCCCCCCCCCAATCAAATTATGAAGCAAGGCCAAATAGGTAAAAATACACTAGTGTGAAAAAATCAGTAAGGAAGTGAAGGGGTGTTAAAGCCCTAAGCTTTCGCCCTTGCTATATCCAGTTCATGCTTCTAAGCATTGTCCAAACTATTGCTTGTAGCTAACTGTCAACCTTTTTGTATAGCTTTTTTTTTGCTAAAAATGAACATCTCCAAGTGTATCATTTCTAGGATTTATTCTTTTTTTTTTTTTTGATTCGCCATATATTGGGCTGTGGTTAACATTAAACAGATTCGCTACTTAAGGAGTACTAAGTTGCATTGTCAAGAGTGTGGACATGCTGGGGAGCCTTGAGTAAATGGGGATCTTAATGCATATTATGCTCAGGTATAGGAAATCAAAGCAACACAGTACACTAGCTTTCATAATTTCATAAGCAAAACCACCACCTGCTTCCTCATGAAGGTACGAGCTGTTATAGTGGTTTAATCATTATTCTTGACCCTTGTCTGGTTTCTCATGAGAAGAAGTTAAGTAATCATATGAGTCAAAAGATATTTAACATGGGACAGCAGACTCTGTCAAAAAGGAAGATTGAATATACGAGCTTTTAAATCTCAGTTTCAGTTAGGAGGACCTACATTTGTTCAATGGTTGGATATATAATCTTGAACCCATTAGCTCTAGAAACAATTTTCTTAATAACTTTACCAGAACAATTACTTCATGTTACTGATCTGAACTAATGAGTAAAGGATTAGTCTGCTTTTTCTTTCAAGATTTCCTGTATGAGAAATATAAATTTTTAGCTCTCATTCCTTCTGGCTCGCTCTATCCTGGGGCTATACTATTTTTGGCAATCTGTAATGAATCGATCTAGAAGGAGGGGTACTCTAGGAAATGCAATTAAGTAGTGTCTTGAGGAATAAGTTAGCAAGTTAGTTTACCTATAGATAGAGGAGATTAGGGAGTGAAAAATTATGTTGAAAATTATTAAGTGTGTTTTGTAGAACTTTTAAGGATTCTTTGGGAGAGACAAGCCTCTCGAATGCTTGCTTGGGCGTGCTCAATCCACTCGAAAGCTTCATATCTATCTTAATCTTCTGTAATTTCAGTTTATTAACATTAATATCATGTCAGTTCATAATCCTTGATGCTTCCTATCTGAAGTCACATCCTTTGTTATTTCTTGTAGTCTAAGTTCTTTGACCATTTGCCATAGAGTGCATTACGCTTTTGTTAATTGTTGCTGCTTCTAGTACAAACATTGATGCACTGTTGAGTGAATTGATCTCAGTTTATGAGCTAATCATTTTGCGATGCTTTTGCTCCATGTTTTATGTTGTGTTCCCTGCTTGACGAACCTTATTTCTTGCTTATGGTGCTTCTAGAACCAAAAATCTTCATATCTTGTTATTCAGGTTTTCTATGTTCTAGAGTTCTGGTTTCCAGATTTCTCCGTTATTGAATACTTGCCACTATGGTCCGTTGCGTGGTCCATATGATAAATTTTGTTACAATATGTTTGATCAGTTGCTTTTTTTAGGTGCCATTTCTTCAGCCTTTTATCAGCCTTTTCTTTAGGTCCAAGGGAGGTCAGCTGGTCCGGGAATTGGGAAAGTCTGATATACGTACGGCTAGTGGCTGCTTGCATTAGTATAGTAGACCTGTTTCCTTTTTCGTGACAAGTAAAATCTGAATCCTCTCTCTATTTCAAAATAATAGATCCCATTTTTTGGTCAGAGTTGGGTAACTTGAACTATCATTTGAAAGCATTATAAGTATTGTAGTAAAAACTAAAGGGAAAAATTTGTCAGTTAACAAATTTTCAATAAAACCTAGGCTGAGCATGAGTTGGGTTGGTGCGGTTTGGGATGTAACCCAAACCAACACATACAAAAACGGTTCGAGTTTTTTCCGAACCAACCCAAACCGCCCCACATAAAACGGTTTGGTGCGTGCGGTTCGCGGTTTTCCCCTATTTTTTATTTCAAAACATATTTTTCTAATTCAAAATTGTTGTTTTGTTTATGAATTACAAGCTCGATATGAAAACATATAAATGAGCTACAAAAAAGCTACATTATACAAAAAAATTGTGAAGTTGCTAAAAAACATTACACTATTAAAGGTGCAAAATTGTTCTTACGTTGAATACATATATGATACATGTCGTAACTACATAAATTAACACATAATCGTGTACTTAGCGGTTTATGGTGCGGTTTGGGTTTAAAAAATAGTAAACCAACCCCAAACTGCAAACCGCGGTTTAGTCAAAAGTACAATCCAACCCCTTTTTTGGGCCCATAAACCAAACCAAACCGCACGAAAACGGTTTGGGTTGCGGTTTGGTGCGGTCCGACCCAAGTTCTGCTGAGCCCCTCAGTTCAGTTCAGCTCTAATAAGTTCAGTTCAGTTAGAATTAGACGAATAGTATAGACCCTATATAAAGTATGAATTTAAAACCCTCAACCTTTTCTATTTATATTACCCTTTCTTGTTAAATTTTTCTTAGTGTTCTATTACAAACTTTGACATTATTGATAGAGCTCCTCTATATCTCTCATCTCCTCACTCAATCTTCCTTCCCCTTTGCGCAATAAAGCTTGGTTTATTTGTCGAAGCGCACTCAAATCTTCATCTAAAGAAGTGGCTTTCATCTCTAATTCACGGTTTGATCAACTACTAATCTTTCTCATAAACCAACCAATTTTTCTGGATCAACTACCTGCATTATTGTTTCTATGCGAAACCGTGTTTCAGTTCTTGAATTCCAACACTATGAAGCATAAAAGCGTCTAGTGTTTGAGTTTTCCTTGTTTCCAAAATGTTTCCGTTCTTGAAATCCCAACCATTTTCGTGCTAATGAAGCTTGGGATTAAGGCTCCGTTTGTTTTGCAGGAAAACCATTTTCTTGGAAAATAGTTTTCCTCCATCTTTCCATCTTTCCATTTTCCTTTGTTTTGGTAAGAGGTGAAAAACTATTTTCTTACGGGTGGAAAATGCTCTTATAAGAGGAAAACCGATTTTATTTTGTAAGGAAGGTATGCCGCATTTTCCTATTCACTTCTTACTTCTCTTTATTCTCTCCTCCCATCTTTCCTTCTCTTTTTATCCATGTGGAGGAAGGGGTGTGATTACTGCATTTATTTGTTTTTCTCAATTGTGTTGGCATTTAAAACCTTTTGAAAACCTCTTTTAAAACTTTTTGCTGCAAACCTTGTTTTTCAAAAACTTTTTAAAAAATTCTTAAAACTTTAACCCTTTTAAAAAACTTTTTATCACTCTTGTCGATGCCATCTCCTTTGGCGACGGTTTCAGTTGACGATTCATGTTAGCCGACCCCAAATCACTTTGGGAATAAGGCTTAGTTGTATCTTTTCTCCCTAAGTTTTCCTCCAATCAAACAAACAAAGGAAAACTCTTTCTAAAATCATATTTTCCATGGAATATTGTTTTCCTTAAAAAGTGATTTTCCATGAAAAATGTTTTCCATTAAAACAAACGGAGCCTAAGTGGACATCAGCTTTTCCCCATTTTGAGTGTTTTTGTTTCCAAAGCCTGAACCATTTCCATACTACATTGATCCTCCACCGTGCCCTCCCCCTTAGCGTTTCCTGCTTCCACTCCATGACTGACCCCCATTAAATATGAACCCGGCAAGAGCAATCGCACCAAACCCTAAATATTATCTGGCAAGACCATCTGATGACCACGCTCGTTGTAAACTCAAAACTGCTTTAGCGTCTCGGATTCGGAGTTGTAAATAAGAATTTAAATCACGGACATGATACGTTGTGATGGACGTAATCACCATCGAGCATTTGCATTGCCGAAAACTAGGCTACTTCTGTTTAATTTGTAGTTCCCTAGTTGTGATCATGCTAATGAAGCTTGAACATGGCTAAAATATGAGGCTTTTTCTGCTGTGAAATGCATCATCTGTTTCCAGAGATCGCACCATGCTACATATCTGACATGATGGTGGCAGGATGTTGATTAGTGGTGGTTTGGTGGATGTGTTGGAAATTGGAGGGGATCGGGTGGTAAAGATTTTTGTGAAGAGTTTTTGCCTCTCTTTTTTTTTTTAAGAAAATCTTGACTGTAATTTAATAGCTTTGGGATGAAGATCACAGTAACAATTGAAACAATCTTACCAGACTTGTAATTTTTCTTCTTTTTCTGTGTATTCAGAAGAATGTGCTGAAACAGAGGATTATTTTTAAAAATCTCCCCTATAAAATTATGATCTTTCAAACATAAACTTGATAAATACTATGCTACCTGCGTACCTTGATGTGAATACGAGTGTATATAAAGATATTGCTACTTATCCGCTGATCATTGTTTGTGTGTGTAGATGTCCTCAGATATATATTCATGTTTTAATTTTTACCTGAATTGCAGTACATCTGCCAGTCCAACTTCCCAGTTTCCATTTTGGGATGTCCCAACAAATTTCCATTTCCTTTTCAAGTTAAATTTCTTTCTCCATCACATGAGCACCATCAATTTTTTTCTTAATCACAGTGCCACTAGAATTAGGAAGTTAAATATGGAACAGAGGGAGGATTTCAGGCTTGATGGATTTTGCATGATGGGTATCAATGTTGTGTTTCCTGCTCGTTGATATTCAACCTCTCATGTGCACTTTGGCCATTTTCAACATTCAGGTTGTTTTGGGAGCTCAGCTGATATGTTGGACAGCACAGTTCATAGGGCATGGAGTATTTGAGGTTGACACCCCTGAAATCTCAATTTGATGTTAACCTACATATTGTTTCTTACCCTATGCATTTTCTGTACAGAAACGGGCACCTGCTCTTTTGGACAATCTTGTGCAAGCCTTCTTGATGGCTCCTTTTTTCGTTTTACTAGAGGTACACCTCCTCAGAACCCTCTTTTATCTACTATATCAATTTTTCTTACTTCAAACAAAGTCTGGTCTAGTCGTACGGTTAGTATCTCACAACCTTGAGGGTGCACTATCAACCCCACTAAGGGCACTTTCTGGTGTTGGGATTCCTCTCCCTTACCTGTCAACCCCTTCTGGTTTAACCTACCTGAAGTTCTGGTCTTAAGGTCCTCCTTATCAAGTAACAAGAATAAAGATCAATTTTCCTGTGAAAAAAATAATATGGTTCTTCTGCTTGGTAAATAGGATTAGATGCTCAACATTTTGAACTTCAACTCACACAAGAGCTTTGATAAAATTCTTATAGGCTCTTCAGCATTTTTTCGGATATGAACCATATCCGGGATTTCATGCCAAGGTCAAAGCTATGGTGGATGCTGAAATTAAAGAATGGCGAGACAAGAAAGAAAAGAAATTAACCTAAAAGGTCATGACTACAAGATATCCAACTCTGATTGTTGTTATACTGCTGTATATATTCTGATTACCAATATTGAGAATGTTCAGCTACCAGAGTGTCTAAGCAACTTAATAAAAAAATTGGCATTTGAAGGATCGTTTAAAACTCGTCTAATTTGCTGCGATTGGCAAAGCTGAAGAAATATGTGTTGGTTAAATTTGGCTTGATTAAAGATATGTTGGTTAAATTTGGCTTGATTAATCTTTTTGGGGAGTTTAAAGTCGAGTTTTGTTGACATTTCAAATTTGTATGATCATGGGTTTCTGAGATTTAACATTACATTTTGTTGGATAAAGCTCAGTAGGGTTCTTATGGATTAGCATTTGGTTGGATTTTCCTCACTAAGGTCTAAAAGGGCCGATTAATTTCTATGGCAGTGTGGCTAAGAAGCTCCCCCTTTGGAGCAACATTTTTTGTGCCAATGTTTTTGAGTTTAAATAAGGCTCTATGAATTTCAAGAAGGTCATATAAGGTGTAAAAAAATTAATAACGTTACTCGAAGTCTATCTATACCTTTGATAGCTATGCCAATCTCTATTTTGATAAACACCTTAAATTTGTAGATTTTGTTTTGACTAGTTCAAAACAATAATTATACTTCTACCTTTGGTGCGGAATAGGCCCAAAGTCTAGGGCTTGTAACTTTAGATAAGTTTGGGTAAGCTAATTTCAAGATAGGTAAGAGTTTGTAAGTTCATTTAGGATTTGGGAATTTAGATTAGATAAGGTTGATCTTGCCATAGCCAAAAGGAGAATTGGATCTATAGGGCCTTTCAGATAATATGCATAAATGAGTTGTGTTTGGTAAGTGACGGACATTAATTTACGAAGATTCGGGTGTTTGGTACACATTGGTACTTCAATGTATTTTGCCTTTTGAGTCACAATGAATAAGTTATATAACTTTGTCCTTAAATTTAGAGGTGGATGTTCCCAAGCGAATTTCAACTATCACTTGTTGAAATCCAAATCGTTTAGAAGTAAAAGAAAGTTGTAATGTAGAATATGCATGTTATGTAGAAAATCACTCTGAAAGTCTGAACAACGACATTCAAGTCAATAACTCAATATAACATAGAAAGGCAAGGTTTGTAAATTCATATCACTTCACATAAGTTGAGATTAGTAAAGTTAATGGATAGTGTAAACCCTTAGCTTTATTTGTGGTCTTTTAAATTATTAGTATAAATCCATTCCATCTCGAGTTCGGATCCATTTCCTTTATTTAAAGGTGGATCCAGTTTGGCATTTTTATCCGACATACATATCTTTAACGGATCTGCCTATTTTATTAGTTATATGAATGTTTTGTAAGTTTATATAATATTTGTTACTTACTTATGGTTCATACTTAGTATTTGCTTTTCGAATATTACACTCTAATATTAAGAATACTTTGGATCTATGGGTCGGATATGAATCTTAAATACATTGATCTAAATCCGATCCAACGGATCAAAATTTGAAGATTTAGATTTAAAAATAGAACCAGTTGGGTCAAAAATCCGTTGCGATCCTAATTTCAAGAACAACTTGAGCCCAACACACACAAGCATTTTCCCTTTTGACCTTTTGCTCCTGTGAAACCGATTTTTGATTGTTTGACAAATGCTCAAGTTACTATTAGTCTTAGGTGAATAAACCGTGTTTAACGAGGAATTTGGACTAGATTTTTCTAGGATTATTATTAATATAAATAATACTCCCATTTTTGTCTCTTCTTCAATCAGCTAATAGTATTATATAAGTAATTAAATTTTGTAGAAGTCATGCGGATCGGAGGTAGATTAAGATAAGGTTGCATGATAATAACATCTAGATATGTCAACTTTGTTATTGAGGGAAAAACACAAGAAATTAATTATCATTGTTTTTCAAAATATTCAAGAATTAGGTTTGAATCATACTCCATTATCGCTACTAAAATTTCAGTTAAGTTCAAAGCTACTAAGCTAGTACTTGCAAACGCTATACTATTAAAGTCGCATTTGATCATGTCTTAATTTTCCTAATTCTTGTCAGCGTCCACACGTGGATCAGTACGAGGCATGATAAGGATGTGCAATTTAAATTACTTGACCATAATACAAAAAGAAAACAAAAAATCACCGTAAGATCTCCTCTAATCGATTTTCTTGTTTTAACAAAAGGAAAATACCTAAACCTCGGGAAGATTATTGACCTTTTTCAAATTGATTATCCGATATATTAACAAGGGAAAATTATAAGAAACAGCATAAATTATACGTTTGTTGCACACCAACAAAAGGTGCACAAAACAACACGAACTTTTTCTAATCGGTGCAGAAAATGACGTAAGTGGATTTTTTTGCCTGAGATTCCCTATTCCTAGCGAATCTTTAGTATTTTAGCTATTTTTTATTTTGCTATCTTTTCTCCTTCACTTTAAATAAACTATTGGATCTAAAAATCACCTTATTTCTTCTTTGAAACCATAAAATTTCCCCCAAATTGATTTTGTCTATCAAACCCTAGAATTAGAGGATGAGTGGCAAATGTTCAAGAAAGAAATCAAAAGGAATGTCTATAGTGTATAGGTAATAAAAATCAAAAAGCTAAAAATACTAAAGATTCACCGGAAATAGGGAATCTCAGGCGAAAAATCCACTTAAGTCGTTTTCTGCACCAATTAGAAAAGTTCGTGTTGTTTTGTGCACCTTTTTTTGTTGGTGCTGTTTTGTGCAAAAAACGTATAGTTTGCGCTGTTTGATCCAATTATCCCTATTAAAAAAGATTTTTGATTGCATTATTACTTTTTCAGTTACAGGAAGGGCCTGTTCTCTTCGGCTAAATCTAGCTGAACTGAACTGAACTTATTAGAGCTGAACTGAACTGAACTGAACTGAACTGAACTTATTGGAGCTGAACTAAACTGAACTTATTGGAGCTGAACTGAACTGAACTGAACTGAACTTATTGGAGCTAAACTGAACTGAACTGAACTTATTGGAGCTGAATTGAACTGAACTTATTGGAGCTGAACTGAACTGAACTGAATTGAATTGAATTGAATTATAATAAGTATAAGAATAATAAGTAAATAATAATTATTATGAATATTAAATAATTAGTAATAATAATTCTAAGTAATAATAATTAAATTAATAATTTAGAATAATATCTAATGAATAATGATAATATTATTTTGATGTTATTATGATGGTTATAAATAAATAAATAATAATAATAAATAATTTTTAAAATAATAATTATTGATAATAATAATTAATAATGAGTAATTAAAATTATTAGTATTAATATATTAATAATTGATGATGATGATATAATATAATGTCTAAGAAGTAAATTAATAGTATTACCATTATAATAATAATTAGCTTAAAACATGGATTGATGTGTGCTTCTAACCAAACCACGATTTGTGGTGGGTTGGTCTATGATAGAAATACACCAAACCACCAAAGTATATTTAATATACAACGTAACGACAATATTGTATTTTAAATAGTACTGCAGTATTATTAGCAACTTTGTAATTTTTTCATATCTTCTAGCTTTTTTTTAGCTTATTTGTATGATGTAATAGTGAATTTTATTCAGTAAAATAAATCAACAATTGCAAATTAGAATACTCCTATTGACATGAAATTTGGTTAAACCGTGCACCAAGCCAAACTTTGCTCAGCCATAATAATAATAATAGAAATAATAATGAGTAAATATATAATAAAATATATATATATATATAAATAATAATAATAATTATTATATAATAACAATAATAATAAGTAAAATAAATTAGACCAACAATAATAATATTAAATAAAATGGTTAAATAATGAATGGAGCTGAACTGAACTTAACTGAATTTATTGGAGCTGAACTGAACTGAACTGAACTTATTAGAGCTGAACTGAACTGAACTGAACTGAACTTATTGGAGCTGAAGTGAACTGAACTGAACTTATTAGAGCTGAACTGAACTGAACTGAACTGAAAATAAGCTGAACAGAACAGGCCCGAAGTCTTGTGTGCGGTTGACCGCATTATTATCAAATCGTATGACATGTATACAATTAAGGTTATCAGGATCGCGATTCTACTTTGGATCGGTGAGGGCACATAGGATCCAATCGTTGGATCGGTTAGTAGAATCGTACGATCCTACAAAATAACTAAGACTTGATAAAATATATCAATATGTTCCAAATGGTTCATAATTTGAGGAGAATAATCTTGAAAGTGCAAATTAGATCGTTAAAGCTAACATGGGGTTGAATTATAAGATAACTAGCCTTCTATGCACGCTATGCGTGCACAAATATTCGAAAAAATTAAAGTTTTTTGTCTCGAATAAAAATTATAAATTAGCTCACAATTGGTGATTTATTTGCACCTCCGATTCGAAAGTGAAATACCTACCCTCTTCTATATTATTTTTCTATCGTTCCAAGCAAGTTAGTAATTTTGAGTTTTTAAAATTTTTATGGCTTACCCTCTTCCTTCATAGAATAGAAACTTAGCAAAAGAAGAGTGTATGTAATTTCATGTGGATGCCAAGTCTTCCCCCTCCCATATATATGATAAAGATAATAGAGATTTCTCTTTTAATTGCCATATATTTTTACCTTAGATACTTTATGGAAAAGAACATGTCCTCTTTCGATCCATATGCACCTGATGCGTGCGGAAAAGTAAATTTCTCTAGTGAAGTGTATTTTTTTCGTGTTTTACACAAATGATTGTTAAATTTTAGTTAATTTTTTTTTGGGGTGTAATTGTAACCTCAATAAACTTTAAAGAGTGAAATAATATAAAAATACATAAAAGAAAATGAGTAATAAATTTAGAGAATAGATTACTAATAATGATCGGAATTTAAAACGCCAAAAAAGAGAAAAAATGTACCAAAAAGATTAATAAAATATGTCATTTAGAGGGAGAGAGGGAGAGGGAGTGAGAGTGAAAATGAAACAAATAAACAACTATAAAA
Organism: Patellifolia procumbens; assembly: GCA_947645195.1. NCBI lineage: Eukaryota > Viridiplantae > Streptophyta > Magnoliopsida > Caryophyllales > Amaranthaceae > Patellifolia > Patellifolia procumbens. The sequence continues at coordinate 381,826 of CANSGD010000720.1, read as the reverse complement.
AGGAAATTTGGATGAATTATCACCCAAAAGAAATTATTTTGAAATAAATGGCTACACTTGAAAATGAAAAATGTAAAAAAAAAAAAACTACTTTAATTAATGATGGGAGCATTAACTTTCTTCATTTAAGAAAATCTTTATTCCTTTTATTATTTTTGGTGTCCACCCCCACCTCTTCACTTATATAATAGAGATAAAGATAATAGAGATTTCTCTTTTGATTGCCATATGTTTTTACCTTAGATACTTTATGGAAAAGAACATGTCCTCTTTCAATCCATATGCACCTGATGCGTGCGGAAAAGTAAATTTCTCTAGTGAAGTGTATTTTTTCGTGTTTTAAACAAATGATCGTTAAATTTTAGTTATTTTTTTTGGGGTGTAATTGTAACCTCAAAAAACTTTAAAGAGTGAAATAATATAAAAATACATAAAAGAAAATGAGTAATAAATTTAGAGAATAGATTACTAATAATGATCTGAATTTAAAAACGCCAAAAAAGAGAAAAACAAATCTACCAAAGAGATTAATAAAATATGTCATTTAGAGGGAGAGAGGAGAGGGAGTAAGAGAGTGAAAATGAAACAAATAAACAACTATAAAAAGGAAATTTGGATGAATTATCACCCAAAAGAAATTAGTTTGAAATAAATGGCTATACTTGAAAATAAAAAATACAAAAAAAAAACTACTTTAATTAATGATAAGAGCATTAACTTTCTTCATTTAAGAAAATCTTTATTCCTTTTCTTATTTTTGGTGTCCACCCCCACCTCTTCACTTATATAATAGAGATAAAGATAATAGAGATTTCTCTTTTAATTGCCATATGTTTTTACCTTAGATACTTTATGGAAAAGAACATGTCCTCTTTCAATCCATATGCACCTGATGCGTGCGGAAAAGTAAATTTCTCTAGTGAAGTGTATTTTTTTCGTGTTTTAAACAAATGATCGTTAAATTTTAGTTTTTTTTAGGAGTGTAATTGTAACCTCAAAAACTTTAAAGAGTGAAATAATATAAAAATACATAAAAGAAAATGAGTAATAAATTTAGAGAATAGATTACTAATAATTATCTGAATTTAAAACGCCTAAAAAGAGAAAAAAATCTACCAAAAAGATTAATAAAATATGTCATTTAGAGGGAGAGAGGGAGAGGGAGTAAGAGAGTGAAAATGAAACAAATAAACAACTATAAAAAGGAAATTTGGATGAATTATCACCCAAAAGAAATTAGTTTGAAATAAATGGCTACACTTGAAAATAAAAAATGCAAAAAAAAAAACTACTATAATTAATGATAGGAGCATTAACTTTCTTCATTTAAGAAAATCTTTTTTCCTTTTCTTATTTTTGGTGTCCACCCCCACCTCTTCACTTATATAATAGAGATAAAAATAATAGAGATTTCTATTTAATTACCATATATTTTTACCTTAGATACTTTATGTAAAAGAACATGTCCTCTTTCAATCCATATGCACCTGATGCGTGTGGAAAAGTAAATTTCTCTAGTGAAGTGTATTTTTTCGTGTTTTAAACAAATGATTGTTAAATTTTAATTAATTTTTTTATTTGTGTAATTGTAACCTCAAAAAACTTTAAAGAGTGAAATAATATAAAAATACATAAAAGAAAATGAGTAATAAATTTAAAGAATAGATTACTAATAATTATCTGAATTTAAAACGCCAAAAAAGAGAAAAAAAATCTACCAAAAAGATTAATAAAATATGTCATTTAGAGGGAGAGAGGGAGAGGGAGTAAGAGAGTGAAAATGAAACAAATAAACAACTATAAACAGGAAATTTGGATGAATTATCACCCAAAAGAAATTAGTTTGAAATAAATGGCTATACTTGCAAATAAAAAATGCAAAAATAAAAACTACTTTAATTAATGATAGGAGCATTAACTTTCTTCATTTAAGAAAATCTTTTTTCCTTTTCTTATTTTTGGTGTCCACCCCCACCTCTTCACTTATATAATAGAGATAAAAATAATAGAGATTTCTATTTTAGTTACCATATATTTTTACCTTAGATACTTTGTGTAAAAGAACATGTCCTCTTTCAATCCATATGCACCTGATGCGTGTGGAAAAGTAAATTTCTCTAGTGAAGTGTATTTTTATCGTGTTTTAAACAAATGATCGTTAAATTTTAGTTTTTTTTTTTAGGAGTGTAATTGTAACCTCAAAAAACTTTAAAGATTGAAATAATATAAAAATACATAAAAGAAAATGAGTAATAAATTTAGAGAATAGATTACTAATAATGATCTGAATTTAAAAACGCCAAAAAAGAGAAAAACAAATCTACCAAAGAGATTAATAAAATATGTCATTTAGAGGGAGAGAGGGAGAGGGAGTAAGAGAGTGAAAATGAAACAAATAAACAACTATAAAAAGGAAATTTGGATGAATTATCACCCAAAAGAAATTAGATTGAAATAAATGGCTATACTTGAAAATAAAAAATACAAAAAAAAACTACTTTAATTAATGATAGGAGCATTAACTTTCTTCATTTAAGAAAATCTTTATTCCTTTTCTTATTTTTGGTGTCCACCCCCACCTCTTCACTTATATAATAGAGATAAAGATAATAGAGATTTCTCTTTTAATTGCCATATGTTTTTACCTTAGATACTTTATGGAAAAGAACATGTCCTCTTTCAATCCATATGCACCTGATGCGTGCGGAAAAGTAAATTTCTCTAGTGAAGTGTATTTTTTTCGTGTTTTAAACAAATGATCGTTAAATTTTAGTTTTTTTTTAGGAGTGTAATTGTAACCTCAAAAACTTTAAAGATTGAAATAATATAAAAATACATAAAAGAAAATGAGTAATAAATTTAGAGAATAGATTACTAATAATGATCTGAATTTAAAACGCCAAAAAAGAGAAAAAAAATGTACCAAAAAGATTAATAAAATATGTAATTTAGAGGGAGAGAGGGAGAGGGAGTGAGAGTGAAAATGAAACAAATAAACAACTATAAAAAGGAAATTTGGATTAATTATCACCCAAAAGAAATTATTTTGAAATAAATGGCTACACTTGAAAATAAAAATGCAAAAAAAAAACTACTTTAATTAATGATAGGAGCATTAACTTTCTTCATTTAAGAAAATCTTTATTCCTTTTATTATTTTTGGTGTCCACCCCCATCACTTCACTTATATAATAGAGATAAAGATAATAGAGATTTCTCTTTTAATTGCCATATGTTTTTACCTTAGATACTTTATGGAAAAGAACATGTCCTCTTTCAATCCATATGTACATGATGCGTGCGGAAATGTAAATTTCACTAGTGAAGTGTATTTTTTTCGTGCTTTAAACAAATGATCGTTAAATTTTAGTTATTTTTTTATTTGGGGTGTAATTGTAACCTCAAAAAACTTTAAAGAGTGAAATAATATAAAAATACATAAAAGAAAATGAGTAATAAATTTAGAGAATAGATTACTAATAATGATCTGAATTTAAAACGCCAAAAAGGAGAAAAAAATCTACCAAAAATATTAATAAAATATGTCATTTAGAGGGAGAGAGGGAGAGGGAGTAAGAGAGTGAAAATGAAACAAATAAACAACTATAAAAAGGAAATTTGGATGAATTATCACCCAAAAGAAATTAGCTTGAAATAAATGGCTACACTTGAAAATAAAAAATGCAAAAAAAAAAAACTACTTTAATTAATGATAGGAGCATTAACTTTCTTCATTTAAGAAATTTTTTTTTCCTTTTCTTATTTTTGGTGTCCACCCCCACCTCTTCACCTATATAATAGAGATAAAGATAATAGAGATTTCTCTTTTAATTGCCATATGTTTTTACCTTAGATACTTTATGGAAAAGAACATGTCCTCTTTCAATCCATATGCACCTGATGCGTGCGGAAAAGTAAATTTCTCTAGTGAAGTGTATTTTTTTCGTGTTTTAAACAAATGATCGTTAAATTTTAGTTTTTTTTTTAGGAGTGTAATTGTAACCTCAAAAACTTTAAAGAGTGAAATAATATAAAAATACATAAAAGAAAATGAGTAATAAATTTAGAGAATAGATTACTAATAATGATCTGAATTTAAAACGCCAAAAAAGAGAAAAAAATCTACCAAAAAGATTAATAAAATATGTCATTTAGAGGGAGAGAGGGAGAGGGAGTAAGAGAGTGAAAATGAAACAAATAAACAACTATAAAAAGGAAATTTGGATTAATTATCACCCAAAAGAAATTATTTTGAAATAAATGGCTACACTTGAAAATAAAAAATGCAAAAAAAAAAACTACTTTAATTAATGATAGGAGCATTAACTTTCTTCATTTAAGAAAATCTTTATTCCTTTTATTATTTTTGGTGTCCACCCCCATCTCTTCACTTATATAATAGAGATAAAGATAATAGAGATTTCTCTTTTAATTGCCATATGTTTTTACCTTAGATACTTTATGGAAAAGAACATGTCCTCTTTCAATCCATATGTACATGATGCGTGCGGAAATGTAAATTTCTCTAGTGAAGTGTATTTTTTTCGTGCTTTAAACAAATGATCGTTAAATTTTAGTTATTTTTTTATTTGGGGTGTAATTGTAACCTCAAAAAACTTTAAAGAGTGAAATAATATAAAAATACATAAAAGAAAATGAGTAATAAATTTAGAGAATAGATTACTAATAATTATCTGAATTTAAAACGCCAAAAAAGAGTAAAAAAATCTACCAAAAAGATTAATAAAATATGTCATTTAGAGGGAGAGAGGGAGAGGGAGTAAGAGAGTGAAAATGAAACAAATAAACAACTATAAAAAGGAAATTTGGATGAATTATCACCCAAAAGAAATTAGTTTGAAATAAATGGCTATACTTAAAAATAAAAATGCAAAAAAAAACTACTTTAATTAATGATAGGAGCATTAACTTTCTTCATTTAAGAAAATCTTTTTCCTTTTTTTATTTTTGGTGTCCACCCCCACCTCTTCACCTATATAATAGAGATAAAGATAATAGAGATTTCTCTTTTAATTGCCATATGTTTTTACCTTAGATACTTTATGGAAAAGAACATGTCCTCTTTCACTCCATATGCACCTGATGCGTGCGGAAAAGTAAATTTCTCTAGTGAAGTGTATTTTTTTCGTGTTTTAAACAAATGATCGTTAAATTTTAGTTACTTTTTTTGGGGGTGTAATTGTAACCTCAAAAAACTTTAAAGAGTGAAATAATATAAAAATACATAAAAGAAAATGAGTAATAAATTTAGAGAATAGATTACTAATAATGATCTGAATTTAAAAACGCCAAAAAAGAGAAAAACAAATCTACCAAAGAGATTAATAAAATATGTCATTTAGAGGGAGAGAGGGAGAGGGAGTAAGAGAGTGAAAATGAAACAAATAAACAACTATAAAAAGGAAATTTGGATGAATTATCACCCAAAAGAAATTAGTTTGAAATAAATGGCTATACTTGAAAATAAAAAATACAAAAAAAAACTACTTTAATTAATGATAGGAGCATTAACTTTCTTCATTTAAGAAAATCTTTATTCCTTTTCTTATTTTTGGTGTCCACCCCAACCTTTTCACTTATATAATAGAGATAAAGATAATAGAGATTTCTCTTTTAATTGCCATATGTTTTTACCTTAGATACTTTATGGAAAAGAACATGTCCTCTTTCAATCCATATGCACCTGATGCGTGCGGAAAAGTAAATTTCTCTAGTGAAGTGTATTTTTTTCGTGTTTTAAACAAATGATCGTTAAATTTTAGTTTTTTTTTAGGAGTGTAATTGTAACCTCAAAAACTTTAAAGAGTGAAATAATATAAAAATACATAAAAGAAAATGAGTAATAAATTTAGAGAATAGATTACTAATAATTATCTGAATTTAAAACGCCAAAAAAGAGAAAAAAAATCTACCAAAAAGATTAATAAAATATGTCATTTAGAGGGAGAGAGGGAGAGGGAGTGAAAATGAAACAAATAAACAACTATAAAAAGGAAATTTGGATGAATTATCACCCAAAAGAAATTAGTATGAAATAAATGGCTACACTTGAAAATAAAAAATGCAAAAAAAAAAACTACTTTAATTAATGATAGGAGCATTAACTTTCTTCATTTAAGAAAATCTTTTTTCCTTTTCTTATTTTTGGTGTCCACCCCCACCTCTTCACTTATATAATAGAGATAAAAATAATAGAGATTTCTATTTTAATTACCATATATTTTTACCTTAGATACTTTATGTAAAAGAACATGTCCTCTTTCAATCCATATGCACCTGGTGCGTGTGGAAAAGTAAATTTCTCTAGTGAAGTGTATTTTTTTCGTGTTTTAAACAAATGATTGTTAAATTTTAATTAATTTTTTTATTTGTGTAATTGTAACCTCAAAAAACTTTAAAGAGTGAAATAATATAAAAATACATAAAAGAAAATGAGTAATAAATTTAAAGAATAGATTACTAATAATTATCTGAATTTAAAACGCTAAAAAAGAGAAAAAAAAACTACCAAAAATATTAATAAAATATGTCATTTAGAGGGAGAGAGGGAGAGGGAGTAAGAGAGTGAAAATGAAACAAATAAACAACTATAAAAAGGAAATTTGGATGAATTATCACCCAAAAGAAATTAGTTTGAAATAAATGGCTACACTTGCAAATAAAAAATGCAAAAAAAAAAAACTACTTTAATTAATGATAGGAGCATTGACTTTCTTCATTTAAGAAAATCTTTTTTCCTTTTCTTATTTTTGGTGTCCACCCCCACCTCTTCACCTATATAATAGAGATAAAGATAATAGAGATTTCTCTTTTAATTGCCATATGTTTTTACCTTAGATACTTTATGGAAAAGAACATGTCCTCTTTCAATCCATATGCACCTGATGCGTGCGGAAAAGTAAATTTCTCTAGTGAAGTGTATTTTTTTCGTGTTTTAAACAAATGATCGTTAAATTTTAGTTTTTTTTTTAGGAGTGTAATTGTAACCTCAAAAACTTTAAAGAGTGAAATAATATAAAAATACATAAAAGAAAATGAGTAATAAATTTAGAGAATAGATTACTAATAATGATCTGAATTTAAAAACGCCAAAAAAGAGAAAAACAAATCTACCAAAGAGATTAATAAAATATGTCATTCAGAGGGAGAGAGGGAGAGGGAGTAAGAGAGTGAAAATGAAACAAATAAACAACTATAAAAAGGAAATTTGGATGAATTATCACCCAAAAGAAATTAGTTTGAAATAAATTGCTATACTTGAAAATAAAAAATACAAAAAAAAAACTACTTTAATTAATGATAGGAGCATTAACTTTCTCCATTTAAGAAAATCTTTATTCCTTTTCTTATTTTTGGTGTCCACCCCCACCTCTTCACTTATATAATAGAGATAAAGATAATAGAGATTTCTCTTTTAATTGCCATATGTTTTTACCTTAGATACTTTATGGAAAAGAACATGTCCTCTTTCAATCCATATGCACCTGATGCGTGCGGAAAAGTAAATTTCTCTAGTGAAGTGTATTTTTTTCGTGTTTTAAACAAATGATCGTTAAATTTTAGTTTTTTTTTTAGGAGTGTAATTGTAACCTCAAAAACTTTAAAGCGTGAAATAATATAAAAATACATAAAAGAAAATGAGTAATAAATTTAGAGAATAGATTACTAATAATTATTTGAATTTAAAACGCCAAAAAAGAGAAAAAAAATCTACCAAAAAGATTAATAAAATATGTCATTTAGAGGGAGAGAGGGAGAGGGAGTGAAAATGAAACAAATAAACAACTATAAAAAGGAAATTTGGATGAATTATCACCCAAAAGAAATTAGTTTGAAATAAATGGCTACACTTGAAAATAAAAAATGCAAAAAAAAAACTACTTTAATTAATGATAGGAGCATTAACTTTCTTCATTTAAGAAAATCTTTTTCCTTTTCTTATTTTTGGTGTCCACCCCCACCTCTTCACTTATATAATAGAGATAAAAATAATAGAGATTTCTATTTTAATTACCATATATTTTTACCTTAGATACTTTATGTAAAAGAACATGTCCTCTTTCAATCCATATGCACCTGATGCGTGCGGAAAAGTAAATTTCTCTAGTGAAGTGTATTTTTATCGTGTTTTAAACAAATGATCGTTAAATTTTAGTTTTTTTTTTTAGGAGTGTAATTGTAACCTCAAAAAACTTTAAAGAGTGAAATAATATAAAAATACATAAAAGAAAATGAGTAATAAATTTAGAGAATAGATTACTAATAATGATCTGAATTTAAAACGCCAAAAAAGAGAAAAAAAATGTACCAAAAAGATTAATAAAATATGTCATTTAGAGGGAGAGAGGGAGAGGGAGTGAGAGTGAAAATGAAACAAATAAACAACTATAAAAAGGAAATTTGGATTAATTATCACCCAAAAGAAATTATTTTGAAATAAATGGCTACACTTGAAAATAAAAAATGCAAAAAAAAACTACTTTAATTAATGATAAGAGCATTGACTTTCTTCATTTAAGAAAATCTTTATTCCTTTTATTATTTTTGGTGTCCACCCCCATCTCTTCACTTATATAATAGAGATAAAGATAATAGAGATTTCTCTTTTAATTGCCATATGTTTTTACCTTAGATACTTTATGGAAAAGAACATGTCCTCTTTCAATCCATATGTACATGATGCGTGCGGAAATGTAAATTTCTCTAGTGAAGTGTATTTTTTTCGTGCTTTAAACAAATGATCGTTAAATTTTAGTTATTTTTTTATTTGGGGTGTAATTGTAACCTCAAAAAACTTTAAAGAGTGAAATAATATAAAAATACATAAAAGAAAATGAGTAATAAATTTAGAGAATAGATTACTAATAATGATCTGAATTTAAAACGCCAAAAAGGAGAAAAAAATCTACCAAAAAAATAAAATAAAATATGTCATTTAGAGGGAGAGAGGGAGAGGGAGTAAGAGAGTGAAAATGAAACAAATAAACAACTATAAAAAGGAAATTTGGATGAATTATCACCCAAAAGAAATTAGTTTGAAATAAATGGCTACACTTGAAAATAAAAAATGCAAAAAAAAAAAACTACTTTAATTAATGATAGGAGCATTAACTTTCTTCATTTAAGAAAATCTTTTTTCCTTTTCTTATTTTTGGTGTCCACCCCCACCTCTTCACCTATATAATAGAGATAAAGATAATAGAGATTTCTCTTTTAATTGCCATATGTTTTTACCTTAGATACTTTATGGAAAAGAACATGTCCTCTTTCAATCCATATGCACCTGATGCGTGCGGAAAAGTAAATTTCTCTAGTGAAGTGTATTTTTTTCGTGTTTTAAACAAATGATCGTTAAATTTTAGTTATTTTTTTTTGGGGGTGTAATTGTAACCTCAAGAAACTTTAAAGAGTGAAATAATATAAAAATACATAAAAGAAAATGAGTAATAAATTTAGAGAATAGATTACTAATAATGATCTGAATTTAAAACGCCAAAAAAGAGAAAAAAAATCTACCAAAAAGATTAATAAAATATGTCATTTAGAGGGAGAGAGGGAGAGGGAGTAAGAGAGTGAAAATGAAACAAATAAACAACTATAAAAAGGAAATTTGGGTGAATTATCACCCAAAAGAAATTAGTTTGAAATAAATGGCTATACTTGAAAATAAAAAATGCAAAAAAAAAACTACTTTAATTAATGATAGGAGCATTAACTTTCTTCATTTAAGAAAATGTTTTTCCTTTTCTTATTTTTGGTGTCCACCCCCACCTCTTCACTTATATAATAGAGATAAAGATTTCTCTTTTAATTGCCATATGTTTTTACCTTAGATACTTTATGGAAAAGAACATGTCCTCTTTCAATCTATATGCACCAGATGCGTGCGGAAAAGTAAATTTCTCTAGTGAAGTGTATTTTTTTCGTGTTTTAGACAAATAATCGTTAAATTTTAGTTTTTTTTTTGAGGGGTGTAATTGTAACCTCAAAAAATTTTAAAGAGTGAAATAATATACAAATACATAAAAGAAAATGAATAATAAATTTAGAGAATAGATTACTAATATTGATCTGAATTTAGAACACCAAAAAAGAGAAAAAAAATCTACCAAAAAGATTAATAAAATATGTCATTTAGAGGGAGAGAGGGAGAGGGAATAAGAGAGTGAAAATGAAACAAATAAACAACTATAAAAAGGAAATTTGGATGAATTATCACCCAAAAGAAATTAGTTTGAAATAAATGGCTACATTTGAAAATAAAAAATGCAAAAAAAAAACTACTTTAATTAATGATAGGAGCATTAACTTTCTTCATTTAAGAAAATCTTTTTTCCTTTTCTTATTTTTGGTGTCCACCCCCACCTCTTCGTTTATATAATAGAGATAATGTGTTTGTACATAAACATTACTATTCATATAATAATATTAAATTTTTTTGGTTTCAAAATTAATTTAAAAAATCTTAATAAGTAATAACAAAGTGATAATAGTAAACCTATTTGCTTATTTTTGTATTTTAGATGCATTATTCATATATTTAGATGATAAAATACAGGTAGCGAAGCAAACAAGAAAGAAAAAAAGCAATAGGTTAGTTGTGTGTAAGATCGGTCGATCCTACCGATCTTATGAATCGATCCAACCGATCTTATGAATCGATCCAACGATTCTATACGATTCTGACCGATCCTATATCGATTTCAACCGATTCTGATGATCCTATGAAAGTTCGATTCTATGAGTGATTTGAATTGTTTGGTCATATTAGGATCATACGATTTTACAATTCGGATCGCGATTCTAACAACATTGTTTTATACAATGAATATTTTAAGCGGGATTACCAACTATTTTAAGGGTTACCAAGTGTTTTGGAGGTTATTTGATTATTAAGGACCACTTATGGGGTTTACTAACTATTTTAGGGGGACCTAACTGTTTGAGGGATTACTAATTGTTTTAGAGGTTACTAACTATATTTGATGGGGGTTACCGGCTATTAAAGGGAGCAATTACCGACTGTTTTGCTTTGATTTGGAAGTGGAAGAATAACATATAGGTCATTAAATGGTCCCGTCACACCATTATAATGGTAGGAGCAACCGCATATAAGAATTGGTATTCAATTATGAAGTTGAACACTATAATGATGAGTAATGATCTGATGAATATTGGTGAGAGTTGGTTAACTTTCGCTTTTTTGAAAATTTAGTTTATTGATTAAGTCATTGCGACCTAAACTTTTTCTTCTAGTGAACAGAAAGCATGGAGAAGGGAGCTTAATTCATTGATTAAATCAAGTTATGTCAAGGACATTGTTGTGATATAAAACTTGTCACACAATGAATTAACTGTAGGGATCGAAAGGGGTCACAATGACACATATCACACAATGAAGATAATCATCCAATTATGCGATTCAATCAACCCAAATTATCGCACAACGAAATCAACAAATAAAATTAGCAACAAAATACAGTAAATAACCAGCTATCACAGGAAGAAATAATATCGAACAACACACACAATTTATACATGGAAAATCCCTGCAATATAAAGAGTAAAAACCACATGACCGTTTGAAGAGTCCACCCTATATTTATTATATTGATAATTTAGGGAATGAAAAGAGGTCCTTGGCCAGCCCTTTACCATTAAGTGGAGCTCCTGGGGCGAAGGGATTAGTCATTGCTAAAAAAAATATTGATAATTTAAGGGAAAAGAACCCCAAATCAGTGTACAAAGGGTTCACAATCCATCAACAAACACCAACCATAAAAGATTTATACTAGGAAAAAAAATGTTAGAATTAAGAAGAAAGATTTTTTAAATGGGTGAGAAGAAGTGGCCCGGACCCCGCTCGGGTCCTAATAGGCTAGACACTTGAGAGTAGGGGGGATGGTAAGGTAAATCCCTACCCTCAAAGTGCCCCTAATGGGGATTGAACTCCCAACGTTGAGGTTGGAAGGGTGCTCTCCTTACCGTTACTACTAGACCAAGTACTACTTGGTTATTAAGAGGAAAGATTGAAAAATAAAAAGAATAATGTACAGAAGTCTATACAATTTTCTAAAATAAATATTATAATAAACTATTTAAAATAAGTCTTTGATTTAGAAGAAAAAGGGAAATGGAATGTAAAATTAATAAAAATATTTTAGAAATTCTTTTGGTAAATTTAAAACCATATTTACATCAAATTCACCAAAAGTGTAATCATTGCTTTCAAATTGGTAAATTAAATCATGGGTTGCAAGTGAATGGGGAAGGATTGATGTCAAATTGGAAAAATAAGGGGTAGAGGGTCGGAGAAGATGAAATAAGATCTAGTTTCCTAAAGAAAGGGATATGAGGCTAAAAAATGGAGTTCTCATCAAAATGGCAAAAACTCATATATCCTAGTACTCTCAACTTTACAATCTAAAAATGAGTTTGAAACCCTCGACTTCACCCCTTTTTTTTCTTTAACTTCTTCCAATTTCTCAATATTCAATCCATTACTCCTCTCGACTTCAACTCTAACCAAACCCAAGTCATCACCTTCGACTAACAACTCAAAATGATTAAAATATTTTTGTATCTCATGGAGTTGAGCTTCTAATAACAACCTTTGATGATGAGCAGTTACTTGCAACAAACTATCATTTAAAGAGTAAAATAACTCATTTTAAGACTCAATCCTAGTTTGCTCTCTTGTGAAGGTTGATAAACTAAGCTCTAATCTAGACTTCGATGGTTGTCTTTGTTAACGGTTTTACAAATAAAAATGGGGAGGAAGGCCCAATTATTATTGCATATAAGGTTCTCTATAGGAAATATAGGTTAATTCTTAGGAAATCATGCAAAATTTAGGATAATTTTGATAATGAAAACTAGAAACATGAGAATCTCAACTATTATATATCCATACTCCCTATCATAATCAAAGGACCCATCTCCATCACATTGATGCCATTTCATGACAACAAAACAAAACATTTCGAAGCATTAAGATCAAAAGAAAAAAAATCAAAGCAAACCAAAGAAGATATGTACTATTCACCTAATATACATTTAAACAATGCCACCGAAGTCCTAAGCAACGACACCAAAATTTGATAGGTCGTTGTTGAGCTTACCAAAAAAAAAAACCTAGCTCGGTCTCTCTAACCAAGTAGAAAGGGCAAGCAACGGTCAATCCCACAAGGAATAAGGGGAGTACCAAAAAGTATTGATTTATGATAAGTGACGCCAAATCTCTTTTTTAGGAGTAAGATTATGGATGAAAATAAGAAAAAGAAACAACATTAAAGGTCTTGGGAAAGGGTATCCACCAAATAATTCAGACATAAATCAAGTAATCCAAAAGATGGATCGACAATGAGGATCAATTGAGGGAAAATAGGTTCATTCAGCGCTATTCTAACCACTGTTTCGAGCTAGACTTAATCATCTACCAAAGACCTATTTTCATGGCTAAGATTCAACCAAGCATATCCATGAACACGATGAACAAAAACGTACAAGAAAACAAATCCTAGACTAGGTCGTAGTCCCCTATTTTCATGGTCTTCGAGCCTAATAATTTATTTGAGGCAACCCTTAATTTTATCTTTCAATCCTTCACTAAGGGTGCCCAAATTATGCTTTTATGATGGTCAATCATATAAACATACATGAAAATCCCAAATCAATTAACCAAAATTAACCCAAGTCAAAGCTTATTATTTCAATTTAAAGGTTTATGAATTCACCAATGGCCTCAACCTTTTCCAAGGAATAATTACTCACGAATCATGAAAAATTATAAAAGAAAGACATTGACAACTATAATCATGAAACCAAACAGTAATCTAAGGTAGACAAATGAATTAAAGAGTAATAGATGAAAATAAGTAAATAAAACAATATTGTACAATATAAGATAGAGTAAAAAATTCTCATTAATATTGCAAGGATGATTAAAATCTTCAAGTTTAATTTCCTTCTTACAATCTTCAAATTCAAGCTCTTTTTGGGTTTTCAATGCAGGGGATTTTCATTAATTCCGAAAGGTGTTATAAATCTTATAATGAGAGAAATAGGAGCCACTTTATAAATCAAACTTTTTTATACTACTTATTTGTTGCAAATGTATGATTCTTGCACTATTCATATAATAAATTTGACAGTAACTTTCTATTGATTTATAAATCATTTCAATATATATGTAAGACATTGTTTAATTAGCTCAACGTATATTTAGCAAAAACAATATTATGAATTTTAATAATTGAAATAAAAAGTTGTAAATGATCAAAGTTATTTAGTTATGTGTTGTTGAACGTGATTTTCAGTAATTCATAGACGTGAAAATCAAAAGTTTGCAAGTTTACATCTTTTATTGAAGTACTCCATTGGTCTCAAAATATTGGACCAATTTCACTTTTTCAACTTATAAGTTCATCAATTTTTACATAATTTTTTAGTTGTGTATAAGAAAAAAAAAGTATGTTATGATACTTAGTCAAAAACATCTCAATGAGTAACTTAAATATCGTTTTGTAGATTTTTTTTTCATATGTAAGATGTAACTAATATTTCCTCTGTCACATATTAATTGCAACACTTTTTATATATGGTTATCCCATATTAATTGCAGTACTTCTATTTTAGACATGGACATACCAATATTGTCTTATACATCACTCAATTTATATACCCCAGATATTATTAATTTATGTGAAAAACATTAAAGTATTACTCTCATACTCTATTAACTTCCCAAAAGAACTACATCAGTTTCCATCAGATCAACTTTTACAATAAATTAATATTTTAACCTACACCTACTCTATTAACTTTATGTGCACAAGCTAGTATTGGGATTAATATAGGACGGAGGGAGCATTTATGGTTATAATTGTTTATCGTAAATCGGACAAAATGGAAAAATCCAAAATTTACTAATTTGCTCTAGTAGGCTGAAATCTCGAACGGGTCCATCCGGCCCGGACAAGCGGACCAGACACTTCATAGTATGGGAAGGGTAAGGGAAATCCCTCTTCAAAGTGCCTTCAGTGGGAAATGGGAATTGAACCCACAACTTTAAGATTAAAAGATGTCTTTCTTATCACTAAACCAAGTAGTACAATACTTGGTTACACTTTTTTTTAAATATAATATCATTTATCAGTATGAGATTATATTATTAATCTCCTCGCTGCCCTCGCACAGGGTCCCTACCTAGAGGGACCATTACAAGGGATACGCCACAACCCCTAACAATATTAAAATATTTGCTTCTACCAAAATTTGAACTTTGGTCTCTCAAGTCCCATGTGAAATAGAAAGTCATACCATTGAACGACCTAAGGGTTCTTGGTACTACTTGGTACTACTTGGTTACACTCGTACTTCTCTTTGAAGAAGGGGAATTGCATTGTACTTGGACTGCCGAATACGTATGTAGCTACACGGCTACGCCTAGGGTTGGGATAAAGAGTGTGTGAACTGTGAACATAATTTCTTAATGCATAGTACGTTGTAGAAGTTAGAAACTTAGAGCTACTTTCTGGTAGGAATCTTAATGTGTAGTTTCGCTTTGACTGTGCACTCATTGCCAACCAAAATGGAGTAAGTTTGTTCTACATATAATAATAAGAACAATCCAGCTAGATTGGGAGTCAGGACATTTCACACGTATTTGAGTTAAGGGCCTGTTCATTTTAGTTTAATATCAGTTCAGTTCAGTTTAGTTCAGTTCAGCTCTAATCAGTTCAACTCAGTTCAGTTCAGTTCAACTCCATTTATTTATAACCATTTTGTTAAATATTATTATATTGGTCTAATTTATTTTACTAATTGTTCTTATTATTATTATTATATTATTATTATTATATATTTTGTATTATTATTATTAAATTTTATTATTATTAGTATATTATGATGTAATTATCATTATTATTAAGTATTATTATTATATTTATTATTATTATTATTTATTTTTATATTATTATGATGTTAAAAACACAAATAAACCCGCATTTTCAGCCCATAATCCAATTAAATCACGTTAAAGCGGGTTATGATGTAATTTTGCACTGTCCGACCCAATTATTATTTTATTACTAAATATCAATATATAATTAAATCTAATTATTAAAATAATAATATTAATTTAATTCTTAGATTTTATTGTTATTATATAATCATCATCAGGTATTAATATATTAATACAAAGACTATAAAACAATTGTTATTAATTATCATTATAATCATTAATTATTATTATTATTAATTTATGATTTTTAATATTATTTATTTATAATTATCATTTAAAAATATCCAAAATACAATTATTATTATTCATTAATAATTATTTATTATTATTACTTATCATGATAATTATTATTTAATATTCATATTATTATTATTTAAACATTATTTATAAATTTATTAAATTCAATTCAATTCAATTCAATTCAGTTCAGTTCAGCTCCAATTAGTTCAGTTCAGCTCCAATCAGTTCAGTTCAGTTCAGTTATTTTCAGTAAATCTAAACAAGACTCAAAGAAAGTGAAGGGAAATGATAGAGGCATTCCGATTCCTAAGAGTCGCAATTGGTAAAAATCTAACTTTAATATCGAGATTGTAAGGTGAATTTTTAATTAACTGGAAACAAATTTTACCAACGGTTTTTATTGATGGTGGAAATTATACGGTTGTTAATTTCCCTTTTTAGATAGTGCCTTCATCAATTTCAACATACAAATCCCCTTAGAAGGTGTTTTTTGGCAAAATTCCGTACTATGAGTTCAATTTATTGGGTTAGTGGCATTGTTGTTAAAATCTGATCCTACCGTAAAATCATGCGATTTCACGATTGAAATATGGTCATACGATTCTACTTACTATTCTATACGATTCTGTAACTCTCTTTCAACTGGCAAGACTTTAACTAATTTTTATTAGGTTTTATCATACCAACAAAGCTACAAATAACATATATTATCCATTATCCTTAATTTAATGGTTAAACGATGATAATTTTTTATTTTTGGCTTTTTAAACCTATAATATGAGCGTAATATCTGGATTTTACGTGTTCGTAGAATGGTAAGATCCTACGATTCGATTCTACGATCCAAATCTGCGAGGCCCTTCTGATGCAAATTAGAATTTCGATTCTGATAACCTTGGTTAGTGGGTTGTCTTATGCTTGTCATTGTAAGAGAAAGATAGTTTTAGTCCTAGGCCTAAAAAAGGTATGTTTGTTGGATGTTCTTTTGCTCACAAGGGCTTATAAATTCTATAATTTAGAGACTCGTCAAGGATTTATCTCAAGAAACGTTGTATTCCACAAATCTATATTTCCTTTTTAAAGCGAATGAGGGATAAGTAACTCATCAGTCGGTTAGAGCATCCCTCCTAATATTACAGATCTTTTCTGATCCCACCATCACAATTTCTTATTAGGGGTATAAACAAGCTGAGCTGAACCAAGTAATAGGTTGTTCATTTCAATATCATTTATTTTATTTGAGCTCTAGCCCTAGCTTGAGCTATTAATCGAGCTTAAAATTTTGTTCATGATCAACTAAGTACTATGTTAAGCGAGCTCCAGCTATGAATTGAGCTATCAATCGAGTATTGCGTTGATCAAGCTCGACTAATTTAGCAAATATCATGTTCGGGCTTGATTCATTTTTTATTCAAGTATAGCTCATAAACGAGCTTTTGTTTCATAAACGAGCTTTTGTTTCATAAATGAGCTTTTGCTCTTGAACGCGCTTTTGCTTTCAAACATAACTACCCTTTTTCTCGTGACGAAATGCTCGTCTAAGGGTAGGACGTGCTCCTTATAAAACAAGAGAATCGCTTGGGTTCCGTTCACTTCCCCCAAAAACACGTTTCATGTCTAATACGAGACTATCAAGTCCAATCAAGTGTCGATTTAATTAATTAAGATGAAATAGACCAAGGATTCTCGAATCCAATTAAATCGAAAGTCCAGTCCTGATAAGTTGAATTGAAGAGAATACACCCTTAAGCTATGTTCTTTTTAACTTATTTTTGCTTTTCTGAATTTATCTGTACTTATTTTTGCTTATCTAACCTTATTCGACCTTATTCAACCTTATTTGAACTTATTTAAATTTTTTTTATATGGACTGAAAATAAGTTGAAAAAAAAAGCCCTCTTGGCTCAAACCCATAAACCTCACCCAAATCCAAACGAGAACCATAACAAACAAAGAAAGATACTGCAAGACTCAAGTCAGATACTTTAGCAACAAAGTAACTAATTAAAAATTTTGCTACTAAATACCCAGCATATCCATAATCCATTCATCATTCATCATTCATAATTCATCATTCATCAATATGATTGATTGCGATTACGTACCGCAATTGTGATCCACGTAGCTTGCAGCTTTAATTTATATATAGTTGTATCTCATTCAACACCATGGAAAGTATAAATCATACAAACCAAAGAATTCTATATTACGTATCAAGCTTCAAGATAATACTACTTTATTTTGCTCCCTACACCAGTAACAACACTAAGTTTTTCATGCAGATGAAAGGATTGGAAAAATCAAGTAAAAAAAGGGATTAGTACTATTGAAATAAAATCATTGAAAGTGGGTCGAAGATGCTTTTATCCATCAGCTAGTCTTTGTAAATCGCAGATACTATTTCTGATCCTTTATGCTTTTACCGAATGCTGATGATTTGATGAATAAGGCCTATGTTAATGTATAAGTCGGATATCAACTAATTTAGTTGGTAGGTTTTTGGAGTCTTTATTTAAGATTTTGGATTGAATTATATCTACGTCATTATTATATAAGGCTTTATATATACCATGTTCTTAAATGTATATTATGATGCTTTACAACGTGAATAGTATCAATTATAAGTTGGTATAGCAGAAAGCAGAAAATCAATCCAAAAAGTTTTGAAGATAGCCATTATAAATTTTGTTATTTTACTTTGACTTTTTAATACTTGTCAATTTCTAACAAATATAATATTTTTATGTCTAAATATCTATCAAAGTATCAAGAAAGTAAAATAAATAAACAGAGCCATGTTTTATCTAGATTTTAGTCGTAATAGAAAGATTTCCTCCATGTGTGTCTTTTTAAGTATGCATGCCTTGTCCAATATATAAGCTAAAACTTGGTCATATAAAATCTGTTTAAGCTCTTCTTTTCGTATATTTTCGCAATATTTACATTTTATAGTTTTTACTTATGTGGTCTTCAAAAAAATAAAAAATTACATCATTCCAACGTCAAAACGCCTTAAATTTAATTCTCATCCTATTTTCATAACTTTTTATGCATCGAAAAAATAGAAATATAATCATATAAAAAATAATTTAAGGATCGTAAAATGTCAAGAAGCATATATTAAAGGATGGGGAACCTTACTATTTTAGCAGCAAGACTTTGGTATCCCCTAAAGTCTATGATCTAAAGCCATTTTCACTAAGATATTCAAGTTAACGGCTGATCAGAGACCCTGACCTAAATTTCAAACTATTATCTACACCTAATTTCATGGGCTTTTCAACCAATGAAAGCATGCCAAGTTGATGTCCCCATCAAGCACACATGCTGGGACAGATGAGACATGGCCCACAAGTTTAGCCAACTAAGCTAAATAATGCTTAATTGTCAAATATATAAGCTAAAAAGTTGATTAGACTAAACCTAAGAGCATAAGTCATATTGATATAAAATAATATGGGGACACGTGGGAGTATAAATGATCTATGATTGGGTAAAATGCCTTTTTCAAATTCCCTAATTAAGGAGGCTTAAGGTGACAGATATGAACAGTTGACTAATTCAATTTAATTAGATCTCTTAATCATATGGTGTTTGATGGATTATTCTGAATGGGTTTCCTAGACGGTTTAAACACCTTAATCAAAACATTTAGTGAATTGAGGCTCGACACGTGTTGTGTGTAATTTGTTTACTTTTTCTAAAAGTGGAAATATATTTATTCCAATTTTAGCATTTTGCAAGAGCTTAAAGAGGAAACAAGAAATTAGATCCTTTTATAGATATTGATTGATAATTTGCTATGGTGAAAGCAATAATTGAAAGAGATGAAAGCAAATCTAGATCAAATACCATCTCTTCAAGATTAGAAAGCTTAATAAATAATAATCATATCCTTCTGAATCATTGTGGTAGTGATTAAGTATGTACTGTACATGAAATTTAGATATTTAGCTAAAATGCACAAAGATTATTTCCCTTGATTTTATTGCTAGAATTCATAGGTTTTCTTCAAGTTTGATCTTTTACCGCAGAAAATACTTAGGTCTCGTACAGTTCATCTTAATTTATTTTTACCGATTTGTGTTATTTTTTTACTAAACTGGACTTATCTTAACTAAATATGGTTGTTTTAAGGTGAACTGAAAAGAATCTTAGGTCGTATTCAGTCCACCTTAAAACAAAAGTAAAAATAAGTTCAGTTCGGTAAAAATCATTAGTACAAAGAAGGAAAAAAACATGAATCGCTAAAAATGTTTAGTTTAGCAAATATAAGTTGGTTTCAACCAAAAATAAGTTTAGTTGCAAAAATAAGTTTGTTCAATAAGATTAAGTTGAACGAATAGTGGCTTGGTAAGATAAGTGTGAATGTGTGATACATAATATAGTTACAATTGATACATGTTTGAAAGTGAGGTGTAACTTGGATCAAATTTCAACTTACTTTTGTAAAGTAAGATGGTAAACTGCTCAGTCAATGATATACAAAAAAAGGGTATATGTTGTGAAATAGGGGTGAATGTGTTTGATTAGGGTGGAATAAAATATCGTCAATATAATATGAATGAGAAAAGAGACAATAAGCATAAATAATGACACATGGATTCAATGTGGTTAAGTCACTTGACTTACGTCCATGATGTGGGGGATTCAATTTCTTTAATCTTTAATGGAAAAACTAGAGGATTACAAAATAAGAGTATTGAAGAGGCTAAAGGTGTGAAATAAATGATAGCCTAATGGTTCCTTTTATAATATAAGGTAACCCTAATAAAACCCTTTACTAGCCGTCATATACAAGATAGAAAATCAGGAAAGTTAGGAATAAACATGTAAAGATATATCAAATAAGATAAAATCTCCTCTAAAAGATATATCAGTTTTCCTTTTTCTTCTTGGTAAATCGGCTGTAATAACCCGATTTTTAACCTTATTTTATTATTAAATAATTAAGATTATTAATTTAAATATGACCTTATTTATTTTAATAAATAAGTATTAAGGTTCCTTATTAAAATATATATATTTATTAGATTTTTTTAAATGATTTTAATTGTAATTATTATTTAAGGAAATGAAATTGAGCCTTGTAAACTTATGGATCACTACTCATTAATCCATATCCAAGTAGTAAATCCAAAGCCCAACCCAAATGCCCCAACCAACCCAAAAGGAAAAGAAAAAAGAAAGAAAAAGGGAAAAAGAAAAGAAAGAAAAAGAAATCAGATTTCAAGTTGTCATCTTCTTCATTCTTCCACCTCTTGCTTCCATTCTCCCTCACCATTGGAGCTTCATAGAGGCAAACTGATAAGCACAAGAGCAAGGGTGCAATCAGATAAGTATGCAGATAGATTCTCAGATAACTTTGCCCCAAATTAGACCAATTAAAATAGAAGAACAACTTCATTTTCATCCTTACTTCTTCATATCTATCCATTAGAGGTAGAGTTTGATTTGTGTTAGAACACCTCAAACTCACTATAAATAGGTAGCAATTTGCAATTCAATTCTCATAAGAAAATTTCTAAGCTTTCTTCCATCTTCATCTTCACAAGATTTCAGCCATTAAACTTGAGTTTAATCTTCCCAAAACCACCCAAAAATCCACCTAAAAACTCACCGGAAATCACTAGCAAAAGCCGCCACCTCCGACCACCAGCGAGCAGCCGGAGACTCGCCTAACACCACCAAGACTAACCGCCCACACGCAGCCCCTTCTCTTCTCTCTTTCCCATTCGTTTTCTCCAGATTTGCTGCTGCCCTTGTTGCCGTGTTATCTCGCAGACCACCACTAGGTCCGCCGCCCACAATCCCCGCCTGATCGACACCCTGCACCGCCATCTTCCCAACCGCCGCAGCCACACCCCTGCACGGGCTGCACCCCTGCTCTGTCTCGTTGCTCTTTGGTGAGTAGCATACATTTAGTCTGTTTTATTTTGGAAGTTTATTCTTTGTAAAGTCAACTTTCCACTCTTTGACCATTAATAATGCCATTTTAAGTTTAACACTCTTTCTATGATTCCTATTTTAAATCTCTATTATCAACACTATTATTGTTATTATTATTGATATTGACATTGATATTAATATTCATACTTATACTTTTATTATTATTATTATTATTATTATTATTAATTTCTAAAATAATCATAACTTATTATATACATTACTCATTTGTAACTCTCAAAATTATTTTACAATTTAATATAAATCTTATTAGATGAAAAATAATTTTATAAGTTTATTATATTAGTATTAAAACACCTATTATATAGATTTTAAATATTTAAAGGTCTCTAACTTAATTATATAATTTTGTATTTTAAAGAGAAAATCGCCCTCGGAGCTCAGAAGGAACTGATATCCAAGACTAAGGATTATTATTCTGCAAATCAAGGTAACAACTACTGCTAGTACCCGCAATTCCCTTGAAAATATAAGAAAGGGGTATAATGACGTAATAAATGATTTATGAATTTTTCTGAATTGCGGGATTATTTAAAGCATGATTTTATGTTTCATGAATACTGGAATATTGAAAAGTATAATTGAATGATGGAAATTTGAGATATTATACCTACTGAGGTACAGCTGAATGACTGAAAATACTGTATACTGCCTGTATAAATTAAAAGAGGTGAAACATGATAAATTCAAGTGAAAGAACTGGTTTGTTGGCTGTATATATATACTGACTGACTGATGGTCGTGCACGTACCGAGCTGTTTACTGTTATTACTGGGGCACTGGCCCGCTACTGTTATTACTGATGAGCACTGGCTCTTTTACTGGGGCACTGGCCCATTGTGGGAGACGTCCCACCAGCTGAAATACTGCCCAACAACCAGAATGAATTTGCTAAAAGGGAATGATGAATGATTGGGTTATACTGTAATCATGAATGTTTTAATTATTCTCTCTCTCCCTGTTTGCAAATAAAATGAATTTGAAATGAATTTACGTTGCTAGAGTAGTCTGTTACTGAGTCTCTCGACTCATCCGTTTTTGTATTTATGTTTTAGGTACAGCTGGGGAAGACGATAACGAATAGTGGCGAGGATTCACTCTTATAAGTTTTAGTAGTTATTACCACTTGTGTTTCTTTTTGGTGAACTATAAGAATTACTAGAGTATTAGGTTACTGTTACTTAATGTAATAAGGTTCTTAAGTTACTTTGTTTATCACTTAATCAAGTTAACGTTAAAGTTTAATATATGGATGCTGCCTTGTATTTTCCTAACGGAGAATACGGCAGTAATGCCTCGGCCTAATAGGATTCTTCCGCTGCTATTAGTACCTTAATAAGGTAATTAGACGTCGGGGCATTACAGAATGGTATCAAAGCAACGGTTCTGAAACCTATAATAAAACCCTCGAGGTTTTATATTAAATAGGAATAATTGAGTTATCAAAATAAGAGTAAAAGAATTCTTAGTAAAAGATTAATAATTATGGTAAAAATGAAATAAATTTAACGAGTTATAAATGAAATAGTAGCTAATTAAAAATGGAATCTACGAGTCTGAGCGTAGGATACGGGACAAGGGATTATTTTACAAAGTTTCTTTTATCTTAATTGTAATTATTATGCAGAATGTCGACCACTAACGCCAATAACAACGGTAGTCACGAAAGTGAAAACGTACACGTGGAAGAAGTATACGTAGAGGATATCCAGAATAATGGGAACAAGGGACCTAATCAACCTTTGGAAGGAACCGAGGAACGAATAGAAAGGTTGGAGAAGATGAATACTATGCTGGCTGAATTGGTCCAAGATGCATGGAAAAAAGAAAAATGTGAATGAAAATGAGAGTTCGATAATGTTTAAGAAGTTCTCGTCTTTGAACCCACCATCCTATGATGGTAAACCTGATCCAGTCGAGTTTGAAGATTGGATCAACCGTATGGAGCAGTTATTCGAAACCTTGCAATGCCCTGATAAATGGAAAGTCGATTTTGCTGTATTTTATCTCACGGGACAAGCAGTCTTATGGTGGAAGGTGAATAAGGAAAAGAAGAAAGAGCCTGGATTTGGATGGAGCAAACTTCAGGAGTTAA
This sequence comes from Patellifolia procumbens, assembly GCA_947645195.1. Classification (NCBI taxonomy): domain Eukaryota; kingdom Viridiplantae; phylum Streptophyta; class Magnoliopsida; order Caryophyllales; family Amaranthaceae; genus Patellifolia; species Patellifolia procumbens. The sequence goes on along the minus strand of CANSGD010000720.1, from coordinate 357,479 downwards.
TGCGAGATAAATTTTACCCACCATCTCTGAGGAAGCAAAAAGAAGATGAATTTCTCCACCTACAGCAAGGTACTATGAGCATTTTGGAGTATGCTAATAAGTTTATGGAGCTGTCAAGGTTTGCACCAGAACTGGTAACCACGGAGCAGTCAAGGATGAATCGTTTTGAGCGAGGTCTGAGCCTTAAATACCAGGATAGGTTGGCATCTCAGAAGTTTACGTCATACCAGGATATGGTGGACGTTGCTGTTAACGTAGAACGAGTTGTGTTGCTTCGAGAGTCAGAAAATGCCAGGTTTAAAAGGAGGAATGATGGACGAAATGATAATTTTGGAGGAGGAAAAAGGGCAAATCAAGGACGGAGTTATTGGAGAAATGACAGTGGTAACAAAAGTCAAGGAGGAAATCGAAGCTACAATAACTATGGAACACCTACTAACAGAGCTCAAGGGTGTGCCAAGTGTGGTAAAAGAAACCATGTAGAGAGTGAGTGTCGTATCGGCACGAGCACTTGTTACCGATGTGGAAGTCGTGACCATTATGTTCGAGATTGCCCAAAGCCACCTGGAGCTAATAGAATTGTGGAAGGAACATCTTCAGCTGGTGTTAATCGAGGAAGAAACAATAACAATAATACGAGTACAAATCGTAATCCACCGCGTTCAGCCCCAACTGGAAGAGTTTATGTTATGAGACAGGATGAAGCTGATAACAATGACACTGTTATTACTGGTACTTTCTTGATCCACTCTCTACCTGCCCATGTACTTTTTGATTCTGGAGCCTCACATTCCTTTATTTCTCCGCAATTTGCCAAAAGCTTGAATTTGAAACCGACATGTGACTTTTCTTCTATGAACGTTGCCCTCCCTACTGGGGAAACTATTAAATGTGCGATCATGTATAGAGATTGTCCTATTATCATAGAAAACACTGAATTCTTAGCTGACTTAATAGAATTTGAGTTATCGGAATTCGACGTGATTTTAGGAATGAATTGGTTAACCAAGTATGAAGCCGATATCAATTGTGTTAAGCGAAGCGTGACTCTAAAAACACCTAATGAGAGTAGAATATCATACCATAGGGTGACACCCAAACCAGAAAGACAAATTGTTGCTGGCTTGAGAGCTCATAAAATGCCTGAGTACGATTGTTTTGGATACCTTTGCAGTATCGTGGATGTAAATGCTTCTCAACCTTCCATAACCGACATTCCTGTAGTTTGTGAATACCCTCATGTGTTTCCAAATGAGATACCTGGTATGCCTCCACAGAGGGAACTAGACTTTAGCATCGAATTGATACCTGGATCGGCCCCTATCTCTAAAGCCCCTTATAGAATGGCCCCCATCGAGTTGCAAGAACTGAAGAAACAATTAGACGAGTTACTTGAAAAAGGTTATATAAGACCGAGTGTATCACCCTGGGGAGCCCCTGTCTTGTTCGTAAAGAAAAAAGATGGAAGTTTGAGACTTTGTATAGATTATCGAGAATTGAACAAAATTACGATTAAGAACAAGTATTCATTACCCCGTATAGATGACTTGTTTGACCAACTTCGAGGGGCGAAAGTCTTTTCAAAAATAGATTTGAGGTCCGGATACCACCAGCTTCGAATTAAACCAGAAGATATTCCTAAAACCGCATTTAGAACCCGATATGGTCACTATGAATTCCTAGTAATGGCTTTTGGATTAACTAATGCACCAGCTGTGTTTATGGACCTAATGAACCGTATTTTTAAGCCATACTTGGATAAATTTGTGGTAGTTTTCATCGATGACATTCTGGTGTACTCTAAAAACGAAGAAGAGCATAAAGAGCATTTGAAGAAGGTGATGGATGTGTTAACTGAAAACCAGTTATATGCCAAATTGTCAAAGTGTGAGTTTTGGCTTAAGGAAGTATCATTTTTGGGCCATATCATCTCTAAGAAAGGCGTTTCTGTAGATCCACAGAAAATAAAAGCAATAATAGAGTGGCCTAGACCAACCAACGTTCCCGAGGTACGAAGCTTTATGGGATTAGCTGGTTATTATCGAAGATTTGTGCAAGATTTCTCTAAAATTGCCTCACCCATAACCCGATTGGTAAGAAAGAACGCCAAGTATGAGTGGACCGATGAATGTGAATTTGCATTTCAAGAATTAAAAGACGCCTCACCACTGCTCCTGTTCTAACCCTTCCTTCTGGAACCGAGGGATTTGTTATTTATAGTGATGCCTCTAAGAACGGGCTCGGTTGTGTTTTGATGCAAAATGGAAAAGTCATAGCCTATGCCTCCCGTCAACTCAAAATACATGAACAAAATTACCCCACCCATGACCTTGAACTTGCCGCAGTTGTCCTTGCCCTTAAAATCTGGAGACACTATCTGTACGGTGCCTCGTGTCAGATCTTTACTGATCACAAAAGTCTGAAATATATTTTCACCCAAAAAGAACTCAACATGAGACAACGTAGGTGGTTAGAACTTTTAAAAGACTACGATCTTGACATCCAATACCAACCCGGCAAAGCTAACATAGTTGCCGATGCCCAGAGTCGTAAAGCTCATGTGAACTCACTCTTATCTATTCCCCGAGCCATTCATATGGATTTGCAAAGAATGGAAGCTGAATTCATTCGAAGAACGGAGAGTGCTCACTTGAGTGTATTGGAGGTGAAATCCGATTTAATCGACGAGATCAAGGAGGCCCAGGGAAAAGACTTACAGTTGAAACGCATAAGAAGTGACGTAAGAAACGGAAAGTCACCTGGATTTGTAATCCAAGAAGACGGAACGTTGAGGTTTCAAGGGAGATTGTGCGTACCAAACAATGAAGAATTGAAGAATCGAATCTTGAAGGAATCTCATAATGCACCATATTCGATTCACCCTGGAGGAAATAAGTTGTATAAAGATTTGAGAGAAGTATTCTGGTGGAGTAACATGAAACAAGAAGTGGCAGAATTTGTGGCTAAGTGTCTGACTTGCCAAAGGATTAAAATAGAGCATCAAAGACCGGCTGGTTTATTGCGACCCTTGGATGTGCCAGAATGGAAATGGGACTCAATATCCATGGATTTTATCATGGGATTGCCCTCGTCAAACAAGGGAATGAATGCCATATGGGTCATTGTAGATCGATTGACCAAGTCAGCACATTTCTTAGCAATTAAGCATAATTGGAGCTTAGATCGGTTGGCAGAGTTATATATGAATACCATCGTTCGATTGCACGGAGTACCAAGCTCGATTGTTTCAGATCGTGATTCAAGATTCCAAGCAAGATTTTGGAAAGAATTACAGAAAGCTCTTGGAACGAAACTTAATTTCAGTACAGCTTTTCATCCAGCCACTGATGGACAAACAGAACGCACCAACCAGATTGTCGAGGACATGCTCAGAGCGTGTGTTTTGGATTTTCAAGGCACTTGGGAGAAATTTCTGCCAATGGTAGAATTTTCGTATAATAATAGTTATCAGGCTACCATTGGAATGGCTCCATATGAAGCATTGTATGGTCGGAAATGTCGAACACCTTTATGTTGGAATGATATTGATGAGACACGTATCATTGGACCAGAGTTAATTCAAGAGACAACTGACAAGATTCGATTGATCCAGTCACGAATGAAGACAGCTCAGAGTAGACAAAAGAGTTACGCAGATCAACGTAGAAGGCCATTGGAATTTATGGTTGGGGATCACGTATTTTTGAAAATCTCACCGACAAAAGGGATCATGAGGTTTGGCCAATCAGGGAAGCTAAGTCCAAGATATATCGGGCCATATGAAGTCTTAGATAGAGTTAATGAAGTGGCATATCGACTTGCACTACCCACTGACTTAGACAAAGTACACAATGTATTTCACGTATCAATGTTACGGAAATATGTTCCAGACCCGAGTCATGTGATTAATTATGAACCCTTACAGCTACGAAATGACCTGACTTATGAAGAAAAACCGATCGAAGTCCTCGATCACAGAGAGAAACAACTGAGAAGTAAAGTGATTCGAATGGTGAAAGTGTTATGGGCTAACCACTCGACGTCTGAGGCTACCTGGGAAGTAGAAGATCAAATGAGAACGAAATACCCTTACCTCTTTCCGTAGGACGTTTTGATGTTTATAAATGTACGTCTTGTGATTGTACTGTTGTTACTTATATGTATACATTATGCTGAATTTATATGTCAATGTTTGAAATATGTTCTTACAAGTCATGTATGATTGAGGTTCAACTGAGCTCCAGTTTCGAGGACGAAACTTTTTCTAAGAGGATAAGGATGTAATAACCAGATTTTTAACCTTATTTTATTATTAAATAATTAAGATTATTAATTTAAATATGACCTTATTTATTTTAATAAATAAGTATTAAGGTTCCTTATTAAAATATATATATTTATTAGATTTTTTTAAATGATTTTAATTGTAATTATTATTTAAGGAAATGAAATTGAGCCTTGTAAACTTATGGATCACTACTCATTAATCCATATCCAAGTAGTAAATCCAAAGCCCAACCCAAATGCCCCAACCAACCCAAAAGGAAAAGAAAAAAAAAGAAAAAGGGAAAAAGAAAAGAAAAGAAAGAAAAAGAAATCAGATTCCAAGTTGTCATCTTCTTCATTCTTCCACCTCTTGCTTCCATTCTCCCTCACCATTGGAGCTTCATAGAGGCAAACTGATAAGCACAAGAGCAAGGGTGCAATCAGATAAGTATGCAGATAGATTCTCAGATAACTTTGCCCCAAATTAGACCAATTAAAATAGAAGAACAACTTCATTTTCATCCTTACTTCTTCATATCTATCCATTAGAGGTAGAGTTTGATTTGTGTTAGAACACCTCAAACTCACTATAAATAGGTAGCAATTTGCAATTCAATTCTCATAAGAAAATTTCTAAGCTTTCTTCCATCTTCATCTTCACAAGATTTCAGCCATTAAACTTGAGTTTAATCTTCCCAAAACCACCCAAAAATCCACCTAAAAACTCACCGGAAATCACTAGCAAAAGCCGCCACCTCCGACCACCAGCGAGCAGCCGGAGACTCGCCTGAAACTCGCCTAACACCACCAAGACTAACCGCCCACACGCAGCCCCTTCTCTTCTCTCTTTCCCATTCGTTTTCTCCAGATTTGCTGCTGCCCCTGTTGCCGTGTTATCTCGCAGACCACCACTAGGTCCGCCGCCCACAATCCCCGCCTGATCGACACCCCTGCACCGCCATCTTCCCAACCGCCGCAGCCACACCCCTGCACGGGCTGCACCCCTGCTCTGTCTCGTTGCTCTTTGGTGAGTAGCATACATTTAGTCTGTTTTATTTTGGAAGTTTATTCTTTGTAAAGTCAACTTTCCACTCTTTGACCATTAATAATGCCATTTTAAGTTTAACACTCTTTCTATGATTCCTATTTTAAATCTCTATTATCAACACTATTATTGTTATTATTATTGATATTGACATTGATATTAATATTCATACTTATACTTTTATTATTATTATTATTATTATTATTATTAATTTCTAAAATAATCATAACTTATTATATACATTACTCATTTGTAACTCTCAAAATTATTTTACAATTTAATATAAATCTTATTAGATGAAAAATAATTTTATAAGTTTATTATATTAGTATTAAAACACCTATTATATAGATTTTAAATATTTAAAGGTCTCTAACTTAATTATATAATTTTGTATTTTAAAGAGAAAATCGCCCTCGGAGCTCAGAAGGAACTGATATCCAAGACTAAGGATTATTATTCTGCAAATCAAGGTAACAACTACTGCTAGTACCCGCAATTCTCTTGAAAATATAAGAAAGGGGTATAATGACGTAATAAATGATTTATGAATTTTCCTGAATTGCGGGATTATTTAAAGCATGATTTTATGTTTCATGAATACTGGAATATTGAAAAGTATAATTGAATGATGGAAATTTGAGATATTATACCTACTGAGGTACAGCTGAATGACTGAAAATACTGTATACTGCCTGTATAAATTAAAAGAGGTGAAACATGATAAATTCAAGTGAAAGAACTGGTTTGTTGGCTGTATATATATACTGACTGACTGATGGTCGTGCACGTACCGAGCTGTTTACTGTTATTACTGGGGCACTGGCCCGCTACTGTTATTACTGATGAGCACTGGCTCTTTTACTGGGGCACTGGCCCATTGTGGGAGACGTCCCACCAGCTGAAATACTGCCCAACAACCAGAATGAATTTGCTAAAAGGGAATGATGAATGATTGGGTTATACTGTAATCATGAATGTTTTAATTATTCTCTCTCTCCCTGTTTGCAAATAAAATGAATTTGAAATGAATTTACGTTGCTAGAGTAGTCTGTTACTGAGTCTCTCGACTCATCCGTTTTTGTATTTATGTTTTAGGTACAGCTGGGGAAGACGATAACGAATAGTGGCGAGGATTCACTCTTATAAGTTTTAGTAGTTATTACCACTTGTGTTTCTTTTTGGTGAACTATAAGAATTACTAGAGTATTAGGTTACTGTTACTTAATGTAATAAGGTTCTTAAGTTACTTTGTTTATCACTTAATCAAGTTAACGTTAAAGTTTAATATATGGATGTTGCCTTGTATTTTCCTAACGGAGAATACGGCAGTAATGCCTCGGCCTAATAGGATTCTTCCGCTGCTATTAGTACCTTAATAAGGTAATTAGACGTCGGGGCATTACATCGACAGATAAAGATTTCAATGCATATATTTTCCATAACAAATCTTTACCTTGAATTGAAATCCACGAATTAAACAAATTCCAAAATCCATGAAGCAATGCGCAACCAAAAATCCACGAAGGTGAATACTCCACCTTAAACAAAATACCCAATGCCTACCAACGTTAGGCAATCAAAATCGGAGACCTCTATAACTTGTGAACCGGTGCGTTGCCGAACACAAAATGCAAAACTTGAACCATCACATGGCCTAGATTGAGATAATATTGCCACAACGCCAAGTATAATACTCAAATTCACCCAACTCTCTTGAAAATATTTCTTCATCTCAATAATGAACCACAACAATTCTAGAAATTAAATTACATCAAAAAAAATTCTAAATCGTAATTGTACTTAATAATCATAAAAGTACCTTAATTGAGATAAGAAATAGCATAACTAGAAATATTATTCTAATGCAAAACCAAAAATTGCAACTTTATTACAAAAGAAATTTAACTTAAACTCCAAAATAGAAATCATCACGGTTTCTCTTTTTACCAAGATCTCAAAGGCATGAATCAAAAACTGATCGTAGAAAACCGCAGCCAAATTCAAACAAGGAGTTCTGTCTGTTTAGATACCATTTCATAAACAGTGAATACGCAAAATCCAAAGATTTGTGAATACCAGATTGTCAAATTACTTTTTGTTGAACACCAAATTGAAATATCTATATTTTTAGACATCATCTCATAATAGAGTTTCATATAGCGTAAGCTTGAACCTTGATGGAATGCAAGGGAACACTAAGTAAGAGGGATTTGAATTGAGTGGCTAATTTAAATCGACTTTTTGCAAAAGCAAACTATATGGCATTGTGACACACTGTGCCACGATTGTCATATTACGTTTTTCACTTTCAAACTTAATACACTGTTGTGACACAATTAAGAAGCGGAAATAATAGATTGGACATACTGATTTACCATGGTACAATCCCAACTTTGAGATCTACGTCCACCCTACCTATTCTATTACTAATATTCAACTCAAAAGATCAATTATTTGAAACAAACTAGTTTCCTCCACTTAACTCTAAATATTACTAATCAAGTTGGAAACACACCCAAATACAACTTCACACCTTCTATCAACGAATTAAAGAAAGATTTAAAACCCTCATTACAAATGCTTCTTAGATAATCGAATTCGAGGATCAATAGGAACACTTTTAATTAACTGTAACATTGTGCCATGCTCTGTGGTACTGGGGATCCATTTTCAGCTTTTGTAAACACACAAGACTGATTTTTTTTCTTGAAAACGTGTAACTTAGCAGTAGGCGTTTTTTTGCTTTTAAAGATCAAACCTAGCCTACTTCAATTCTTCTCAAAGATAAAACTATCTTGTAACAAGATTTATCTTATTCAGGGCCGTCTAAGGCCATGTGAAGGGTGAGCAACCGCACAAGGCCCCAAAATTTTAGCCCCAATTTACTAAATTTTCGCCCAAGTAAAAAAAAACCTATTTACTACATCTTGACGCGTGAGACAGTAAATAATAACTTGAAGTAGCATCCTCTCCTCAGGAAACTTTCATTTAATCATTTAATGTCTTTCAATTCTCAAATCCAAACTCCATAATACTAAATACTCATTTACTTCTGAACTTCTCCATGAAACAATGCTCGTCTCTTTCTCTTCTCCATGTTCAAGCTTTACATTTTTCCATCTAAAACAATTGAACAACCTTAATTTTTCTATTTGATTAGCCGTTTGTGAGTTTATCCCCAATTTCTATGTAACATGCACTACTAGAAAAAGGGCCTTTAACAACAACTTATTAACGACGAAATGAAAAATTTTCTCGTTAAATATGTTTAATGATGACAAAAATATTGATAGTCGTTATTATTATGAAACTAAACTAAAACTTTCACTAATACCGTCGTTATATTGTTAATGAGCGGAATAATAAGATATTTAAAAAATCTGGCCGTTAAAACAAGGCAATTTCCACACGCGGGATTTCATGAAAATAGTTGCTAAAACTTAGAGAGAGAGAGAGACGGAATTCAACCCCATCGCCATTTCTCAAGACCTACTGTTCCATTGAGTTTGAGAGAAGGAGAAGCAATTGAAGCCCATCGTCGTTTCTCTGACCTAGAGTTGCATTGATTTTGAGAGGGAGAGGGAATTGAACCCTGCGCCGTTCCTCTTCACATTCTCATCTAGAGTTCAATCAATTAATTTCATTGATTTTCAAAGGAAACTGGTAATTCTCCTGTTCTTCTCATTTTTCTTTGTTATAATTTGATTGTAATCCTTTAAAAATCAGACTTTACGCCATAATTCAACTCCAATTGGCTTAATTGATGTTGTTCGACCATAGTTAAATCAATTGGCTTAATTGGTCGTTTAATTGATGTTCTTCGCCATAGTTCAATCAATTGGCTTAATTGGTCGTGTCTCTGCAGTTCCTTTGCCGCCTTTCATGTCAATTGTGGTTTCCTCACTTCCTTTGCTGCTCCTCTGTATCCTATTACACAGGTTTGGCATTATGTTTCTCTTTTTTTCTTCTAGGAATTATGTTAAAGTTTTCAAGTGTTAAATTTTGGATTATTTGGTCAATCTTGTATTTGTTTGTGTTCTCTCTTTTTCTACTCGAAATTTATTATTTCATGATTGATGGGTATATATGTTTTATCAGAATTTGGTGTTCTTTGATCCAATTAGTGTTAAAATCTTTGGATGATTTGAGATTTCCTTGGTGTTCTTTATGTTTTTTAGTTGAATTTTGTTGTTTCATGTAATGGGTTCATGTTATTTTTTACTGAGTAATTTATGTGACGGTTTATTTTTTGGAGAACAGAGCTCCGAGTGTAGATGTTAGCAGTATGAATGTTGTTTGTGGTGTTTGTGTTGTTCATATGTGTTGTAAGTTCATGGCTTACAGAATCGTTGCTTCTGAAAATGGCTTCAAAATCATGTCTGTCATTGCTTATAAAACTTATTGTATTGAGCTGATTCATCACGATTATATATAAAACCTTGGATTCAATTCCTCTTTCCATTAGCTTAAAGAATTGGAGTTTATGTATTAACAATGGCTTACAGAACGCAGCCCACCAAAAGTCACAGAAAAATACAGTAAGTTCATGGCTTACAGAATCGTTGCTTCTCAAAATGGCTTATAGAACGGAAAATGGCTTATAAAATCATGTCTATCATTTCTTATAAAACCTACTGTATTGAGCGGATTCGTCATGATTATATATAAAACATTGGATTCAATTCCTCTTTCCATTAGCTTACAGAATTGAATTTTATGTATGAACAATGGCTTACAAAACGCCGCCCACCAAAAGTCACAGAAAAATACAGTAAGTTTATGGCGTACCGAATCGTTGCTTCTGAAAATGGCTTATAGAACGGAAAATGGCTTATAAAATCATGTCTGTCATTCTGATTCATCATGATTATATATAGAACCTTGGATTCAATTCCTCTTTCCATTAGCTTACAGAATTGAATTTTATGTATGAAGAATGGCTTACAGAACACAACCCACCAAAAGTCACAAAAAAATACAGTAAGTTCATGGCTTACAGAATCGTTGCTTCTGAAAATGGCTTATAGAACGGAAAATGGCTTATAAAATCATGTCTGTCATTGCTTATAAAACTTACTGTGTTGAGCTGATTCATCATGATTTTATATAAAACCTTGGATTCAATTCCTCTTTCCATTAGCTTATGGAATTGAATTTTATGTATGAACAATGGCTTACAGTTGCTGCCCACCAAAAGGAAGAAGAAAACGGAACTTCCAAATTTCACTTCAAATCACATTAATAGATAGTAGATGATTGAAGACATTGAAAACGAAACTCAATGGGTATGCTTTTGAACTGGAAATAGGAGAATAAATAGTAGTTCCTTTCTTCAAGAAAGGATGATAAGGTAAAAACCAAAAACAAAGTCTTTTGTAAACAACAAGTAGTTAATTAGTTTTGTTTTCCTTGCTTTTGTTGATTGGAGGGTTGCACAAGTAGTTAATCTTAATTTCCTTTTATCTCTCTTCATTCTCGTCTCTGTTAAATCAACAAGCATTAATAGTATACAACTTCATCTTTAGCTCTTATTCGAGTCACAATTTCTCAAAAAAAGGCAACCTAAACCAACAATCTAAATTGAATCATAATAATGTCTGTCATCTTTGTCTGATGAGCTAGGTTGTTAATAAGTTCTTGTCATATATATATATATATATATATATATATATATATAGTACACATTATGGAAATGGGGAAAATTTTGAAAAGCAAATAAAACAACTGACTTCTATAATAACATGGTGTAACTTAGTGTAAAAAATTATATTAGTTTGTGTTCTCACTTTGTTAAGGATCTATTTTTTGTAGTTGTTTTGACATTGTCGATAAGAAAGTAGAACATCGCCCCATCAAAACATCTTGAAGAAATGGATAACTTACTCATTAGATTTTTCTTTTGGGAAGTTTTGTGAAGTTTAGCATGCAAATCATTGTATGTATGCCATTGAATGTAGGTGAGTTGTTTGTTCATTGTTTTACGTGTAGTTATAATTACTCTTGTTGATTTTTTTTAGCCAAGCCCATAATTGAGTTAGCCAATATTTACAAGTTACCAACACTTGACATGAATAAATCCAGCTAGTGCCATTGTGATGAAACTTGGACGGCATAGATGACAAAATCAGCAGTAATAAAAAGTATAAAAAAAACATGTATGAAAGTCATATCGTAGAAGAATTTAATTGAAATGTTATCTTGTTTTCTTTGCAGATTGTTTTGGTTCTTTTATTCAACTTGTTTTCTTCTAACTTGGATTAAATGGTACCGGATAAGGATTGGATGGCCATTGAGGATTACATTAATGACAAAGCATATGAAGAGGGAGTTAATAGTTTTTTAGATTATGCTTTTCAAAAATTGGGAACAAGACAATTCTTTGCCCGTGTCGTAAATGTATGAAGGTAGAGTCTTATGATAATGAGAAAGTGTGTGAACATCTATTGGTTTTTGGAGTAGTCAAAAGATACAGATCATGGTATCATCATGGGGAGAGATTAGATGAGGCCCATCGCATGTCTGGCGACGATGATGATCATGAGGCGAGTGACAACGAAGATGGTGTTCAGCGATTCTCAGGGATTTTTCCCCACAATTCAATCATGATGATACCTCTGTTGATGCCATTCCTAATGATGAAGAGCCAAATGATCAAGTTAAGAGTTTTTATAAACTCCTAGACGATTCACAGAGTTCGGTTTATGAAGGGTGTAAGACTTCCAGGATGTTTGCCCTCTCAGAACTTCTTCATATCAAGACTCTTGGTCGTTGGAGTAATGATTCATTCACTATGCTTATGAAATTCTTGAAGAAGAAGCTCTTACCCGCCGAATCTAACTTGCCAGATTCCTATTATGAGTCAAAGAAGATGATGAAAGACCTTGGATTGTCATATGAGAAAATTGATGCATGTGCTAATGATTGCATGCTATTTTGGAAGGAGGATGTGGGGCTGGATGCAAGCAAAATATGTGGCCTCTCAAGATGGAAAACTGATAAGCGTAATGGGGATGTGAAATGCAAGACAAATGGTGGAAAAATACCCCCAAAAGACATAATGATACTTCCAACTGAAGCCGAGGTGGCAAAGATTATTTATGTGCTCTAAGACTGATTCTTTAATGAGTTGGCATCACGGGAAAAGGAAGAAAAATGATAATATGAGGCATCCGGTCGATGGATCTGCTTGGAAATCATTCGACAAAAGTCACTCTGATTTTGCTCTAGATCCTCGTATGTCAGGCTTGGGCTTGCGAGTGATGGTCTTCAACCCTTTGTAAATCGAAGTGTTCCATAAAAGTCGTAAAAAAGGCAATGATGAGCTTACGAATAACGAGACAACCCAAAAATATGTATGTTTCTCGAATGCTTTTGTTTAAGCATTATCAACTAGCTTTATTTATAGATCACTTTTAGGAATATGGTATGATTACTGCTAACAAATATAGTTAGTGCACTTGAAAAAATGGTGGAATACTAAGCTTTAAATACAAGATTTGGATTTTTTTTATAATGATCAACTTTTACCATATTGTAGAATGAAATGCGAGAGATAAAGGAAAAGAATCCATCACTTTCTAAAGTCGAGGTAATTCTCATATTTAAACACATTTAACTTATAGTGTGAGGAAAAGAATTCATCACTTTTGCCATGTTGTGCTCCAAGTGTGAGGTCAAACAATAATGGATGTTCATTGGGATTTTTTTTAGAATTCCTAGATCCTGGTGTTTCTAGCAAGATTCTTATGAGCTTGGATGATCCTGCTGATGTTGTCCGCGCTAAATCCGTGTGCAAAACATGGCGTGATTTTGGTAAACATCCGTTGGACAGTTGGTTTGTCGAAATAGTGAACTCTGGTAGCAAGATTCTAACGTGTTTTTAGTTGGTTTTCTTTTACCGATTTAATGAGAACTCCCATAAATTGTCCTCTAGATTACTTAGCATTGAAAATCCTTAGATTTGAGTTTGAAGCCATTTGTTATTAGGAAAAAAGACTTTATCCACTCTCTAGCCTCTGGTATCATAATAGCCTTTTACCATATAAGGCATCTTAGTGATGTGTATCTATCTTATACAGGAAAGCAACACAACTATAACAGACACATGTTTAGAAATGTTCCTTATTAATTAGCACCACAACTATAACAGACACATGTTTAGAAATGTTTCTTATTAATTAGCACCACAGACATATGTTTAGAAATGTTCCTTATTAGCACCACAACTCAAATAGCTTGTTTGACCTGTTTATCTCATTGTTTTGTGGCCAACTCTATGTTTTTCATATTTTTCTATATTCACCTGTTTATCAAAAGTGGTAGCAGTATCAATATCATTGTTGTTAAACTTTTAGATCTAGAATTGAACATGACAAGCAACTCAATTTGTAGGTCGTACGATAATTTTTTAACCCCAAGTCTCAAGACCGAGTTGTGGGGTTAGGAGGAGGAGTGAAAGTTAAAGATATTAGAAGTCCTCAACCTAGCAGAGAGGATCTTCAAGCTGAGCTAACTGCTACTAAAAAGAAAATTGAAGTTCTATTAAATAGTATAGAGTTAATTCAAGAAGAAAACAAGCAGCTTGTAGGTAGGGTAGGTTTAGTGGAATCTCGAATGCAGGCTTTTCTAGATTTAGTGGCTAGACAGCTTAATGTTCGTATTACTTCAGATTCCGAGTTGCACCAAACAGGTATGTTCAATTAAAATGTATTCATTCTTTAAAGTTCAATTTAATACTAAGCTTTGGATGTAACTCATCACGAAAGCATAGAATAGTAGACATGTAAAGACTCTTTAAAGTCGGTTTTATTTGAAGCGTGGGGGAAGAGACGAGATATATGTACGTGCTATGGCGTGATATATATGCTGAAGATGTTGATATATGTGTTGGGATAAATTTTTAGCTGAATTACAGGTTTATAACAACAATGGCAATTGCATATTTTTTGGTTTATTTGTATAAATGGGGAAGTGCTGCCGAAATTTTTCGAAATTTTGGAAATGGATGAATGCATTATAAGTGATTAATTTTATAAGACTCTCTAATGTATACGTATTGCGATTCTAACTTATGTTCTTTTGGCTTTGTTTATTGTAGGTACTAAATGATATTGGAATTAGTAAACGAACGAGATAGAATGGAATCTGTTTAATGCATTTTTTGTTTGTCATTTGCTTAGACATATTTTGTGATTTTAAGTGCTATAACTCATGTAATAAGTACTAGTATTACTAGAGTGAAAGTTGTTTATGAATTTTTACCACATTTATTTAAGAGATCAATAAAGTTTCAATATTTTTGGTTTTGATATTCAATATAATATATGGTGGACTTGTTTATAAGTATAATCTTTCAATCATGAGATTATTAATTGATTTCCTTATTATCACAATATAGGGAAGCGTCAATGTATAGGAGCGGGAAATAATTCTTATTATGAAGTTTAACGACAAAACCTTGTCATCGTTATTGAAAAAATTTAAAAAGAGTAGTGACTGTTGGGATATAATTAACGACGAAAAAAAATATGGTCGTTGTTATTGTTTTGGTCATTTAAAAAAATATAATAACGACCATATGTTAGTTCGTCGTAAGTAATTAACGACTACTTTATCTCCCCGTTACCTTGTCGTTATTAAGTAATGACAAGTCACATTCTTGTCGTTAATAAGTAACGACGGGACTCGTCTCGTCGTTAATACGTAACGACGGGTCTTGCCTCGTCGTTAATGAATAGAACTTCATTTTTTCCGTTAATGAATAGAACTTCATTTTTTCCGTTAACGAAGGGACCTATTGCAACCAAATGACGACGAGGTTTTTTCCGTCGTTAAAAGTTTTAACGACCTTTTGGGCTTTTAACGACAACTTTTTCCGTCGTTAAATGTCCTTTTTCTAGACATATGTCTTGAATTTTGTTTGGAAAAAAACAACTTCTATTTATTGTATGAAATTTTAATTTTGATATCAATATATATATATAACGAAAAAAATTTTAACCTTATGGAGCCTCATATTAATTTCGCACTGGGCCCTCAAATTATACAAGACGGCCCTGATCTTATTCCTTAACAAAAGGAATAATATCTTATTAAAAGAAAAGAGTTTACCTTTAAAAAGTGATTTCTAAAATCTTTTATTTATATTTTTAAAATTGAAGATCAGATTTTCTAATGTTAAGAAAATCGAAAATCTTTCTTCTTAGAAATCTTTATTGTGAAAACTAATTTTGTTACTTAACGATAAAGATTTCATCTTTTATCTTTATCTAACAAAACCTGTTTTTACCAAGATTATCCCAAAAAATAAAAAAATTTATTTTCTTTTAAGTATTTTTGATGACAAAACTGATTTTCCCGACAAAACGTTTTTTGCTATTCTTCGCAAAACAATTTTTAACAATTCCAAATCCCCTTCAAATATGAATTTAACATAACTCATTATTTCTTAACACATAAGAAAATAATTCATCACCGTAAATTCACATTATAATATTAGCACATAGTTTCAATTAGTTAATTACAACATAAGAAGTATGTAACTAGTCCTATTGTCCCTAGCTTCTTTCCATCCGTTACTTGAGCTATCATGAATGAAGTCCATGCTATCTTTCACTTAGAACTTTGTTCATACAGCAGAATGTTTTAATACAAAATGTTTATCATCATCAAAATAATACGGAGTTAGAATCCCAAAAAACCTTTGACATTTTCGGAGCAAAAGTATTTGAATAGTCAGAAAACATTTCATAATTTCCTAGTCATCAATTAAAAAATCTCAGGATATCAAATTATACTACTTTGTACAATCAAATTATACACCGTACATAGACCCTCATTATTTATATAATTTCTTTGCTCCATATTAATTGCAATCTTTGAAATTTCAAACTATTCATGCATTCTCCTTAATTCTAATATTATTATAATGTATGAATTAGATAACCATAGTTATGTTGATTCTTGTTAGATTTTTTTCGATTTATACATTTTAAAAATGAATATCTTATATCTTTATCTTATAGATAATTAAAAATATTAATAGCTTTATAAAATTGTGTATCTAAAGATGTAATACTCTATATATTGCAATAAATATGGAACGGAGTAAGTATGATCCTAGTATGTAAACCAACATGACCATATTCTCATGGATCACACATATATAGTTGTGTTCCTACTTCTTCTCTACGTTGAACTTTGAATGACATAAGTCCCATAAAGCAAAGTAGATTGTCCTAACTAAATCATGGAGCCATACTTATCCAAACTTTGATAAAAAAAAAAGAAATTCCAATCCATAGAATGGGCAATATATGCTGTTTTTCTCTTCTCATAATAAAACTTTTGTTGTGGAACTCCCAAATTAAAATTGTACAATAGTGTCCAATGATGAATGACGGATGCTAATCAATCTTTTCACATGTGCATATAAATTTAGATATTTAGTGGAACTAATGGTCAAATTTAACAATAAAATACTAAAAAAAACCATTATATCATTTGAAAAATAGGAAATTTAAATTTAAATTTAAATGGAGTCAAATAACTTTGTATCTCTATACTATAAGGGAAGAGGGGGCGTGGATACCAAAATTAAGAAAAGAAAATAAATAAATAAAATGAAACAAGGAAGTTATTAAGTGTAATTAAGCTTTATTTCCAAACTTAGGTATCATATTTTTAGCAAAAGATGGTTAAAACTTTAAACTAAAATATCTAAAAATCTACAAAGTAAAAATTATTTAAAAAAATATCCATTGTTATATTTTCTTGAGATCTATAAATAGACACACACTTTGCTATATTTTTATATATTTTTTAATTTTTTAATTTTCAAATACATGAGTAATTGATTGCTCATGAGTGAAGGTGCATTTGATGGAATTAATCATGAAACATGATACAGTATTTTAGGATGAGTGAGAAAGTGGTAGAGGGAGAGGGGTGATGTATTTTTGACATCTTCCATTAATCTTTTGTAAGATTTTCTAATCTACTCTCGAATATTTATTACTCTTTTTTATGTATTTTAATTGTTTAACTATTTAAAATCCTACAAGATTACAATTACACCCTGTAATAAAACAAAATGAATAAAATTTAACAATTATTTTTAAAAGTATGAAAAATATGTATACACTTCACTGGAGAGATTACAATGTACTTTCTCCCATATATTTAACATGAAGCACGCGTCGCGTGTATATTTGGCTAGTATGAGTCTATGATAATATATCATCCGTACTAGTGAAAAAAAAGTTTATTTCTGTTTGTTAAAAATTATAGGATGGTCCAAAAATGAAGAGCTTTTTGGTGTATCATAACTCGGAGAAATAGTCATAATTGTTATGAACCCATGCTAAGATGTTACTACTAGGAGTAATTTCTAACAATTTGCAGCCACAAAACGGTGATGAGAAAATTCCAAGGGAGTATCATGTTGATGCTATTATTCACAGAAAAGATGTTAGTCACCTTTCCTTTTGTAGTTATAGGAAGCAATTTGGTCGGTTTTGGATTCATTTTCTCTAGTCCTTTAAATTGGTTGGGGTTGGGGGAGAATGCATCGAAAATTAAAAGATTATCTCCAACTTTGAATCTTCTTGATTGGATTAGCACCACTGCACCAATGAAAGATATGTTTAAAGATGAGATAATTTAAATGGTCTAATCTATTTGGTCTAACAAAAGAAAGGAAGAAATAAAATACAGAAATTTCTTGAGATTACCATGAGTTTGGGCAAAATGTTTAAGTTAGATATGTGCTTTTTATTATCTAAGGTAGTGTTAAGGTTACGATATTTGTCCAAAATGACCCCGCTCTTGCAATAATATTTTCCTATCGATTTACTTTTAGTGAATTGAAGTTAATCAACTGACTGAAACTAGGTTTGACTGATTGAAACTAAGTTATACCAATGGAAACTAATTTATTTAGCATAGACTAAAATATGCTATACTACAATGAAGTAGAAAATTATACCCCAAAATACTACTATGTAAGAACAAAAACGAACATACAATTTGTCAACATGACCAGAAGGCCCATAACAGAAGACTTAAGGGTTCAGCCACGACAGTTGACAATAGGCCCATAAAATAATGCAGGCCAACACACGCCTATATGACGAGGGTAATCACAACCATCAGCATCTAATAACGAAGTCAAATTAGAGTTTTGACTCTATAAATAGACATCTTAATCATCATTAAGAGGTATGCAGTCGCAATACCTTAAACCTAATTACTAATTAAACTAAACACTCTTGCTTACTTAGGCATAGGTGGGACGTTCCTCGGAAACACCCTTGAGGCCAGGTTTGTTCATCTTGCAGGTTCACACCAGCCGTCACTCAATTCTAGCAGTCAAGGTCAACTCCACAGAAACAATTTGGCGCCATATGTGGGGGAAGATCTTCATATATAGTCAACCAGAGAATAGTGATGTCCAACGGTGATTATGACGATCAAGTTTCTCCGAACTCCACTGGATCAGGTGAATAGGGTATGCACTCAAAGCAGCAAGAGTAGGAGGATCGTCCCGTGAAAACAACTCTAGCCATGGCCAGGAAGATTATTGAAAACCTTCCTGAGTCCTCACAGACATCCATTCACGGAAGAACAACTTCCTAGCACGATAGATGTCATGAAGAATTTCCTCACTGCCTTCATTCAGGCTTCGGCACAATAACCTTGGCGTATATAGGGAGTATATGGCCATGAAGAACGCGATCAACCTTGGTGTAGCACTAGAAAAGGCAGATGAGTACATCATAATCGAGGAATTCAATAAAACAATAGCCGAACCATATGAACAATTCCCGACTAGAAAAGGCTAAGAAAAGGAGAACATAAGAGAGAGACAGAGAAATCAAGAATGGTCGACGAGGCGAGCTACAGAAAAGAGAAGAGACAAGTTCAATGACTATACGCCTTTATTGGCATCTTGGTCGAAAATATGCTTTACACCAGAGTGATAAAATGTGGCAACGACCTCGTAAGATGCATTATAAGCATCAAGACAAGTCAAAGTCGTGTGACTTCCATGAAGATTATGGTCACACAACAAATAACTGCCAAGCCTTGGAAAATAATGTTGAAGACTTGGTCCGACGAGGGTATTTGAAATAGTATTGGGACTTTTCCAAAGACAGAAGGACCAACAAAAAGCTAAGGAGGAGGATGACCCTCCTCTCTCCTTAGAAGAAAGTAATAAAGGTGGCCCTAAAGGTGAGATCTATGTGATATGAGGAGGGCCAAGCCCTATTGGTGCAAACAAGGCCCACCTGTGCAAGCTAAGGCATCAAATCAACTTCAGTTAGTCACCGACCTATATCCGTCCAAGCCACCAGCTCTAGAGGTTAACTTCTCCAATGAGGATTATAGGGGGATCGTATACCCCCATGATGATCCCCTGGTCGTCTCCCTAAACATCGCGAACCATACATTTCATAGAATTTTAGTGAATGACGGAGGTTCAGTCAATATCATCTTTGCCTCCACGTTCAACAAGTTGAACATCTATCGCAAGTTCTTCAAAGTTGTCAACTATCCATTAATAGGCTTTATTAACGCGTTAATAGTTCCTGGCGGTTTGATAATGCTCCATATCACGATAGGCAAAAAGGAATATGCAAGGAACATTATGACTGCTTTTCTTGTGGTCAGCATATGACAGGCTAAAGTCATATCACCTAATCAAAGATAAATCCTAAGTCCTTTAACAATGGTAGTCAAGGGAAGTAGGGTCGAATCCACAGAGAGACAGCGTTTCCAAGTTAATATCCAGCTAAACAACTACTCCAGATAAAATCAGAGAGAAATCAATTGAACTACTAATTAAACACTAGAAAGTAATATAAAGAGAGATTTACTATGAATTAAAGGTCTAGGGAATTAGTTCGGTCCACCATGCTTATACCAATCAAAGGATCAAACAACTATCAGAACCTAGGTCAGGAATCGATAGATTAGAGCACATGCCAAGCTATGGTTAAGTCTCAACGCCCATAATTCAACATACGCCACATGTTCACTAACGTAATCAGAATTACTGATGTGTACTAGACCTCTAAAAGTAGGACGGATTTGTGTAAACAATTATTAACCTCAAGCAATCAATGAAACTGCGCAACAACATTAATTACTCAATAAGAACAAATCATACCATAATAACCAATCTAATCAAACCCTAGAAACTAATAGCACTTCAAAGTAATCAAGGTATAAACATGGCTTTCCTCCCTAAATCCCTAGAATTTAGACTACTCAGACATAATCGAATGAACACTAATAAAACTAATATGAAACCCTAACAATTGCATCATGAATGAATCAATAATTAAACTAAGCAATCAAAAGTTTATGAAAGAGATTAAGAGTAAAGAAAAGTACCAATTGACGGAAAGCAATAACCTTTATTGAAATCAATCTGAGGTTCATTCACCTCTTGAACTAATCTAAATGTTTAAACTAAACTAATGAAAGCTGAAAATAATATGAATAAAAGATGTCTCTAAAATAATGAAGCTTAGCTGTTTAGAATAACCCCCTAAAATCTAATTAAAAACAAATAAAATCGATGAAATGGGCCACCACCCGATCGGGTCGGGCGCCCACTGCCCAATCGGGCCGTAGCACACAACAGCCCAGCACTGCCTTCCTTCACGTACGCAACAGCAGTAATTTTTGGGCCTGCCCGATCGGGTGGGCTTGCTCGATCGAGTTGATGCACAAAGCCCAGCACATTTCCTTCACATAATCACCCTCATCCACTTGGGAGTCTCACCCGATCGGGTCGGGCAAGGGTTTCCCGATCGAGCCCGAAACTCCATCACCCGATCACAATATTCTTTGCCCGATCGAGCCATATTTTACCCGACCAAGGTACGGGGCAGCTCCTTTTGACTCTTTGACTCTCAATTCTTCACGTTTAGAGGTTTCGGGACCACATAAACCTTCTATCAGGCTCGTGATGACTTCTACGTGCCTCATAACAAGTCGCAAAGCTGTGGTTGTGTCCAAATAGCTCGGAAATAAGGAGAAAACTCCCTAAAGCCTGCAATTCAACACTAAAACACAAAACCACGACTATATACGATAATTAGTATAAAATAGCTCCGAAGAGCTCCATTGACGCACGATTTAGCTCATAAATAAGGGGAAAAACTCTATATAAATACATGATATCAGCATACAACATGATTGTTAACTCTGGTCCATGAGACGCAAGTAGTGGTATCAACTTACCATCTCGCAATGGCATATAAACCTGACCTCGGTAAGGTGAAAAAGTTAAAAAGAGAGGTGGCGGGATCTTGCAATCTGACAGCAGTGAGGCAGCCTCGGTAACACGTTGTAAAAAGAGCTGTGAAGGGACTAAAAAGACCAGGTTCATCCAAACCTCAACATCATAAGATTGACGTTAGGCCGGAGGACCAGCCACGGGCTCAACCTAATGGTGAAATAGAAGAGGTAGTCATGGACAAAGCAACGGGAAGGACCATCAATATTGGCGCATATACGCAGTTAGATATGTAGATAAACTTAATTAGCATTCTGAAGAGAACAAGGATGTTTTTGCATATGCAGCCAACGACGTGCAGTTTCCTTTGCAGAGAAAAACAAAGCCTTAATGTGAACAAGCAGTTTCCTCCGCAGCGAAAAACAAAGCCATCATTGAAAGTAAGAAAACTCTTGTACGCATGCATGTGTGAGCCCTACGACTATCTAGAGTGGTTGGCAAATGTCATAAGGGTAAAGAAGGCTAACGGGTCATGGCGCATTCACTGATCTTAACCAATCCTTCCCAAAAGACTATTTTCCACTACGCCGCGTTAATCAGTTGGTTGATGCCACTAGCAGGAATGCTAGGCTCAGTTTCATGGATGCATTTTCTTGGCTATAACAAAATTTTCATGTACATGCAAGACAGACCAAAGACATTTGCATCCTTGAGGGAAGTATAAAGTTAAGTTCAATCCTAAGAGACGCACATTCGAAGTTTGTGCAAGCAAATGTCTATTGTTCATGGTCAGCCAAAGGAGTTTGACACGAATCTAAAGAAATCAAGGATGTTATAAACATATCGAACCTAATTCCATGAGAGATATACAGAAGCTAACTGGAAGAAAGGCTTCATTGCCCACGTTCATCTCAAAGTCAGTAGAGCGAGCATTACCCTTTTTCAACATACTCAAGGGAAATAAGGAATTGAAGTGGGAAAGAGAACAATATCAGGCATTCCGGGAAACAAAACCTGTCAACTTTGCCAATAATGGCACGACCCATGACAGGCGAGATGATGTACTCGTACATTGCGATAACAGAAAAGACAATGAGTGCAGTATTGTTTAAGGAAAAAGGCACGATTCAATGACCCATCTACTTCCTGAGCCACACCTTGGCCGACGCTAAGATGAGATACCCTTTAATAGATAAGGTCACATTCACAGTATAGGTAGTGGCGAGAAAGCTTCGCCCTTATTTTGATGCACACCCTGTCACGGTATTGACCTATCTGCCACTAGAGAAAGTCTTTGAAAAGCGGGATACCTCCGGCAAATCGGTCAAGTGGGAGGTAGAGTTATCTGGGTATAGAATTAAATTTCAACCTAAAACAACAATAAAGGCTAAAGCCCTGGCATATTTTCTTGTAGAATCCTCACACCTAGAAGAGAGCAACACGGATGATAAAAGAATACGGGAGCCTTACACTGATGGATTGTCCATCGTTGAGGGGAAGGCACTGGCCTTGTCTTGTTAGGCCTAAAGGATTTTTTTTAGTATGAGCTCAAGTTTCATTTTCCTGCTTCAAAAAACGAGGCTTAATATGATGTCATGGTAGCTTATAGACTCACAACTTGTGGCAAAGCAAATAGAATGAGAATTTGAAACTCAAAAAGAGTCGATGACAAAATACTTGGCCTAGGTTAAAAGCTTGATCTCAAACTTGAGGACATTTGAAGTAGAGATGATCCATCGTTCGCATAACCATCAAGCGGATGCACTCTCCAAGTTAGCAAGCTCGTACTGCTAGAATTTAACAGCCACAAAGCAGCATCGTCAAAGAAGTAGAGGCGATATTGGACATAGCGACTGAAAAGTGTTGGATGGATCCCATCATGGCTTACAAGCAAAAAGGGGAATTACCCGAAGATGTTGTGGCGGTGAGAAAAACCAAACTGAGATCGTCGAGGTTCTGTTTGCTAGAAGGTGAGCTTTACAAAAAATCGTTCTCGACACCGTTGTTAAAGCTCATTGTCTCCATAGAAGATGACTATGTTTTACGAGAGATACGCTTCGGAATCTGCGAGAACCATATATGTGGTCGAACCTTATCACATAAGGAATTGCGTGTAGGATATTATTATGCCCGACCATGTTGAAACCCTCCAAGGAGTTAGTCCGGAATTACGAAAAGTGCCAAGAAGCATGCACTTATGATCAATCAACCCAGCAGAGATCTGCAGCCCATCTTATATCCTATACCTGTTGTCCAATGGTGGATGGACATTCTGGGACCCTTCGTCCAGGCAACCCATCAGAAGAAGTTCCTAGTATTTGTTGTAGACTTCTTTACTAAGTGGATCGTGGTTGAGCCGTTAGCCCACATTACATAGCAAAACGTCTAGTTATTCATCTGGACAAACATTCTCACTAGGTATAGAATACCCCCACTATTGTATTTGACCATGTCTGTGGGACTATCTTGATGACTTCAAAATCAAGTTTGCATACTCAGTAGTGTTACAACTATAGAGTAATGGACATGCTGAAACCAAACAAACAAAATCTAGCAGACCTTAAAAAGTGACTCGATGACCAAAAGACAAAGTTGCTAGAGGAACTCCCTCTTACATTATTGTCCTTGCGAACAACTAGAAAGAAGCTACTCTTGAGACAAATTTTTAAACATTCTACGGCTCCGAGGCAGTCTATACCTGTTGATATTGGGGTGAAAATGATAAGGGTCGGCCTATATGACCTAGAGATCAATAAACAAACCCAAAAAGCGGGCGTAGATTTCATTTTATCAGACTAGAGAAGTAGCACACTTGCGCCAGTTGTATATCATACACGAGTCAATCGAGCTTATAACTGGCGCGTGCGCGCCACACACTTAAGAGTTGGAGACCTCGTGCTCAAGAGTGTGGCCACAATCGGAGTAGTAAAAGTGGCCGACAATATCTATATCAACTAGGAGGGGGCATACCAAATCTCTAATGAATTGCAACCCAAAACTTAGAGGCTGTA
The DNA here is from genome assembly GCA_947645195.1 of Patellifolia procumbens. Lineage (NCBI taxonomy): Eukaryota > Viridiplantae > Streptophyta > Magnoliopsida > Caryophyllales > Amaranthaceae > Patellifolia > Patellifolia procumbens. The sequence continues at coordinate 332,908 of CANSGD010000720.1, read as the reverse complement.
GAGGTTAGATGGCAAGGGACGACTGTTGAGGTATTAGAATTAGGATGTCCTAAAGGTATTTTGTTTAAAGCACTATACTTCTCCAGTAGGAATAAGAAGTGTTTTATTTCATACTTTCTAGGACCTTAAATTTCATGCTTTGTAGGACCTAATATTCATGCTTTTTAGGATATTAATTATTTAACACCCCGTATTTTTATAAATTATTAGTATTTATATTAAATTATCATAAAAATAATTTAAATTAGTCTTTTATTAAATTACTTTTCTTTCGTACTTTGGCTTTAGAATTTTATTTCAGTCTGTAGTAATTATTTTAGTTTTAACTAATTTTAATTATCTAAAACTCGTTGACTATTTATTTTCAGTTAGAACCTTTTGCCTTGCGGTGATTAGTATTAATTATCACGGTGTAGCACCTTTGAAATTTCCTTAAATTATTAATTATATTATCTTTTGAAAGTAGCGGAAATTCAAGGGTGTTATAGTTAGGTACCAAAGCCTCAGGTTATTAAGACTCCTAAAATGACCTTAAATAAGTGTAGGTTAATAAATTTGTTAAAAACTGAAAAGCCGCTGCGAGGATGAGATATTGGGAGGAAAGAAAATTTTATTCTATTTGTTAATGTTTATGCTTCTCTTTTCATCTATTGTTTGATTTGATGGAGTTTTAAACGTAAAAATTCTGAACTATCTGAGTTTGTTTTGTTAATTGTTAATTATTGATTAGTGAGGGTGAATCAACATTGGTTTATCTTTGTTTATGTTGCGATGCTAGAACGATGAATCAACGTGTGTGTAGTAGAAGCTCAGGTTCGAGTCGTATGATACGCGAGATGGCTCAATCCAACCGAGCCTTTACTGATTCTAGGGAGAGCTTGATGCAGCCCAGGCTGCTGCTCTTGCTACTCTTGTTGCTCCTGTTTCTAGTAATGCTAGGTCCCATGCCGTGATTTCATAAGGGATTGACTTGAACAAACCGTCTACATTTGATGGTAAGGGTGATCCCACCAAGATGGAGAACTGGATTCGAGATTTTGACAAGATCTTTATTACTCTCCAAGTCCCTGACCAGATGAGAGTTGATTATGCTGCAAACTACCTGGTTGAGGATGCTGATATTTGGTGGACTTACAATAAGTTTGAACTGACTACTAAGGTGACTGTAGATGAGGAGGGAGAAGAGTTTATGGAGCAGAGAGAGTTTGGCTGGACTAAGTTCAAAAAGGCGATTCGTGAGGAGTTCTTCCCAGCCCATATGAGGAAGAGAAAGAGGGAAGAGTTCAATGATCTCCAGCAGAGAGATATGAGTGTCGTCCATGAGTTTTATGTGAAGTTTCAGGAGTTGGCTCATTTTGCTAAGGGGCTAGTTCCTGATAAGGAGGAGAGGGCAGAGAAATTTAAAGAATTTGAACCCTAAACTTCATCATAAGATGGGAGTTGGGGAGTACATATACTGAAGTAGGTGTACACCCGTGCTTGTAATGGCAAGAGGATTAAGGTGATATCCCTATTATGTGTGATAGTATCACCCTAGTAGCTGACTTGATAAGTTTTCCTTTACGTGATTTCGATGTAATTTTAGGGATGGATTGACTTAGTAAGAATAAAGCCAAGACAGATTGCGAGAAACAAAACGTATCAATAGTTGGTCTAAGTGGAGTCCATAAGTTTTGTGCAGGATCTTCTTTAAAATGGTTTCTACCTTGACTTTGAAATCCTACATGAGGAAGGGATGTCCTATATACCTGTGCCATGTTCATGATACTAGCAAAGAGGATCCACGAGTTGAGGATGTTCGAGCTGCAAATGAGTTCGTAGATATCTTTCCTGATGATATTCCTAACATGCCTCCTAGGCGTGATGTTGAGTTCAGCGTTGAGTTGAAGCCTGGAACTGAGCCTACTTCTAAACGTCCTTATAGAATGGCTCCTGCTAAGATGAAAGATCTTAAAGCTCAGTTAGAGGAGTTGGTTGATAAGGGCTATAATCGTCCTAGTGTGTCTCCATGGGATGCTCCTGTTCTATTTGTGAAAAAGAAGGATGGGAGTCTTCGACTGTGTATAGATTATAGGGAGCTCAACAATGTCACCGTGAAGAATAAGTACCCTTTGTCGAGGATAGACGACTTGTTCGATCAGTTGACGAGAGCTGGAGTTTTCTCTAAGATTGATTCGAGATCTTGCTACCATCATCTTCGTATTGCATAGAATGATATTCTTAAGACAGTTTTTGAACTCGTTATGGGCACTATGAGTTTACTGTTATGCCCTTTTGGGTTGGCCAATGCTCCAGCAGTGTTCATGGACTTGATGAATCGGATTTTCTGGCCATATCTTGATAAGTTCGTAGTTGTGTTCATTGATGATATTCTTATTTATTCTAAGGATGCTAGTGAGCATGAAGAGCATCTTCGGACTATTTTGCAAGTTCTAAGGGAGAATAAGTTGTATGCTAAGTTCTCAAAGTGCGAATTCTGGCTAGAGAAAGTTGCATTTCTTGGCCATATTACTTCTAAAGAAGGTGTTTCAGTTGATCCTTCAAAGATCCAAGCTGTATCGGAGTGGCCTACGCCAAAGAGTGTGACTGAGATTCGCAGTTTTCTTGGTTTTGCGGGTTATTATAGAAGGTTCGTGAAAGACTTCTCAAAGATAGCTCGGCCTTTGACTGCATTGATAAGGAAGGATACTAAGTATCATTAGGTTGATGATTGTGAGAAGGCATTTCAGATTCTAAAGGAGCGTCTCACTACTACAGCTCTTGTGTTGACACTGCTGATGAAAATCTAGAGTACGACGTGTTTACAGATGCTTCAAAGAATGGTCTTGGTTGTGTGCTTATGCAGAGCAGAAAGGTTGTTGCCTACGCTTCTAGGCAGTTGAAGAACCATGAGGTGAATTATCCGACGCATGATCTAGAGTTGGCAGCTGTTGTTTTTGCACTTAAGATTTGGCGCCATTATCTTCTTGGCACGTCATTTAAGATATTTTCAGACCACAAGAGTCAGAATTACATCTTCAATTAGAGAGAGTTGAACATGAGGCAGAGGAGGTGGTTGGAACTGATCAAAGATTATGATATGGAGATTCAGTACCACGAGGGTAAGGCTAATGTCGTTGCAGATAAATGATTATTTATAATTATAATCATTTTCATACTTATTTTAAGTATTTATAATCATTTTCATACTTATTTTATTTAAATATTTAAGTATTGACTATTTTGAAAGTCAAATGATTGTTTAAACATTTTAAATAATCATTAATATTTATTGAGTTGCATCTAAGTATTGAATATTTTATTTAAAGGTTATGGGTCGTGTTTAAAATAATATTAAATGTTGGGTTGAGGAGCCCAAACCATTTGTTTAAGTTTCATGATCAACTTGAGGCTAAACCTATGTTAAGCCTAACCTAAGTGCCATAGGTGTTTAGGCAAAACCTATAAATACCCCCCAAACCCTTAGTTGTACACTTTTTATTTCTCCTCTCCCTGCTTCCCCCAAACCGGCGTCCCCTCTCCCTCTCTTCGTTTTCCAGGCATTCGACCACCCACGAGCCACCTCGCCTCCCTCGTCTGCAACTGCGTCAAGAAGCACGCACACCCCCCTCACTCTCCCCTTCGTCCGCAAACGACAACCGCAGCAGCAGTCAAGCAGCCGCGTGATTGCCACGCGCCACCCTACGCGTCTCTTCTTCGTGTTTGTCCAGTTTTTCGTGGTTTTCTTCGGTTCATCTAAATTCTTATCCTCTATTTTAATGTTTAATTATAGTTAAATGTTAAAGTTATAATTTTTATGAGTTTTGTATGTTTTATAATAAAGTTGAAAACTTTATTATTCGAATTATTAAAAATCTGATTTTTATTTATTATGAATATAAATTATAATTTCAGATTTATTATTATTGGTTTAAAGTGAGTTTTAAGTATTAAAGTAATGATTTTTGAGGTTTTAAAGTATAGTTTTATGAGTATTATATTAAAGGTTGGAACTTTAATGTATTTAAAGTATTTTAAAACGAGTTTTGAAGCGTTTTAAAATAAATTATATTGTTGTGAATTAATTAGAATATTAATTCATTGTTGTATTATTGTTTTGGTAGGCGGAGAATTTACTTTAGGCGACTTTTAGAATTCTAAAGTGGCCTCTCACTTTGTCTACACAAGGTACGTGCATGTCCTTATGTGTTAGACTAGTATCATGTCCTAAGCATTAGGATTATTTATAGTATCATGTATAGGGAACCCTTTTATGGTTCATACGTGGCTATTGAATTGGAATTACTCGTTGTTGAGCATGTTAATTGCCTTTATGTTTTATTACATGATTGATGGATGTTTGATTCAAGCATTTTTGAAAAGGGAAGTTTATTTATTAATTCACATGAGGGATTAATATTATTTTTTTGTGGGATTGTGGATTTTGGTATTGTTTCCTTTATTGGATATTTTATTACTCTCAAAGGCCATGGACTTTGTGAGTAAGTTGGATTATTATTGGTTATGGTTATTTTACTACTTTGCAAAGACCGAGGGCTTTGTAGGGTATGTATATTTATTGTCATTGGACATTCAATTGTTTATTTAAGTCAATAAATAAATATACAGAGTCGCGCCCGTAACTCGGTCTTTTATTTGAAGACTGATTTTGGTTGGACAACTCAATCCGTTGTCTATTCAATTTACTAAATATTTATCATGTTGTGTGTCTTGTGTAGTCAAGTCTTATTTTATGAGTTGAAGTCTTGAGGTACTTTATTAAACATGTTTGGTTGTTCATTAGTAGGGGTGTTAATGAGCCGAGTCGAGCCCGAGCTTGGGGTCGCTCAAGCTTGGCTCGTTATACTTTGCTCGAGCTCGAGTCGAACCTCGAGCTTTTCCGAGCTTTGATTATCAAGTCCAAGTTACACAAAACTCGACTTGGATTCAAAAATTATAACAAAATAAAGTATATTTATAAGATATAATATATTATAACTAAGTTTATTTATTTTTCCTAGACTTATTAAAAATATTATACTAATATTTGAGGTCACTATGTTAAAAAATATATTTAAAAAAAATATTTCGAGCCTGCTCACGAACTTCTCGAGCCGAACATGAATGTGCTCGACTTGTGAAAATTTCGAGCCGAACTCGAGCAGCTTGCGAACAGTCTAAGCTCATTAACACCCCTATTAATTAGTATCATGATTAGTTTTCGTGTTTTAATTTATTTATGTATGTACTCAGCCTTGCTCGTGCTTTTCTGTGTGTCAATCACGGCTTTGTCTATTGATCCTGTGATGACCCTTTATTGGCGAGCAGTTTTCAATTGAGTATTTGCCTACCGGTTTGAAGGCATGATGCATCATCTCAAATTTTCATTTGGGACTTGGAAAGCGATGTTGGGAGATCGTTTTATTATTCTATTTGCTTCCTACCTTTACGTTGTTTTAATTGAATTGTTTTATGGATTATTTATTGTTAAAATATTTTGATTGGTCTGAATTACTTTCGAGGTTTGAATATTAGTTTGAAAATTAATATGTTTTAAGTATTTATTAAAGTATATATAATATTTTTCCGCTGCAATACTCTGAGTAAGCCATTACGTTTTCACACGGGCGATAGCGCCTTGATAATTCTCTATTTTAGTTGGGAAAAATATATGTTTTATAAATAGAGAATTGTCGGGGTGTTACAGTTCCTGAGTTAAAGGAGAACATTTTGGAGGAAGCTCATACAACGCAATAGTCAGTACATCCTAGAGAGGATAAGATGTACAAGGATCTCAAGCGGATTTTTTAGTGGCGTCATATGAAGACAAATGATAAGCACTTTATTGTGCTTAATTATAGGTCATTTGAAGTCTCATTGCATGTAGTTTAGAGCATTTAGAGTTAGGATTGCATGGTTTTTCCTTCCTTTGGATTTCAAATGTACTTCACGAGTGTTTGGTTTTTTTGATGTATTTCAAGAGAATTGGAACGTGTTGGAGTATTATTGTGATCTAGGGACTTGGAGCATATTCGAGCTTGCGCGGATCGTGTTTTGGAGACGCTTTGGTGACTTTGACTTGGGGAACTGAAGGAAATAGGCCACCACGGCCGTGGCATATTCACCAAGATCGTGGGGACCTGTAGCAGGCAAGGCAGACTTTTGAAGATTTGGGATTGACTTGATGAAGTTGGGTCACCACGGCCGTGGTGATTTTGCCACGACCGTGGTCACCCTCACTCGACAAAACAGAAGACATTTTGCCAAAACAAAAGGAAGAGGAATTTGGTGAAGTCAGGTCACCACGGCCGTGGTGATTTTGCCACGACTGTGGCTCCTGACTTGCATAGAAGCAGTTTCCTTTGAGATTACATTCTGCCTCGACAATTTTAAGGCACCACGACCGTGTTGACCTGATATCAGGCTTTTCCCCCGTTTTTCCGTCTTTATTTAATGGACCATTATAAATAGTTTTTGCGGTTTTTGTTGAGTATTGTGTCATTACTTGGACTCTAATTACATAGTTAGACTATCTAAACTCTCTCATTCTTTTAGTTCTTCTCATATTGCAACTTTGAAGATTCAATTGTGATTTCAATCCAAGTAATTTCCTTTCAAAATCTCTTCTTTATTTTCATTGCTTAATTAATCATGTTTAATTTTTTAATCTCTTTTTCTTTGAATCCATGATTAGTGAGTAGTTCCTTATCTAGGGTTTGGTTGAAAGTATGGATTAGGGCTAATTAAGATGTTCTTGTAATTACTTATTCATGTCTACTATGCATTGATCTTGGTGTTTTGACACCTTAGGATAGACCTTGATCAAGTTTATGCTAGGGATTAGATTTCAATTACTCTTAATTGATTGTTGTTGTCTTTTCATTCCCATGAATCAACTTAATTTCTAGACCAAGAGATTGGGTAGAAATTAAGAGGATCCTATTTAGGGGTTTTCCAAACAAATTGAATCTATTATTCAATTGGCTAAAGACCATTCGAGAGAGGATTTAGTCGATTGATTAATTGATTACTCTTGAGGACCATTCGAGAGAGGACTCAAGTACTTTAGAGGAAAACTTAACCTTGAATGTTATTCTTTCTAGTTTCGTAGTTGCATTAGGGTCGTGTCTTGCCCGAATTCATGCGAGTAACCCAAGCTCTAGTGTTTTCCTTCTTATATTCATTTCTATACTTGATTTTTATTTGTCATTCTTTAGTTAGTTGTTAATTGTTAACTATTCAATCTCTACACCCCCAAATACCCTTCACTTAGGTAGTTTTAGACCTATTAGACCTTAGTCAATCCCTATTTCCTTGTGGTTTGACCGTTGACTTGTCGTTACTACGTTCATAGTAGTTGCTCGTTAGGATTATAAGTATTGTTTGCTAAGCGGTTCTTAGTGCCTTAACGACACACTAAAAAACAGACACCGCTAAGTACGTCTCGAGATGCCTAACTTGTCAAAAGGTCAAGAGTGAGCATAAGAGGCCTCAGGGAATGATGCAGCCTTTAGAGGTTCCACAATGGAAATGGGATTTGATTTCTATGGATTTCGTTTGTTGACTTCCGAGGACACCGAAGGGGAATAATATGATTTGGGTGATTGTGGATCGTCTTACCAAGTATGCTCATTTTGTTTCCATGAAAGATACTTGGAAGCATGCGCGATTGACTGCTGATTATAGAGAGCACGTGATCAGACTTCATGGTGTTCCAAGTGATATTGTTTCAGATAGGGATCGTAAATTTTTGTCTAACTTTTAGCAGAAGCTTCAGGAAGCTCTAGGGACTAAGTTGAAGATGGGTACAACTTTTCACCTTGCTACAGATGGTCAGATAGAGCGCACTATTAAACCTTGGAGGATATGTGAGGTTGTGCCTTAGAGTTTCAGGGTTCTTGGGAGGATAATCTTGATTTGATAGAGTTTCGTACAATAATAGTTACCATTCTACCATTAAGATGGCTCTGTATGAAGCTTTGTATGGTCATCGATGTCGTACTCCGTTGTGATTGGACCAGTGATGATTTAAGATACCGATGATTCAGGAGACCGTTGAGCAAGTAAAGCTCATCCAACATTAAATGAAGGAGACACAAGATTGTCAAAAGAGTTATGGCGATAAGCATCGTCGTCATGAGGAGTTTGACGTAGGAGAGAATATATTGCTTAGAGTTTCTCCTATGAGGGGTGTGATGTGATTTGGTAAGAAGGGCAAGTTAAGCCCTAAGTTCATTGGTCCTTATGAGATTTTGGAGAGGATAGGAAAAGTTGCTTATAGATTGGCGTTGCCACCAAGCGTTGATTGTGCGCATAACGTATTCCATGTTTCTCAGTTACGTCGATACATTAGTGAACCTTCACATGTGCTACAACCCGAGTCTCTATAGTTAGATGATAATATGACTTATGAGGAGTTTCCAGTTCAGATTCTAGATCAAAAGGTTCGGAAAACTCGCAAAGGTGAGACAAAGATCGTGAAGGTGTTATGGTCAAATCATAATTCGGAGGAGTGTACTTGGGAATCCGAGGATGCCATGCGTCTTAGGTATCCCTATCTCTTCACCGAGGTAAACTTTTAGTTACGAGAACGTAACTCCCTTCTTAAGGGGGGTAGAATGCGTACTTATTTCGTGTCTTTAGTGTTGAAAGTTACTATCATACAAGTTTGGTTGTTAATTTTTGCTATGTGTTTAGCTCTCTACTTGTTGTTGTACGATGGTAAGATATAAGTTGTAGTTTTATATTTTAAGTGTCTAGTAGTTGTTTAACCTATAGAGTTAATGAGCTATTTTGAAAAACAAGAGTCTAAGTTTGAATGTTTGCGATTCATACTAAAGTTTCGGGACGAAACTTATTTTTAAGGGGGATAGATTGTAACACCCCATATTTTTATATATTGTTAGTAAATATTTATATTAAATTATTTTATAAAAATAATTTAAATTAGTCTTCTATTAAATTACTTTTCTTTCATACTTTGACTTTAGAATTTTATTTCAGTCTGTAACAATTATTTTAGTTCTAGCTAGATTTAATTATTTAAAACTCGTTGACTATTTATTTTCAGTTAGAACATTTTGCCTTGCGATGATTATTATTAATTATCGCGGCGTAGCACCTTTGACATTTCCTTAAATTATTTATTATATTATCTTTTGAAAGTAGCGGAAATTCAGGGGTGTTACAGTTATTGGATTGAATTTAGTTTCATAGTTTGAAGTATTAGGCAAATTATGAGCGAATTACAGTGATTAGAATCAGTTTTACATTTTCTAGTCCTAAATTGATATTTGGTATTATGTTGAAGTACATAGTTGTAGGTTGTTGTTGTTGTTGTAGGTTGTGGGCACGTTCATTGTTGTTGTTTAAATGTTGTTGCATTGCATAGTTGTTAGTAGGTTAGTGTAGGTAAAGGAGTGAATTAGAAGAAAAACAATATGAGTGATTTCATGGTCAAAATCAGATTGACCAGTTTGACTTTTGTTGACTTTGGTATTCTATTGACGTTGAGTCGTTTTCAAAATTAGTCAAAGCTCATTAACTAGGTTACGTGACTTATATGTGAATTATGTGAAGTATAGTTAAGTGACTTATAATATACTCCCTCCGTTCCAAAATGTTATACCCATTTTTCTTTTTAGTCCGTTTCAAAAAGATATACCCATATGGAAACTTTTCTATTTATATACATTTTTTCTCCCCATTTTACCCTTCAATATCTAAACATTTACTTACCTTTTACTCATTTGTACTTTAATGGTCCCCACATTTGAATCTCTCTCTCTTACTTTTCCTAATAAGGACAAAAAAAAATACATGAAAATTATTAAAATAAACATAAGATTCTCCTATGATTCTATTTGCCTTGGTTTTCCCCCATATTCCAAATGGGTATAACATTTTGGAACGGAGGGAGTATATACTTTATTAGATTGTAGATTGTGGATTCGTAGAAGAACCTTATTGACTTGAGAACGTTTGGTTAATTTTGGTTGCTGAACAGGTGAGATTTCTTACTAAGACTTGTACAGGTTACTTTAGAAAATGGGTTATATTGATTTGAAATTGATATTGAGATTTAAAAGGTTTTACGTTATTTATATATAGAGATTAAAAGGTTTTACATTGTTTATATAATGAGATTTAAATCGTTTTGACGATATTTATTGTGAAAGAAAATTATGAGATTATTTATGAGATTCAAAAGGGAGAAAGTTTCTCATATGCCAAGTTGAGATTTTAAAGGAGGATGTTCCTCATTGCTACAGGTTTTGAGTAAATATTTCTATGTTTACTTAATTATGATTTAACATGTTTATAAGAATGTTTTTGTGGGGTTGCCAGTAAGCGGTATTCCTCGGGTTTGGAAGTAGGTTGAGAGTTGTCTCAACCATTATTTAGTAGTTGGGTGTATGTTGATCAATATACTTGCCATTTGTCTTCCTTCTTGGTTCGCTATCAAGTTAGGGGTATGCATACTAGGGGCTTTGGTGTTTACCTGTCTCGTGAGCCTAGCTAGCTAGCTCATTGGACTTTAATACTTCCTACTCACAGGTTTCAAAACAGTTACATTTTAAATGTATTTTCAGAATTGTTTCGGAAAGAGAAAGATTGAAAGTTGAGATTATTGGAAAGTCGTTTTATTTTGTATATTTGATATGTACAACTTTGAAATGAAGGTAAGATATATATATATATATATATATATATATATATATATATATATATATATATATATATATATATCTTACCTTCACATTGGATAGTTTTGTTTTATTACAGTGTGAAATCTTGCTCAGCCTTTTGGCTGATACTATAGTGTTCAATGTGAAGGGACTTGAAGGTGGTTAGCTCAAGGTTGGGTTAAAGAGTGTGATGGATTTAGTTATGCTTTAGTATGTTTAATAAGACTTCCGCTGTTATTTATTTGACTTTAGAATTTTATTTCAGTCTGTAATAATTATTTTAGTTCTAGCTAGTTTTAATTATTTAAAACTCGTTGACTATTTATTTTCAGTTAGAACCTTTTGCCTTGCGGTGATTATTATTAATTATCGCGGCGTAGCACCTTTGAAATTTCCTTAAATTATTTATTATATTATCTTTTGAAAGGAGCGGAAATTCAGGGGTATTATAAATTATATCTTTAATCATTTTATGACAATAATAAGGGTTTGTTTCATGTTAAGAAATTTGGCCGCTTCACCAAGTATCAGGCATCACTTGGAATGCTCATAGAATTAGACATGTAGTACTCAAGGCCTTTAAAGGAGTTAAAGTTACAATATAGTTTTGAGAAGGTATTGGGTCAGACGCGTCCGACCATAACATTTGGTCGGACGACTTTCAGTTGGTTTCAATTTTGTTTCAGTTGGCTTAAATTTTGTTTCAATTGGTTTCAATTTTGTTTCAGTTGGTTTCAATTTTGTTTCAGTTGATTTCAATTTTGTTTCAATTGGTTTCAATTTTGTTTCAGTTGATCTTTTCTCTTTTAGTTAGATGTCTTTTTAGTTCAGTTAGTTATCTTATTGTTTCATTTACGTGTTTTATTCTAACTGAAAACAAAACTTAAGTAAATGAAATAAAATAAGTTCTAAATGAAAAAAAATTAGTTTTCAGTTACTTATGTTATTGTTTCACTTAGTTTTTTTATTCTTTCATTTAGTTTCTAACTAAAACTAAAAAAATAAAAAATAACACTAACTGAAAACTAAACCTACCTCCCTTCTGCTTCATTACCCCTCTTTCCCTTCCCCCCTGATTTGCTGCTGCAGGAACCACCCTCTTCACCACCGTCGACTTCCCCTCCACGTCACGGGATTAGAAGACCAGCAAAAGAGGAACCAACCTCCCCTGTGATAGGTTTTAGTCGTATCGCCTAATCAAAAATAAACCTACGGACCTCTAACTAGGTAGTCAGTGGAAGCAGGGTCGAATCCACAGGGAGACAGAGTTTATAAATCAATATTCAACCAATTCAGCTACTCCAGATGAAATCGGGAAGGAATTAATTAAACTAAAGAATAGACTACAGAAGACGGAATAAATCGAGGATTAAACTATGGAATAAAAGTCTAGGGTATTAGGTCGGTCCACCATGCTTATACCAATCAAACAAGGTCAACAACTATCAAATCCTAAGTCCAGAGTCGGGGGATTAGAGCCTATGTTGAGCTATGGTTAAGACTCAACGCTCATAGTTCAACATACGCCGCATGTTCACTGACGTAATCAGAACTACTGACGTGTCCTAGGCCTCTAGTCGTAAGACGGATCTGTGCAAACAACTATTAACCACAAGCAACCAACGAAACTGCACAATAACGTTAATTACTCAATAAAGAACAAACCACATCACAATCACCCTAATCAAGCCCTAGAAATTGATAGAAATCTAAATCACAATCATGGTAATAACATGGCTTTCCTATCTAACACCCTAGAAAGAGACTACTCACTCATAATTGAATTAACAAAAACAAAACTAATATGAAACCCTAACAATTGCATCATGAACGATTAAATAAATAAATTAAGCAATTGAGAATAACAAAAGAGATTAGGGTAAGAAAGAATACCAATTAACGGAAAGCGGGAACTTTTATTGAAATCGAAATAGGTTTGATCACCTCTAAATTAATCTAAAGTGTTTGAATTGAACTAAGAACAATGAAGAATAAAACTAGTCTAAAGCTATTGAAAGATGAATAAAAGATGTCTCTAAATAATGAGGAAAAGGTATTTATAATACCCCTCAAGTCTAATAAAAAATAGGAAGCAAAAGTCGAAAAAACGTGATAAATAGTGCCAGACCCGATCGGGCCCGAGCACAGTACCCGATCGGGCCGAGTGCAAAACATCGTCAATCCGTTCCTGGGTCAGCGCAGCTTCAGCAGTAATATTGGAGTGGAAATCTGGGCCAACCCGATCCAGCACCCGATCGGGTCTGTGATCGGGTTGCCAGCAAACGAGGCCCAACACTCCTATAATAATACGCACAGCCCAGCAGCTCAAGTGGGTGTGGACCCGATCGGGTCGGGCGGTGGTCACCCGATCGGGTCTGGGGACATGCTTCCTCGCCCGATCGGATCGGGCAACCCTCGCCCGATCGGGTCCACAACATCTACACCCGATCAGTATTTCTTCTCCCGATCGGGCAATTTCTGCCCGATCAGTGCACGGAAACCTCCTTTTTGACTCTTTGGCTCTCTAATCTTCACGTTTAGGGGTCTTGGGACCTCCTAAACTACCCATAAAGCTCGTGAGCCATCCTACGTGCCTCGTAACATCTCGTAAAGTCGTGGTTGCTTCCAAATGGCTCGGGAATAAGGAGAAAACTCCCTAAAACCTGCAATTTAACACTAAAATACAAAACCACAACTATATACGATAGTTAGCACAAAATAGCTCCCAAGAGCTCCAATGACGCACAAATTAGCTTGTAAATAAGGGAGAAAACTCTATATAAATACGTGATATCACCCTGCTGCGGCGAAATGAGTCTCACCCAGATGAGTCACGGTTGATGACGTGGAGGTCTATTCTCAGCGGTGGCAAAAGCGGCGGAGTTGAGTCAGGGTGGTTTTGCTGTTAAAGAGTTGAGGAAAATGACGGTGAAGAGATTTGAAGTGATTTTGGATCGACGCTGTCTGACGATAAGTATTGGTCAGACGGTCTGACCCAATACTTTCACTATAGTTTTATATCGAACCCATGTGTATGGCCTCTTCAATTTTTCGTTGTGATGCTTGTACAACTTCAATGCTTAGTCAATCATATTAATCTTAACAATTGCTAAGTTTGTTATAAGTGAAAATTTAATCGTCATATATTTAGGTTATCTCCAGATATATTCGATAAATACATATATGTAATTAAATATTCCTACTACTTCCGTCAAAATATTGTTGTTCACGAAATACATTTGAAAACTTATAGGGGTACAACTTAAGATAAAAGGTAAACAAAGTGATATTCAATCAAGAAAAGTTATGTGATGCATATCACCATTTTTCTACGAGCATGTATCTACAAAATCCAGTCGACCAACGAAAGGATAATTTATTTCAGAAAACATTAATACATGGTTGAGATTCCTACAAAATATACCCTTCTTCCTTAAGCATACCTTGTTTTATTTCTCATATTTTATTGAATATCGATTTTCACGAGATCATATTCCTCTCAATATCAAAAAGCTTTGCTACATGAACAAGTAAGTAAAAAATGATCAATACTTTCTATCAAATTTATACACATGGGAAAAGTGAGAGGGGTGGGAATCTCTCAGATGTTTAGTTTATATCGAGATTTGTTTGATTTATACATATACATAATCAAAATACTGCTCATAAAGTACATTTGAGAACTCAAAGCAGTTTAACCTAGAATGAACAGGGATACAAGGTATTCTTCGATCAAGAAAAGCTATATATGTGATGCATATCACCATTTTTAACAAACGTATATCTGTAAATATCAATCGACTAACCAAACGATAAACAGTAAAACACAACTGAGATTCCTACAAAATACTTCATTGTTTTTCCTGAAGAGTACCTTCTAATATTTTATTTAGTATCTATTTTCACGAGATCTTATTCATCTATGGAATTTGGTGACTGTCTTAGAATCTCTCATTAGCTTGTAGTGGTTAATCCTACATGTAAATTCAATGGCAACTAGTGTGTGGCCCGAGCTATGCTCCGTGTGCCTACTTTGAGTCGCTTTTGGCTTTCATTTTAAAATAGTTTTTTTTTATTTTAAAAGGATATGTATGTTACCATGGAGAAGATTAACGTATATCATAGTTGCTAAATCAATGCCTTATATCTAAAGAGGTCTAATGATTTAGGAAAAATTGTCAAAAATAAGTCAACGTTTTTGCGGTATTTTTTTAATAAGTTAAACTTTTAATAATCTTGGAATAAGTTAACCTTGTAGAATATCCGCTTTTAACAAGTTCAACAGGTTACCAACCTGTTATTGCAGGTCACCCTATCCACGTGTCATCTTTTTATTGGTTTGATTTTCAATTTCGTTTTTGTTTTAATACTAAATGATAAGTATACTAATAAAATAAAAAATAAAATAAAAACCCAACCCCTTCCCACCCCTACTAACACCTTTGCCGTCCACCGCCCCCTCTGCTGGCGAGAGGCGATGCCTTGCTAACTCCCCCACCCCCTGCAAACCCCTTCCCCTGCTAATATCTTTGTCGTCCACCGCTACTAACACATCCCCCACCCCCTGCGAACCCCTCCCCTATCCCTTCTGCCTACGTAGACCACTCAAGCCACCACTCAAACCACCACCTTGCTTTAAATCTGAAACCACATCAAGCCACCCCAAAAACTTGCTTTGAATCAGAAATAAATTTCAACAACAATTGGCATACTATATGTAAAACTTAAACTAATAAAAATGCAAGAAATCAATCAAAGAAGCTAAACTTGCTTATTGTACTAGTGTTAATCGAAAAAAAAATAGTAGCTATAGTTTGTTCTCTTTGCTACTAAAGCATTAACAGTTAGTAAAAGAAACAAAAAAAAGAGAGAAGAAACAAGGAGGCAATCTTCTGGATAACGAACTTGAGGAAGAGTGTGAGAATGAGTTTTTTTTGGTTAGTTTTAAGTTTTTTCACTTTGAGATGGTAATTTCAATTGGAAAGGCAAGCCTTAGCTTTGGTGGAATTTGACAATCAGTATCAATCATTGACCATCGTTCACCATTTTGTAGGTTCCAAATTATACAGGGAAAAGGAAGGGGAGCAGGGGAATAGGGGTGGTGGCCGGAAAAAGGAAAGGAAAGGAGAGAAAGTTGAATATGGTAGCAGATCGGAAAAGAAAGGGAAGGAGAGAAAAGAAAAAAATAAAATAAAAAGAATTACCTATTCTTCAGGTAATTGGTCACCTGAACTCGTTAGAAGCAAATACCCCTATAAGATTAACTTATCCCAAGATTATTAAAAGTTAAACTTATTAAAAGAAAACCGCGAAAATGTTAACTTATTCTTGACAATTTTTCCAATGATTTATCCTTTGTTTTTACAATTTGATTCTTAAAAACATGTCATGATACTTATTGAGTGAATTACGTGGTTAGTGAAGGGAAAAGGGTTATACATTGCAAATAAACTTTCGTAGAACGCTATAGTATACATCTGTAAAACTTATAAAGAATCGGTGTGTTATATTAATATTGTAGTAACACTTAAAGAGATCTACCAGAATTAAAGTTCATATATTTTTTGTTCCAAAGGGTTCTGATAGTTATATTGATTGATTCTAATAATTAGAGTCTACCTAAGGACCCTTTGAATAGTCCTGGCTCCTAAGTTGATTCTACTAAATTGACTTATTCACTTTTTCCAAATACTTAATATTCTTAATTTTTGAGCTACTATATGCTAGCCAAAAATATAAAGAATATCATAGTGGGTGAGGAATTGATTTAAAAGTTTGTTTCAAGATAGTTGCGTCATTTTGACAATCATTCTTAACTATGCATAACTTTAATATTTTAGTATTCTTTATTACTCCTAATAATTAGTAAAAACTATAAAAAGTAGATATTTAAAACGATACATTGAGACAAATTCAATAAAATAGTACATAATGATGTTAGTTTTTATATATTTGTACGTAAAAAGTATTCAAAAAAGAGTACACAAATAGTACAAAGGTTAAATTGGTGCAACTGTTTTATAACAGATGAATTACAACAAGATATACATCTTACATTTAGGTGCAAGATGAACATCATTTTTCGGTTATTAGCTTGATTGGAATTTTGCTACAATTTGTAAGGTGCATCATCTCACATTCTTCACTCATTTGCTCATGTGCAGAGCACATGATGGAGGAGAATATGAGAGGGTGCACCGTACACCCGGGTGTATGGTGAATGCTCTCGAATTTCGATTATTTAAATTTCAGATGAGCATTGAGTAAGAAAACAGTTTTGTATGTAGAATGCATCCAGATATAGATAATACAGTATAACTTAACATGTTAATTATTTTCATATTTGGTTGATTTTGGGAATATAATATGATAAGAAAAAATAAAGGAATTACATGACTTGGTCCCAATCCTAGCTAGTTGCTAAAAAGTCGGTTATCAACACTAACAGCTTGAAAGCACACTCCAATGAGAGATTTTTGAAGTACTTCTACACGAAGACACTTGGAGAGGGTCATATTTGTCAATTCCCCATTGAATAAAGCTACTTTTTTTAACACTATAGTACAAAGCTTTGTAGACTTTATAACTAAAAAAAGACATTTCGAAGCTTCACTAGGAATATATTACAGGGATTTACCTATACTATTTTTTTTTACCTTTTTTTTGGGAGTTACAATATACTATAAACTAATAAGTAAATTAGAGCTTGTTTGGAATTATCCAATTTTGATGGGCAGCATTTTGGAGGATTCTAGCTATTACACACATAAAACAACCAATAAAAGTGTTTGAAAAGCCTTCTCTCTTTTGTCTTGGTTCATGCTGATGTTATCATTATTATTTTAATCCCATTAACTTAATCTCTATTTATTTATTATAACTATTTAGTCAAGAGAGAACATCAAAAGTCAAGCTTTCAGTAATTATTAGTAATTAATTAGTATATCTGGGAATTTCTTTCAGATGAGTTGGCTCTGGTCAGATTTTACAGAAACAAGGATTTATTATGGAGTTAGTTTAATGTCACTAGAATAATAATAATAATAATGAAAATTATGAATTTGAACCTAAAAGAAAATTAACAAATGAAAATCTCAATTTTCACAGATCTTTCAAATTAATCTAAACTTATGATTATTTTCAAATAATCCTAAATTTGGATGTTAACTTCTCAAAATAATTCGAGCTCTCAGTTTTTTATATATTATAGATTCGAAATGAATCAGCAAAAACATGAAGAGATAAAAGAATGGGTTATTTTCATTTCTCATAGCATTCCTCAGAACTGAGGGTTATTCATTTCAAAACTAAAGGCGAGATTATTTTGAAGAGGTAGCTAAAATTTGAAAGTGTTAGGCAAAAGCTGACACCTTGCTAAGAAGAATATCTAGTGACTTTTTTTAATGAAAAATGATATATCTATATATATAAGACTATAACCCTTAGGATTATATATACGGAATATATAAGAAGCTAAAATGGAAAATTTTAAGCAACAATGCTTGACGGATGATTTTATTCAAAACAAAATATATATCATTATTGTTTTAAATTCTTGTCTAGCGCCCTAGAGCGTCCATTAGCAAGCTAATTATTTCCATAAAATATTTCGGAAAAAATAATAAAAAGAAAATGGGATAAAATTGTAAATCTCAAATGACAAAGTTTCCTTGAATCCCACGTCTCTCCCTTCTCATGGCCACCAGTATTTAGGGAAGTTTGCTACCCATTTATGCGATTTTTCATAACACCCTTTTCATTTTCTCTCTAGTCCAATAAAATTTTCTCACCTTTGTTTTACTTCTTCAGTTCTTCTCCCCTCCTTCTTTTCTAGTGATCTTCTTCAAAAAGCTTATTTATAATACTAGTATAAATTCCCATCCCCCCCCTTTCATTTCATACAGAATCTCATCTTATACCTTGGTGTACATAACAACATAAATTACAAATACTTTCTTCTTTGATTACTCACTATTTGTAATTATTTTAGAATTCCTAGGTACATACATACCCTTTAATTCCTAGCTGTTTATTGGAAATTGTAGGAGTTGTTAGCTGATCAAATACCCAATTGTTGAAATAGAGGTATTCTTTAAGAATCATAGAAAATTCAGCTAAAACTTGCAAGTATTTGTAAGAATTGGTAAGAAGAAGATATGGAAAACATAGGTGTTCTTGCTGGTGAGCAAGAACCGATGGACTTACCGCCCGGATTCCGATTTCACCCTACCGACGAGGAGTTGATCACTCACTATCTATCACCAAAGGTTGTTGACATTGATTTCTCAGCTAGAGCTATTGGAGAAGTTGATCTGAACAAGTGTGAACCTTGGGATTTACCAAGTAGGTTTTTGATCATTTTTTTTGAAATCCAACTTTTTTTCTTGGTGGCTTTTGTTTTGATTGTAGTGCTAATAAGTTTTCTTTATATTGATTGATTGATTGATTGATTATAGAACGGGCGAAAATGGGAGAAAAGGAATGGTATTTCTTCTGTGTAAGGGACAGGAAATACCCAACAGGACTAAGAACAAATAGAGCAACTGAGGCAGGTTATTGGAAAGCTACTGGCAAAGATAAAGAAATTTATAGGGGAAAATCTCTTGTGGGTATGAAGAAAACCTTGGTTTTCTACAAAGGCCGAGCTCCGAAAGGCGAGAAATCGAATTGGGTTATGCATGAATATAGACTTGAGGGCAAAACCTCTCTTCAAAACCTACCTTCTAATGCAAGAGTAATCACTCATTCCTTATTCCTTTAGGTTTTTATTGATTCCCCTGAATTTCCCCTGTTTTCCTCTGTTTTCTTCCCCTGTTTTTGTTATTTATACTAATATGAATGATCATTTTGTTGTTTGCAGAATGAATGGGTGATCTGTAGGGTATTCCAAAAGAGTGCAGCAGGAAAGAAGATCCCATTCCCGGGATTACTGAGATCAGACTCGTTTGGCACCGAGTTTAACCCTTCAAGTAATTTACCACCATTGATGGATTCCTCACCTTACAATACAAATTATGGTCCTCCTCCTCACGTGTCCTGCTTCTCCAATCCCATGGAAACTACTACTCCCCAAACAAGCCATTACCATAACACTAATCAACCCTCTTTCGATGGGTTGATCAATAATCCTTACAACACGATTCCCCCGATTCCCGGTGATAATTCTTATTTTTCAAGGTTTGGAGGTGTGAATCCTTTTGTCCCTTCCCAAACAAACCCTTATTCAGGGAATTACATGATTTCAGATCAACAAATTCTCAAGGCTATTCTTGAGAATCGTGGGACAGAGATGAAACAGAGCATGAAAACAGAGATGGTTAATTACAGTGCTTCTCAGGATACTGGTTTAAGCAGTGACATGAATGCTGAAATCTCATCAGTTGTTTCTAATTATGATAACAGTCGGAGGCCATTCGACGATCTTGATGGACCGTCGACTTCCGGTGGACCGGTTGATTTGGATGCTTTCTGGAATTACTGAAGAATATATGCATACAACCGGATAAGAGGTGATCATAGAAGAAATTAGGAGGATTAAAAAAAGTTCAAAAAAAAAAAACTGTTTATGAATATTACCACGTTAAATTATTAAAGATTTGTATTAGTTTGGTGTATAGAATTTACTGAATCCAATTAAGGAGACAGATGAATACCATATATTCTGTATTATATAATATAGTCAGTAGCATACAATATAACAATGGTCTAGTCTTCTTTTCTTTTTTTTATGCCTTGATTTGGTTGTTAGGTTTTGATTGTAATTTGTTAGACTAAATGTATTGAAGATTAGTGCCACATTGATTTAGATTAGTGCACTTACAGTATCAATTATCTTTTTTTTTTCTCTTCTCTTCTCTGATGGGGTTAAGTTTTGTGTCTAACACCAATATTTGACTCCTACGAAGTGATTTTAAGACTCTTAAGCATTATATCAACACTTGTTCAAAAAAGCGACCACTAGAAAATCTAATATACGTGTATATCCGTGAGTATAGCTAACTATTTGAAATTCTCTTGCTCTACTGATTTGCTTGTCTAGAGGGTCCCAAATGAAAAAATGCATAAATAAATGGCCTTAGGTATGCCATGTTAACGGTACATCCCAGTGCAACATCGAGGTTATAATTGTTCATTTGCTTGTGCAAGGCCCCGTTAATTGTTTTGGATTTTAGTCTTGTAAACATACACGTCACATAGTATTTCAAGCGTTACCTACCCATGAATGCTTCTAACATGGACTTTCAAACTAAAGCAGAGCTAGAATCGGCTTATGCTATTGTCACTAAACATAGTAGTTCTCCTCATCATGATTCTATCTTGGCATCAAAGGAGATTTAAAATGAAACATGAAACATGAAACATGAAAGGGATGAACGTACATGGAGCTAAAAACTTGAGAAGTGCACATAATTTAGGGTAGTTTTCATATACTTTTCATAAACTTCAGTATTTTGGGGGCTAGAATTAATATGCTGTTACGATCTGTGCAATCTCTATCTTCCCACATTAGAATGCATGAATATGCAGCCATCAAAGGATAAAGTTTGGTGAAAGGACCACTTCCATGACCTGACTCATGGATTACTACTCTCTTTGTCTTTATTCTCCTCAAATTAATGGGGAAAAAAGAAATAGAAATAATAATAAATAATAATTCTAGAACCGTTACTCTAACTAAAGAGAGATTATGGTGTCATGGATACTCTTTGAATTTGTTGCCTTATCTCTTATAGGATCCGTCCATAATTTTCTCTTATCTTCTTTTGCCTTTTTTAGTTAAGAGTGATGGCTAAACGCTTTATAATTGATGATATTTTACTTAATCAAGTAACTCATATTATTGGTGCCTTTAATATCTAATTGAAATTGAATTGAGGCACTTGAATAAGGAAAAAAAGGAAGAAGAAAACAAAAACAAAGGTCTTTAGTGAGCTAAAGTTTGAAGGGTTGTTTTGTTCTTTAAAGTAAGGGTCATATAATTGACTTGAAAATAAGTTATAGTAGTGGTGTACTATTAATTGGAATATGTAAGAACTTAAGTGAAACTCTAAAATAAGAGTGTGTTCTACATGACCTTATGTAGTAAGTTTTAATGTTTGAAAATTGTCTAATATATTAATTGGAGTTTCGAGTAGTTAGAACATATCACGAAAAATGTCACCTTCTAACATCCAAATCTAAGAAGGTAATCACGTTGAAAGGTACAAAATCATAATTCTTGAATATAGAGAGAATGATAGAACAAATTTCATATGTAAGAACATCAGCGATCTTGATAAATATGTAAATCAAAAAACTAAAGATACGCTATATGACAAGATTTATACGGTATGTCCAGTATGTAGTGTTTAAATTTGATTTTTACTATTTTGTGTACTACTGCAATGAATGTTAGGGGTTGAAGATCAATCCAATTCCACGACTATTTTCTCTTTGACTTTTACGATACTCATCCAACCTACTTTAACCTTATCGTTATACTAAGGTATAAGAGTACATATTGTCATGTAAGATGTTTTTGGATTGGTCTTAATATCTACCTTCATAATACCAACTTTTTATACTTTCGTTTTTTACAAATTTGTAATCAAGAATATTAAGGGTCAAAGTTTTGCATCGGCAAGTATGAAAGTCAAAGAGGAACAACTAATTAAAAATACAGGAAGTACATCTTTTCTTTGCTAAATGATATTCCTTGTAGTTTTCTACGTTCCTTGTGAGTTCAATGAGAAATCTTCTCCATTATATTATATTATATATATATATATATATATAGACTTTTTTATCAGAAATAACCTTTTATAATCATTGTTTTGCGAAAAACAACCTTTTAAATTTTTTTTTGCAACTTACAACCTAAAACCTAAATTTTTTTGCGAAATGAAACCTTTTTCTAATTTCCGTCATTGACTGTTAGAGAGAGAGAGATAAGCTCGTGTGAGAAGTAAGAAGAGGTATAACTCTAATGAACAAGTGATATAACTCTAACCAAAAAAAGTCAAAAAAATTCTTTTTTTTCCCATAATTTTTTTGGTACAATTCTAAGTGATAAGTACTATAACTCTAAGTTAAAAGTATTATAAGTCTAATTTCTTCTTACTTCTCACTACAAGGACCTTCTCACTTGATCTTGACTATATACATGTATATATATATATATATATATAGTCAAGATCACGTTAATTGTAGGTCGAAATTAAACTTGGTTATTACTCTTAATTTACAAATAATAGCACTAAGACGCACTCTTTTTACATATTTCAAGTAAAAACTAAGTCAACTTCAAGTTCGTAACAAATTTTCACACCCTTCCCAACTTCAACTCAACCAAAAATACCTCCTAGTGTTTACTCTTTCCACCTAAACGCAAAAATAATAAGCACAAGGAAGAAGTACAAAAATAAATCACAAAAGAGTGAAATGAAGTACTTCCTCCGTTTTCTAATGCATGCAACAAAGGGGAATATTTGTGAGAGATAAAAAATTCATTTGTTGCAAGTATTGGAAAACGGAGGAAGTAATTAGATTAATTAGAATTACAGATAAATAATTAAAAGAGAAAGAGACATGAAGCAATGACACATTGGAAAAGGTCATTGGGTATGAATACAAACATTTATGAACCTAAAAAGGTGGGGGCCTCCCAATTAGAAAAATAGAACCTAAAAGGTGCCGGCTCTCACGCTGACAAAACCCCAAATAATTGGTCAGTTTTTAATTTTCATATGCAAATCAGATTTCAGAATTCTTGCTCTTGTGACACCAGCCCAAACGAAGAAAAATTAAACATTTTCTTAGCAGTGAAACCTTACAAAAAAACACTATAAGGTATAGTTCACTCTAACACAGCCTGGGGGAGTGGAGAGTATATTCTCTCGAGCACCGTCGAAAGGAATCCATGTTTTTAATGTTTTATCACCTTCACTTATACGCTTACTTCTTATCCAAAACAACATTAGGCCCTTTTTAAATTATCTCTTCCTTTACTATATGGCAAATTACATCATACTACTCTCATAGCGTAATTAAAGAGAAGGTCTATCAGTAAGGTACCTTCCATTCCTTTATAAATGAAGTCCGGTTGATATTATATGTCTATACTATAAGTGATATATTTAAGATAAAATGCTAGATATCAACACACGTTGGACGATCCACAAAATCGAACGCACGTCCATGCAATTACAAGTGACGCATCCTAAAGGTCAACCGAGTTAAGGTTCAGAAGGCGCACAACTTAGCACGAAATTGTGCCATTAATTTATTGTCTTATAACTAGTTTGTTTGTTTTTTTGTTCAGCCTCTGTCAAAAAATAATATAGTGAGTTTAGGGTTGAAGATCATAGTGGTGACGTATTATCAGTATCATGGTGTGGTTAGTAAGATATTAAAGTTTATTCCTTTAATAAATATTTCTTCTTCATTTATTGTCAAAACTAATTTCTTTTGACACGATGTTCATATGGAAAAAGTAATCTAAGTACGATATCATACAAGTTTGATTTGTTTATTAGTGTGTATGTTGTGAGGAATTGTGACTTGATATATGAGCGCTGAAGAGCGGCATTGATCGAGGGTTGCAAATGATGAGCTATATATTGACGAATAATGTTGAAGTCGAACTGTAGATAGGCCACTGATCGCGGAGAAGAAGGCGGCTCGTGGAATTTTTCTGAGAGCCCGCCATTGGTCGCAGTCCGCCCACCACTGGTCACGGTCCGTGACGTGGCTTGCGGCCCGCGAGCTGCGTGGGCTTCGCTCGGGCGATCTTTTCCTTGTTCGATTAGGGTTTTCTTTATGCAAAATATTTGTATATATATTTAGAGCGTCTTTTAGCCTTTTAAACACACTTGAATGATTCAGAGAATCAGAGAGAGCACAGTATAGATTTTCTAGAGTGATTGTTTACCACAAAAACAGAGAGTATACGAGAGTGAATTCATGTGAAAAAGAGCTTTGAGTGAATTAATGTCTATTGTATTATGTAATCTTCTCAACTCATAGTAAAAGAGAGTAGACCTGCCCCCGAGGATGTAGCTATCGCATTGATAGTGAACCTCATTAAATTCTTGTGTTGTTTATTGTTGTTTGCTTGATTTGATTGTTGCGCGATTTGTTAGATTACACGCTTCCGTTATAACAAACTGGTATCAAGAGCTATTGATTAACATTGAGGTTGATCAATTTTGGGATGGTAACAACAAGTATGAAGATCGAGAAGTTTACGGGGAGGAATAGCTTTGGGCTATGGCAGATAAAGATGAGAGCTTTATTGAAATCACAAAGGATCTAGAAACCTTTGACTAAGGGTTGCACAACGACGACAAAAGAGGGTAGTTCGACTGGTGTGAAAGAGGCTCAATTGGAAACTATGGAGGATATGGCACACTCCACTATCTTGTTATGCCTGGCGCACGATGTGATCACAGAGGTCGCAGATGAGACTTCGGCTGCAGGTTTGTGGGCGAAATTGGAGAGTTTATATATGACGAAATCGCTCACAAACAAGTTATTGTTGAAGCAACGGTTGTTCGTCCTACGCATGAGAGAAGGTATGTCCCTAAGGATCATCTCGATAGGTTAAACTCTATTTTACTGGATTTGCGTAATATAGATGTTAAAATTGAGGATGAGGATGCTGCGTTGATATTGTTGGTTTCATTGACTAGTAGCTATGAGAACTTTGTCGAGTCTTTTGTGGTTGGAAAAGATATTGTGACCCTAGAGGATGTAAAGTCGGCATTTTATACTAGGGAATTGTGCCATAAGGCAAGTGTGGATATAGTAGGGGATCGTGATTATTCTTTAGGTTTGGTTGCAAATGTTAAGAAATATAAGGGCGAGTCGAATAGGCGAAAACCTAGGTCGAGGGGGCCTAAAAGTAGTGACCTTTGCTATATTTGTAAAGAACCAGGTCATTAGAAGAGTGATTGCCCTAAGAGAAAGGGTGGGTTAGCTTCCTATGCACAACAAAAGCAAAATCAAAGTGATTGCGATTATGAGGGGATTTAGCTCTAATAGTTCATGAGGAGAAACACTTAGAGGATAAGTGGGTTCTTGATAGTGGATGTTCTTCACATATGTGTCCTGACAGGGAGATGTTTTCGACCTATAGTTTTATGCAAAAGTAGTGTTACCTTGGGTGATGATACGGTGTGTGAGGTGGTCGGAGTAGGATCCGTAAGGTTTAGGATGCATGATGGGAAACTTAGAGACCTTAGAGGAGTGAGGCATGTTCCACAACTTAAGAGAAATCTTATATCTCTTGGGATGTTAGACCGAAAGGGTTTTTGATTCCAAGGAGAGGGTGGAGTTTTGCGTGTTGTGAAGGGTTCTTGGGAGTTACTTCGTGGCGTGAAGTCATGTGTGGGTAAATTGTATGATTTGCAGGGTACGACACTAGCTAGGGAGGTTTCTGAGTTGAAGTTGCATTCTGAGTTGAAGAGTGACAGTCTTGAGGGTAAGGTGGAGCTTATGGAGGCTTCTTTACATGTTGAGATGTCAGAGTCAACGGGAATGAGTTCAACAAAGGGGTTGGAGAAGTACTGCTTGGGTTGAGGATGAGAGGATCAACAGTGAGCTGGAGTTTATGGGAACTGCTACAAAACTGGTTGAAACTATGGGTCATCAAGAAGAACAACCAAGGGCATTTCATCAGCGGCCTAGTATGATAAGGTTTAGTACTATTGACACTTATATGCCAGGATATAGCTATGAGGTCTCGAACGACATGTCTTTACTCTTTGCTAGGGAGTGTTGGGTCAAGAGTTGGTTCTGGGGGAAGTCACCAAGAGGTAGCTAGATTGGAACTCCATGAGGAGTTGCTCGCGTTCCATTGAGGAGGGGGCGGGTGCTCAGGTGCGAGCACGAGAAGAACTTCGACAGAAGTTCCCCTGCGCCAAGGGTGGTTTGTTTTGGGTACTTAGACGTAAGTACAAATGGCTCTAGTTGGAGCAACTGGCAAGGTACTGGCTTGTCTTAATTAAGGTGGAGCTAGTGTGTTCGCGGTTCTAGGGAAGACGATTTGATTTCCGACGGGTGATAAATTGGGCTTCGGGTAGAATGCGCAACATGGGTCTCATAGGCTGTGAGACCGAGTCGTTCATGATGGGTGGTCAGCGATCTTGGCGAGATTGGGTGAGACTCGTATGAAGACAAAGGGGGGAAGATATTGGTTTTGGCCTTGAAGATTGGTTCGAGGTGGAGCATTTGTGGTAGATGCAAGTCAAGGTGGATATTTGTGAGAAATTTTGACTTGATCTATGAGCGTTGAAGAGCGGCATCGATCGAGGGTTGCAAATGATGAGCTATTGACGAAGAATGTTGAAGTCGAACTTGGTAGATAGGCCACTGATAGCGAAGAAGAAGGCGGCTCGCGGAATTTTGCCGTCTGCCACTGGTCGCGATTTTCACCGCAGGTCGCGGTCCGCCCACCACTAGTCGCGGTCCGTGATGTACGTGGTTCGCGGCCCGCAAGCTGCGTGGGCTTCGCTCGGGCGATCTTTTCCTTGTTCGATTAGGGTTTTCTTTATGCAATATATTTGTATATATATTGAGAGCGTCTTTTAGCCTTTTAAACAAACTTGTATGATTCAGAGAATCAAAGAGAGCACAGTATAGATTTTCTAGAGTGATTGTTTACCACAAAAACAGAGAAATAGATTAAGATTGACAATAGAGAGATTCAAGAGGGAGTCTTGTGAAATTCATCAAAGAGAGCTTTGAGTGAATTCATGCCTATTGTATTTTGTAATCTTCTCAGTTCATAGTAAAAGAGAGTATCCCTGCCCCCGAGGACGTAGCTATCGCATTAATAGTGAACCTCATTAAATTCTTGTGTTGTTTATTGTTGTTTGCTTGATTTAATTGCTACGTGATTTGTTAGATTACACGCTTCCATTATAACATTTGTGATTTTGATATATAAGGATGACTAATTGATTGAGTGGCCCTTTTTACTAAACGCATTGGGTAATGATTAATAGTTATTAACCTGTTTGATAATTCAGATTTAGTGGAGACAAATTGTTAGCCTATGAAACCGACAAGAATACGATTGGACCCAACATTACCTACTATAATTGTAACTCTTAGAAACACATGTAAACTATAGCGCTCTATTTCGCAATTGCACGATCCAAACAAATCTATCAAAATGGTCGACATTAATTTTCATAATATCTTAACAACAGAATGAAGTGTGAATTATATTCAATTAAAATGGCTAATAGGGGTTCTAAATTTCAAAATTTCATAGTCCTCAACTGCTCATGCGAAGTATCTTAAATCGACCATTTTTGTATAGGTTCCTCTTCTAGCTATTCTATTCTGTATTTCTGTCATACCTCTTTCATCATAAACTATTCACACAAAATGAACTCACCATCATAAAATGTGATTACGTATTGAAATATATTTCGCTCATTCATTTGGGATTTTTTGGTGAATATGCTGTGGAAAACACTTGGTTTTTAAAACTTTAAACGTGGGAATATTGTACACCAACCAGTTAGCTATTCCTATAATATGGTATTTCTAGTGGGAGTGAACTGGCAAAGTCGCAAAGACGACATATATTATATAACATCCCAACTAATCAAAATAATCTAGTTGGAGCAATTTGGCGATTGTTAATACTTTTGACAGGATTTCTTAATTGTCGTGGTTTACATAATTGTTCCATTCTTTTAGTTTGAATTTTTTTGGTAGGATTTAACCAGAAAGCTCCATTGCCCTTTTGTTAATTAACAACCTCATCCTACTTTGCAGTTATAATATACTACCTCCGTTCCATATATTTGCAACACAGGGAGTTTTACGCCTCCCAACGCACTACTTTAAACGCTAATATCTCTAATTTTATTTAAGTAAAAATTATAAAAAGTTGATATTAATTAAGCATTTATCGAGACGAATCTAACAAGATCTCACATGGCTACATTTATCCTTGTGTACAAATCACAAAAGAAGGTCAAATGGTAGTGTATGAATAGTGCAAATTATCAAAGGTTGCAATGCATATGGAACGGAGGTAGTAGCATTCATGAGAGTATAAGAAATTTAAGAATTGTATATTTGACCTCTAATAGTGATATTGGAAATTCATAGAAATTGTTAACACCCACAAAATATGAGAAGTTATTCACACACATCTTCCCTTGATTATTCCAATTTTCCATGTGTTTGACAATGCCTTAATACCAATCAAACAAAATTTGGCAATTACCATAAATTTTATAATAATGGGAACTAACTTCATATGAATTAAAACTTCTCCGAGAAAATGAATATCCATGTCAATCAAATGACCCTTTGAAAGTTGATTTTGTCAAGAATAGAGGAAGATTGATAATTGTATTACTTGTACTTATTCTGATTCATTACAATTACATCAATATATAGGCTAATATAAATATAACCTAACTAGAGTAACCTAATGGGCCTTGGACTTATGGTCCAATACTCTCTAACACCCTCCCTCAATCGTAATGGCAGTAACACGAACATTACGATTGGTCAAATAATAATGATAACAATAATAAGAATAATGATAATTCTTCAATAGTTGGAGCTTCAACAAAAGTCGATGTACAAAATCCGACTATGTTGACAACAATTCTTCAAGGGTTTCTTTTAGATTAAAACCAAACTCAATTCCATCTTTGGGAATTTATATGATCAGCTGGTCTTGTAAGAGACCGCCTACTTTTAAAATAAAATTAAGAAACGGCCCAATAGGCCTAATAATAAGAAGAGAAAATTGACAAACCGTCTACTAAAAATACGGACCAATTTAATCCATTTTGTGACCTATTTAATCCATTTCGTGATCTATTTAGTTCATTCAATACTCAATGTTAAATTTATTTAGTGACTACTTTAATTCATTTAGTGACTAGTTTAATTCTTTCGGTAAGTCATATGTTTTTTTGACGAGTCGCTGGTTATATTTCGAGACTAAAATTGAAATAATAAAAGGAGAAAATAATGAACAAGAGTGGTGCTAAATGTCTCGGAATAGTATTGGGTTAGATTAAGATAGAATGGGCTTGTTAGTAGAATGTGGGCTTTGGTTGGTCTAATTTTATGTTAAAATCAGATCGCCTCTTTTAATAATTTGTCTTATATGATATACTCTCGTGTATGTTTTTGTGTTTTCTACAATGAACTTACAAATTTTAAATCAATTGTACCCAAACCAACTTGATGCGATTTCGTCTTTGGGCTATTGGGTTCTCAATTTAATGAGATGTCATTTTCAGAATGTGAAATAACGATTTTTAAGGGTTTTTGGCATGATCAATTGTAGAAAAGTTGTGTATTTACTTCAGTTTTGCATTGGTGATTTTTTGGGTTTCAAGCAATAAAAGAGACACAAGTCCAAAGGTACAATAGAGAGATTTCAAAATCACGTGATACAATGTAAAATAGATAGAAAAAAAGATATGTCATAAAATAATCCAACTTTTTTTAAGATAAAAAGACCACACCTCATAGTTTTCTCCAAAGTATATGTTCTCACTTTGACAGAACTTGATCTTTCTTAACGAATCCCCCTCTCTCTCAGTTTTTCTCTCAAAAAAATCTCAAAAGGGATATGGGGGCAAACTTTAGGAAACAACAAAACACGATAAATGGGACAAATACTTATATGACCTAAATATAAATACCAAGAGGTCCAAGACCGAAAGAAAACGTTTGTTTTGTTGCATGTTGCATCCGACCCATACCTTGTGCTAGGGCATCCGTTAAGCCGTTAGCTGAATGTTTTATTTAGTTCATTTCCTTCAAAGACTCCCCATGGGCCATGAGTCATGACAAAAGAATATTCTTCCATGTTATTTTATGCCATGTGGC
This sequence comes from Patellifolia procumbens, assembly GCA_947645195.1. NCBI lineage: Eukaryota > Viridiplantae > Streptophyta > Magnoliopsida > Caryophyllales > Amaranthaceae > Patellifolia > Patellifolia procumbens. Next base: position 302,384 of record CANSGD010000720.1, on the reverse strand, counting down.
CCCTTTAACCTTCTTTCTATTTAATTTTGATCCCTCCACGAAATTACCATGTATTTTTCTACACCATTAAACGTGTAAGTGTGACCGTATCATTCTGTATTTTGTTTCCAACCTTTTTCTTTTAAAAAATACGTGCTACAATCCTACAAACCCAACGGTTTTCAAGTGGTTAACGGTTTTTTGACTTTTTTGGATTCTCTTGTTTTTTTCTCGCCTCTTTGTTATCACGTGAAATTTGATGTTTCCCGCGCTATTATTGTGCATTTGCTGACTTGCATAATAATATAGGTCGTACGATTATGAATGGATTTGATGAGCTATGGGGGAAAGAAAAACAAAGTAAGTCTAGATGTATTCTGACTAATTATCATGGCTACTAAAATGGGTGCATGCGTTAGAAACGCGTTTAAGTACCAAATTCAGCTAATATTAATTAATTAACATAATTGTAATTGACTTAATACATATATACATTACTCATACCAAAACTCTACATAAACGTATTACGTATAGCTTAATACAACTTAGTGTATCTGAGACCAAGCTTGGCTTGGTCTAGTGGTAAAGGTTTGATATCATGACTTGAAGGTCATGGGATCAAATCCCACTAGGGGCATTTGGGGGTGGGGATCCCCTTACCATTCCCCCCTGCTCTCAAATGTCGGGCCCCGCAAACACCAGATCAAGAAACTGTGCTAGTTGAGATCTGGCCAAGGTCCACCACATTACCTTCCCAAAAAAAAAAACAAAACTTGGTGTATCTGAGATATCTATCATATTAGTAGTGTCCTTCTCCTTTCACATAATAAATATTATTATTATTTTACATTCTTTAGGTAAGAATTTAAGAAATTAGCTGGTCATAAATGACACAACTCGTGTAAGGTTGGAAAAAATGGGACTCTAATCCATAAAACCAATCCATCAAAACTGAAACGGGAGATTTACCTTGAAAAAAACGACCTCAAATAGTACATACCACGAAAGGTAGGGATAATGAGATTTAAAATACCAACTTTTAATATTGGGTGGATATATATATCTGTTTCTTCCATGCTTGAGGTTGTGGCCATGGGAGGATCCACATAGACAAAATGGGTATAGAAATATCTACACAGATTTTAGAAAAAAAATACAATTTTATGCAACGTGAAAGCATATAAAGTGATTTAGCTATAGCTTGGTTATAGAAGCTTTTGCATAAAGTTATTGTATAGTAATTTTAGTTATGTATTCAAACCTTCACAAGCTATATTTTCTTCTTTTTTTACTTTTTCTATTTTTCATTTTTCACTGACACGGTGTACACCCAACTTGCAAATCATGAATTCCATTGGTTGTGGGTTCGAAACTTTACATTGATATAATTAGCATTTTTCTTAATGTATGAGAATGATGTGGATATCATATCATTTAAAGAGCGGAGGGGTGACACGTAGCACACTATAATGCTTACTAACGCGTCTAAATTATATATACTCCCTCCATCTCTTTTTATTTTTTACACTATCGAAAGGCACAAAGTTGAGGATGTACATGTGTGGATCGTGGAGAATAACACTTTATAGATTCGAAAAATATTGGTTAATGATAAAAGGAAGGGGTAAAAGTAGGTAAAAAATACTATAGAAAGGAACATTAAAATATTACTCTACTACTCTATTAACTTTCTAAAAGTACCACATCGTATCACAATAACTTTTACAATAAATTAATATAACATACAGCATACTCTATTAATTTCCTAACACTATGTACATAGGCTAGTGTTGCAATTAATATGAGATGGAAGGAGTATATAGCGAATAAAAAGAGACAAGAAGGAAGTATGAATGTATGATTAATGCTCATGGGTTAAATCATGCTCCCTATATCATATCATTGATATAATAGGAAAATTAAATGGCGATAAATAAATATAGAGAAAAGTAAAAAGTTTCATCTTAGCGTATAAAACATACAACAAGATCAACATCAACTTCGATGGCTCCAGGCTCCGTCGGGGATGCTTCAGCAACAACTGGCTTAATCATTCATGACCATGATGCTACTACCATAGCAGCCACCACTTTCAACCTCGGCACAGTAAACATCATGGTTTCGGAGGCAAGTGAACTTAACGATGGAATTCTGCATTTTACAAGGCATGACTTCTCAAAATTCATCATTGTAGGAGACAACATACTACTTATCTATGCACTAAAAACATCTAGTCCCCTCCTTGCCATATAGCTATTATCATTGACGACATTAGAGATATTCCAATCAATCTTATAGACTCCAAAATACATCATATGTACAAATTACAGAACCTAATCGAGCGGCTGATCGCAATATTAATGTCGGTCATTTCATTAAACAACTGCATGTCACTCCGTCGTACCACTCCAAACTTCATCATATACTTACCGTTGACGCATTAAGAGTTCTCGAGCGCAAGTTATCCTAATTAATGCATGTTTTCTCTTTTTCTCCTTACCTTATGGAAAAATATTAAATACTTAGGGAACCAATTGTTTTCGGCTATTTGTAAATTGCATTTACCTAGTAATTGTGACTTTTACCATTAAACTCAAACTTTTTTTTTTTATTTAAACATCTTAACATATTTTATTATGAATTACTAATATCTTTTAAATATCAATGATGCTCTCATGTTTTAATTTCTTTTTGGCGTATAAAGATTCATAAAGACGGGATGAAAATCGATTCCAATACCTCTTATAAATTACAAGTGATACATTAACCAAATGAGTTATTCTCTCTCAATTATTTTCTCATGAAATGTTAATAAACTTAATTTAAGTATTTTAAGTCATGATTCACTACTAGATCCTAGAGAGAGCGTGTTAATCCGCATGGTTGAAGATCGTAGTATTAATTGCCCTTTTACCCCTCTCTTATGCTAAAAAGGAATATGGAATCCACAATTATTGATTGATAATAATTTCTCAACATAAAGGCAAATTCATTATTAGAGATGATGCAATTCTATAAGGACCACTCTGTAAGTTGATATTGAGAAACCCTTATGATATGAAGTCTTGGTGGCTAATTACGTCCTTGTAGAAAGGTATTAATTATAAACTTAATTACGAACAATAAGTGTATAGCCGAGGAGAAAAAGGGGGTCACCAAATCTACAAACACGCATAGTAATAAATAAAAATTTAAAAAACGCAAAAATATGTGTAAACACAAATTTTCACTTGTTTTTTTTAATCTTGTTGAACCTCTTGTGTTGTCGTGCATAATGAGTTGTCCCACATCGAAGAAGAGGAAAAGAAGTAATCAGCTTGAAGTTTAAGGATTACATATATTTCCATTACCCATAACTTACACATCGTTGAAAGTTTGGTGGTTTTTCCTTGGTTTGTGGGCTCTTCACGTTAAATCATCTTAGATTTTTTTTTGTATATCCTCCACCTCATTCTTACGAGACAATAGACAATCGAAATATTGAATAGGCCACTCCTAACAATTAATTTCAATTCACAACTTAAAGTTTAAAAGCAAAAGATATGGCAAAGGAAACAACTAGGCCACTTACTCGGCTATCCTAATGATGGCATGTCAATGTGGCACTATTGATCACATGAACTTGGTGAAGATTGGTAACTAGTGAGCACGTTTGCGGTTTGTGTGTGCCAAATACCTTTGTGTAGGTGTTTATGCAACAAAGGCTCGGTTGGTGGAACGTGCATGTGATGATAGGGGATCTAATTGAAGGCTTGGTGCTAGTAACACGTAAATTTATCTTTGTATAATGTGTGGAATGATATGATGGTGATGTTTTGTTCGACTGGTTAACCAGATTAAGCTCATAAGTATGTTTGTTAACAAAAATTCAAAATAATAAAGCTTAAGTGTAAGTTCGTTGTTAGTTATTCTTTGAATTTCTCAAATTTCACGTTATATCTCTTTATCTATGCTTTATTGTCGTTCTGTATATGTTATACATATTTCAAATCCGTGTTAATGATACTTGCATATAGGCAATAAAATAGGCCATTAAACCTACAATGGGGTACTATACAAAGTCAACCAAAAAAATATTAGGAGAAAAATATGAAACAAGATTACAAAAGAATTTGACTATCATGTGGGGTAGCAAATAGGCCAACTTGTGAGGAGCAAAAGACAACCAAAGAAGGAGGGCATGCCTTATGATTTCGTTAGAAGGTGAGGTCACAAAGTTGGGTGAAGCCAATGGGAAGAGAGTTTTTGACATAATGTTACGTCTTTCTAACGGTTATCATCTGTTTTTTTGAGACTTGTAGATTTGGGGTTTTTATTGGTGTCATCATTTTGAAGGTGGGCCTAACGAACACGACATTGGGCCGTGTAAAATTAACTGGGCCACGTGCTCTTCAAGACTTTTTTTTGTTTTATTGTAAGTACTGGGGCCCATTTTTCTGCTGCGTAATTGCCAACGTGGATAAGATAGGGACTTCAACACACGCTTTGCTGCTGTAATTGCGATGCACATCATTGGCCATTTACCACTTCTTACACATTTATTTCTTTGCTCTCAAATATGGTGGTGGTAAAGTTTATGACACTAGTAATGGTTATTAATTAAAGGGTGAATGATAGATATAGGCATATAATACTCGTATTTGATACAGTAGTATATAAGTAATTTTTTGGGATCTTCTACACGGTAGATTTCTAGTTTTCTTTTTCTACGTGGTAGCCATTCTTTTTTTCGTTTCTACATGGTAGCCCTCATATTTTGGAAAATTCTATATGGTAGCATAAAAATGTTAATTGTTGTTAAATTAAGGTAATTAATACCTAATCAACTAAAATACAACCATAAACACCTAATTACTTTGATTAAACATTAAACTTTTAAAAAAACTTAATTACCTAAACCCCTGCCCAGCCACCCCTGCCACCCGCCCCACCCCTGCCCATCTGCCCCCCACCCCCCCCCACTCCCGAAAACTTCACCGAACCCAGCCACCTCCATTTAAACATTAAATAAAACCCCATTAACCCACTGAATTTCGCCACCTCCACATGAGAACAATGGGAACAGTGACGAACGCAACGAATTTCGCCACCTCCAAAAGGCCCTTCCCTGCTCCAAGTGATGACATTTTCAACCCAGATTCTAAAACTAAAGATCTGTGCGTCGTTTTACAATCAGTTCAAGTTTTTCTTCTTTTAAGCTATGCGAATGGGCACTTATTTAATGTTTAAATGGAGGTGGTTGGGTTCAGTGGTGGGGTTTTCGGGATTGGTGGTGGCTGGGCAGGGTTTGGGGCAGCTGGGCAGGGGTGGGGCGGTGGCAGGGGTTTAGGTAATTAAGGGTTTTTTTAAGTTTAATGATTAATTAAGGTAAATAGGTGTTAATGGTGGTATTTTAGTTAATTAGGTGTTAATTACCTTACTTTAACAACAATTAACATTTCTATGCTACCATATAGAATTTTTTAAAAGGACTACCATGTAGAAACGAAAAAAAGAATGGCTACCACGTAGAAAAAAGAAAACTAGAAGTCTACCATGTAGAATATCCCTAATTTTTTTTAGAGGATAGTATATAAGTATTGAATATATTGTTTATAATAGAATTAAGTTGAGAATTTAAACTAAAATTATACATGAATTAGTGTTGTTATGAATTAGTATTGTTAATGTTTGAATGTTGTTTAAGTTTTCCTATTTTTAGATTCTTGTATATAACACTAACTGTTTTATTATCATTTTCCTTACTTAAAAAAATTATATTAGGTTATTATATTTTTGGACAAAGTTATTTAACTATATATGTTACTCTATATTTTAAGTGACCAGTCCGTTATCAATAATTGAAGTAATTTGTATCATTTTTGTGTATGTTTATAAATTTCTTAGTACAAGTCATATCATTTTTATTGTTTAGTGTTGGATAATTTGTGCTTGCTCGTATCCATGAGATATTGTTACACCATTAAATACGGATAACGGATTTATGATGTATCATATTATACCATGCGTTCTTCTAAAAAAATCATGTTTTTTATGGAACATTCCTTGGTCATCTAAAGTTTAATTCTCTTAGGACACAAAAAATTTAATCCTTAATGATATTAGTCCCTATACTTGACCATGCTAGGTTTTATACTTTATCACACCCTTTATTAAGGGATGGATGAGATTTGAACCCATGAATATTTGACCATGCTAGGTTTTATACCATGTCAAGAGACCAACTCAGCCAAAAGTCTTAATTAATGGTTGACGCCCCATGATTGGTTTTATATTCAAATTCAACTAAAAGTCTAATGTGATGGGTCGAATCCCCAACATTGATTTCGTATCCTATCGATTGGTTTTATACCCCGTTACTAATTATTGTCCTCTAAGGCTATGTTCTTTTTAACTTATTTAAGCACTCTAGTGCTTATTTCAGAAATAATCAAATTAGATCAGAAAAATTCCGATCAGATCAGAACAGATAAGAAAAAATCAGATCGGATAAGAAAAGTTCATATCAGATCAGAAAATAATATGAACAAAAAACAACTATAATAAGTTCAGATCAGATCATATCAGAAAAATTCAGATCGGATTAGATCAGTTCAGAAAAATCAGACCAGATCAGAAAAGTTCAGATCAAATCAAACGTATAGAACGGGTCATAGCTCATAAGTGCTCTCAAAATTTGTCCTTTTTAAAGGGATAATTGTAGTATGCTTTTGAAGGACCCAAAATAAGCAATCTAGATTTAGGGCCAAATTGTTAATAACACGCACATATTCTTTCTCTTTTTATATATATATATGTAAACCTTTTTTTAAAGCAGTATAGAAAGCAGTGTTTGTACGAGACCATGCATCCTACACCCCGGTGTACCATGCTCATGGTACACCCGGTGGTATTTGGTAATTAAAGGTATTTCTAGGGGCAAGCTGGTAATCTTCGCGTAACAACACAAAGCAAACAACATACGCTTCCACTGTTCATCTTCATCCCCAAACCTAGAAATCCCTAATTTTTATGTAAAAAATTCGGACAAAAATCGCTGAATTCAAGCAAATCAAATTGATTTCTGCAAAAACAAACAACAAAATAAGAAATTCGTTGCTAATTTTTAAATTTTTTGGAATAATTTCGGGTTTTTATAAGGTGAAAAGTTGAACCTTTGAACTCAACTATGGCAGAAATACGAATTGTAGAACAAATCAAAGTAATTCATTGTATTTCTCTTTATTTCATGAATTGATGCACTGATTTCAAATAATTGATTATTTTCGGAAGATGAGCAATTGTTTCAATGAAGTGAAAAATAAGGGCTTAGATGAAAAAATAAGGGTTTAGAGTAGAAAATGTCAGAACCTATAACAGTCGCTCATTTCTTAAATGAGCAGATTTATTTTAACCCACTCAAGATCAAAATATTTATTGATCTGATCTTCTTGTGCAAAACAGATTGCTCATGTGATCAAAATGAGTAAAATAAAATAGCTCATTTCTTAAATGAGCATATTTATTTTAACTCACTCAAGATTATAATGTTTACTGATCTTTCTATGCAAGCAATATTGCTTATTTGATCAAATGTGTAAAATAAACTGCTCATTTGTTCAAATGAGCATATTGATTTCTCTTCATGTTAAAATAAAACTGCTCATTTGATGAAATGAGCAATTCTAAATTGCTCATTTGATCAAATGAGTAAAATAAATCTGCTCATTTCATGAAATTGAACAGTTTATTTTAACTCACTAAAGAACAGAAAGTTTATTGATCTTCCACTGCAAATAAAATTGCTCATTTCATCAAAATGAGTAAAATAAAACTGTTCATTTTGTGAATGAGCAAAATTATTTTAACTCACTCAATATCAGATCATAATGTGAACTATATAAAATATGTTTTTCCGGATGCTCAAAGATTTTAGTTTCTGCTCATATAGATACAAATTGCTCATAAGGGTTAAATGTGTACTTTTGTAGGTGATGACCGAAACAATAAGGTTGATATTTGTTATTTACTCTAACAAAATTTAAACTATAATATATGTTTGTTCATCTTAAGATACACTGCTCATTATAGTGAAAAAATCATCAATCTGTAATAGTATATACATGTTCACTTAGAGTAAAGAATAATATAATCGCTCATTTGGATGTTTATTGCTCTTTTTTTTTATCACATTCTAGTGTGATTTTCATACCATTATGATATTTTTTTTTTGAGAAAGTAGAAAATCTTAATAACCCATTTTAAAAGGCACTACTTATTATTAAATATATTCTATCAAAATATTCTAAATCCATTTTTAAAAATATTTTAGTAATATTAGAGACAAAAGAAAGTGAAGAATATGTTGAAGTAAACAGTCTATGAATCAGTTACCTCACGCAGTACAATGCCAACTGAGCGCTCAAAGCCAACTGAGCTAAGTTGCTTTGATGATATAGTTGCACGCATTTAATAGATAAAGTTACTTGTAGTTTGTTTCCGGGTGTACCGTGCGGACGGTACACACGGGTGAACGGTAATAATTGTATTGCTGAGACCATGCATGGTACACCCGGAAACAAACTGCAAGTTTCTATTTTTTATTTTATGATTGAGGGGACAAATACTATGGAGTTAAATAAAGAAGATCTAATACTTTGAATGAGCAACATTGCTTTTTGATGGTATCAAATGAACATATTTGTTTGAAATGAGCAATTGCATGAACAAAAAAAATAAGGAGAGAAGATAAATAAAACAAAAGAAACATGTTATGGAGAAAAGATGTAAAATTGGGCTCATTTGTTTGAAATGAGCAATTGCGTGAACAAGAAAAATAAGGGGGAGATAAATAAAACAAAAGCAACTTTTTATAGAAAATGAGGGAGTTTTAAATGAGCAACTTTATTTTTTGATGTTATTCAAATGAGCAATTGCATGGATATGAAAAATAAGGGGAAAATATAAACAAAACAAAACAAACTTTTAATGGGAAAAAGAAAGGAAAAATGGGCTCAAGTAAACTTGAACCCGCGACCTTCAACACACGAAAATCCTTTAGCATCACTCCTCCAACCCCTAAGTTGTGCATCTTTTATTTGGATATCTCTGCGCGTATTGTATTTAACCCCTCCATCAGTATTTCGCGATAATTGCAATAATACCGCCGGGTGTATAGTGCGCACGGTACACCCGGGTGCACGGTAATAATTGTACTGTTTGTACTCATAACTTTTGCAGTTATTTAACAATTTTTACATTAAACAAACAAGTTTGATGATTGATATCTTTATTTGATATCAATTAGTAAAATTATTGGAAAAATAGATATATTGAAAAAATCGTAAACTCACTAAGAAGGGTGAAAAAATTATAGTGGACCAATTAGATTACATTCTACATAAAATTCACTAAGAAATTTAAGAAGTTTAAAAAAAATTATAGTGGACCAATTAGATAATCTTTTTTGATGTTGATATCTTTTAGTCTGATTTGATCTGAACTTTTTTGATCCGGTCTAGACTTTTCTAAACTGATGTAATCTGATATAGACTTTTCTAAACTGATCTAATCTGATCTGGACTTATCATAGTTTATTTATTCTTGTCATTTTTTTATCAGATCTGATTTGAACTAGTTTGATTTGATTTTTTTCTGATATGATATGATCTGATCATTTTTTAAATAAGCAATAGAGTGTTTAAATAAGTTGAAAGAACAAAACCTTAGTTGGTAAAGAAAAGAAACTAAAACCATATATTTAGGTTACATTATGTTTAAAGTATATTTTTGATTATTGCCGAGTATAAATTAATTTTATATAAAAGTATACACCTCTCTTTGAAATTTTAACCTTATATTTAAAAGATTATCTAGGTCCTTATATTAGAATCCTATTACAATGAAACAATATTTAAATTTTCTATGTATGTACACTTGGCCGTCAAAATATATATATATATATATATATATATATATATATATATATAACTAAAATATGTAATATATATTATGTGATGTGAGGTTCCCTTTAAAGAAACTAGCATCAAATGAACGTGATACGTGTAAAATCAGTTAAAATTCATTGATAAAATTGTTAATTGTTAAATTAGTGAAACAATTAAGATTATTTTTTTTTAATTTCTATTTCCTCTTTCCTTATAACATAGCTATTTGTGATGATGAGGTTTTAATTTAATTTTTGAAATGAAAAACTAGAAATTTGCCACTATCCTCTTTAACATAGTAGTAGGGCAAAGCTGGGTCAACAAAACTAGTACTAATAATATAACAACCTTTTCTTCTATCTCGATCGTATGACATTATTGGCTTAACACTTTCAAAATTTGACGTTTTTTAGAGCACACTAAAGTTAAAGTTTGATATGTCATAATGTCAATGCTTTGTTTTTTATGAAAATCAAATGACCCGAGATTGGAATTTAATTAATCATGAAGATAATGGCCAATTTTGGAGAGATAAGTAGGAAAACATATCATTTTCATGGAAAGGGACGAGAGCTACTAACTAATTTGGTTTTCTTACTTTCTCATTTCTAGAAAAGTATGGTCATTGCATACATATTTTTACATGCCTAGCTAGTCGGAAAGGGTATAAAATAGAAAGAAATATCTAGAAGGCTTGCAATAAAAAATAATTATGTACCATACCATCATCGTCTTGTTTACACGAAAGTTGTAACATTCAGCCCTTGAACATACACAATGGGGCTGTTCTCTTCGACTAATTCTAGCTGAACTGAACTGAACTTATTGGAGCTGAACTGAACTGAACTGAACTGAACTTATTGGAGCTGAACTGAACTGAATTGAACTGAACTTATTAGAGCTGAACTGAACTGAATTTATTAGAGCTGAACTGAACTGATCTGAACTGAACTTATTGGAGCTGAACTGAACTGAACTGAATTGTTGAATTAAATTATAATAAATACATAAATAATAAGTAAATAATAATTATTATGAATATTAAATAATAAGTAATAATAATTCTAAGTACTAATAGTTATACTAATAATTTAGAATAATATCAAATGAATAATGATACTATTATTTTTGATGTTACTAAATGATAGTTATAAATAAATAAATAATAATGATAAATTAATTTTAAAAATAATAATTACTGATAATAATAATAATTAATAATAGATAATAATAATAATTATTATTAATATATTAATACTTGATGATGATATAATAACAATAATGTCTAAGAAGTAAATTAATATTACCATTATAATAATAATTAGCTTAAAACATGGGTTGATGTGTGCTTCTAACCAAACCACGATTTGTGGTGTATTGGTCTATGATAGAGATACACCAAACCCCACCACAAACTATCAAAGTATCTTTAATATGCAACGTAACAACAATGTTGTACCATAGATAGTACTGCAGTATTATTAGCAACTTTCTAATTTTTTCATATCTTCTAGCTTTTTGTAGCTTACTTGTATAATGTAATAGTGAACATTTAGTTGATAAAATAAAACAACAATTGCAAATTGAAATACTCGTATTGACATGAAATTTGGTTAAACCGTGCACCAACCCAAACCTTGCTCAGCCATAATAATAATAGTAATAATGATTAGTAAAGATATAATAACAAAAATAATATATATAAATAATAATAATAATAACAATAAAAATATAATAACAATAATAATAAGTAAAATAAATTAGACCAATAATAATATATTAAATAAAATGGTTAAATAATGAATGGAGCTGAACTGAACTGAACTGAACTGAACTTATTGGAGTTGAACTGAACTGAGCTGAACTTATTGGAGCTGAACTGAACTGAACTTATTGGAGCTGAACTGAATTGAAATGAACTTATTAGAGCTGAACTGAACTGAACTGAACTAAACTGAACTTATTAGAGCTGAATTGAACTGAAATGAACTGAACTGAACTTATTAGAGCTGAACTGAACTGCACTAAACTGAAAATAAGCTGAACAGAACATGCCTTATGTATAAGAAACAATAATAAAAGAAACAGTGAAAATAGAAATACTAGCGAGACAGAATTGTCACTCTAAAGTTAAAATTAGACTATCTAAACACAAAGACAAAATCCCAAGTTAAATTATCTAGGAAAATTTGTCAAGAATAAGTCAACCTTTGCGTTGACCGCTTTTAACAAGTCTACCTTAATTTATTCCATTAACAAGTAAACCTTGTATACTTTCCGCTTTTAACAAGTTTTTTTTACAGGTTACCTGATGAACCTGTAAATTGACCTTTTAATCCCCCTTTCATTTGACTTTTTGACTTCTGAAATGTCTTCCTTCCTCATTTTCCATATCCTATCTCTACCTCCACCCCGTGAAAACCACTCCCTTCCCATTCCACACACAGCTCAACCACTCCTTCCTCTTATGGCTCCTCCCCCTTGGCCCCACCTTACGGGTCTGAACCCGAAAAATCCCCTAAACAAAACCACCCATCATCCAGTGCTCCTCCTCCTAGTTCAGGATACCCAACAAGATTCATCACCCCCCAAAAAACTTAAAACCAAAAAAGGAGAAAAGGAGGTGAAGTCCCTTTCTCTACACAAAATCAGACAGAAAATGGGGTGCACGAATCTGGGTTGCAAACTCGGGAAAGATAAAAAAAGAAAACCAAGCTAACTTGTTCTTCATTACAAATCTGGGTTGCACCTCCGCAATTTTCAATTTCATTTCATATTAAAATCAGACAGAAAATGGACCCATTTTACTAGAATTGAAGCTAGTGAAGAGAAACATGAGAAGATGAGATTGATGAATTAGAATAGTATAAGCATCCATGGGTTAATACGCCTTCATCACCCCCATCATACGGTGCTCCTCTCGTTCTCTACTTCGAATAATTGTTTTGGTAAAAATTCGATCATCATGTCGTCGTGGTGGTCATTGTCGGAAAATTCGAGAGAGCGTGATAGGGTTTGGTTGTTGTAGTTGTGGGGTTGTGATTTATGTCATAAATCCATGATTTTTAGAAATTATAGCAAGAGTGAATAATTGTTTTGGAAAATCAGGTTTTTGGGTTTAAGGAATTTAGGAATTTGTGTGCTGTGATTGAAATTGAGGGGATAATGGAGGATTAGGGGGGATTTTAGCATCTGGGTTATTTATTTCTTTCTAGTGCATCATCAACGCAGGCGAGGGGAGGGGTGGAGTAGGTGATGGTGGTGAAAGAGAATCAAAGCCCACCATGGTGATGCATAGTGAAGCAGAGAATGAGAGGGAGGCAGAGCTGAGACGATACACAGGGGAAAGAGGGGTGGGGATTTTTTTTTAATATGTATGTTTTATTATATTTTGAAATAAATATTTAATATTTTAAAATGTCCTATAAAATAGTGACATGTGTCACTTTAACCAGTTAAATAGGTTAACAAGAACTCATAGCCGGTTTTGACTTGTTAAAAGCGGAGAGTATACAAGGTTTACTTGTTAATGGAATAAATTAAGGTAGACTTGTTAAAAGCGGTCAACGCAAAGGTTGACTTATTCTTGACAAATTTTCCAATTATCTAAAGCATCAAATTAAAGAAAACAGGAGGTTTCACGGCCTCGAAATCCTAAACATATTCAAATCCAAAGTTTCACAAAACAACTTCACATACGAACCATAAACACTACTAAATTCGAATGAGGCAATAAATCCTAACATAACCCTCATAACGCTCATCTACTATCACGAGGGCAATTTTCTTAAAAGTTCTCCTTAGGCTCTGTTCAGTTCACCTTAAAATAATAATATTCAGTAAAAATAAGTTCAGTTCAGTAAAAATAAGTTTAGTTCAGCAAAAATAAGTGCAGTTCAGTAAAAATAAGTTCAGTTCAGTAAAAATAAGTTCAGTTCAGTAAAAATCAGTAGAGCAAAGAAGAAAAAACAACATGAATCAGTAAAAATAAGTTCAGTTCAGCAAAAATAAGTTCAGTTCAGTAAAAATAAGTTCAGTTCAGTAAAAATAAGTTCAGTTCAGCAAAAATAAGTTCAGTTCAGTAAAAATAAGTTCAGTTCAGTAAAAATAAGTTGAACTGAACAGGGCCTTAGCCTCACTCTTTTAGTCAGAACGGTAATACATTTGCACTTCATCGTTACCTGCAACATACTATAAACCAAGGTTGTCAGAATCGGGATTCTACTTTGGATCGGACGGGCCTCTCATAATCGGATCGTAAAATCGAATCGTAGAATCGTGCGATTCTACAAACACACATAATCCAGATATTATACTTATATTATTAGTTTAAAAGGTTTAAAATAAAAATTATAATTTTTTAACTATTAAAATATTGATAATTAATAATATATGTTGTTAGTATTTTTGTTGGTATGATTAAATCTAATATAAATTTGTAAAGTTTTCGATAGTTGAAAGAAAGTTATAGAATCGTGTGGAATCGTAAGTAGAATCGTATGGTCATATTTGGATTACGATTCTACAATAGGATCGCGATTCTAACAACCATGCTATAAACACATAACTATAATTAGTAGGGAGCAACTTAGCCCAATCAGGATCCATATAGCAGTTAAAGAAGTCTAATAATCAAGGCAACAACCCACAAAAGCATATCAATACTTTTACCAAATATAATAAAATATAATCATATTTTCTTTGCTAATGATTATGATTAATTACTTGACACTTCAAGCTCAAAAAAGTGGCTCTCATTTGAAAAAAAACAAAACTATACTATTTTCCTTACTAGATGATAATTTTACTCAGTTACTAGTGTAAAGGGGCGGTTGAAGTTTATGAACTTTATTTAACCGTAGAATGAAAATGTAGCAAGTAAAACAAAAAATGGGAGGAGTATTTTATAACTTAATTGTGTAAGGTGTTGATATTTTAAAATTTCTGAACTTTTAAGTTAGAACCTTAGAATTTTAAATTAAATGGTATACAACGATCTATTCATTAAAATTATGTTATGAAAATAGATAATAATCGCATCAAAAAAGTTTTTGTATCTAAATTATGTTTACTCCACAATCAAATCTGTAGAGGCCATCGTTTTCAGATCAGTGGCCATTTGGAGAAATTATCTCAAAATGAAAATGAGAATGAGAATGTATTAGCTAACAAAATTTAGGAGTAATCAAATCAAAGGCAAAGGGAAAGGGATTTTTTATTGATCTTCATTAGACATGTAGACAAAATTAACATCAAAATCAAAGTTACATGGTTTGGCAAAATATGCTCAGAGTTCAATGCACAAGTGTACATAGAATCAACCATATCTTGCAACCCATACATTTTAGGTCGAAAATGATGTTTACTACTAATTATATACTTTACCCATTTAGTGAAATTGTTTGATATAGACAATGAAAATAGGATCTTTAAATTAAACTAACGTGTAATCAAATCAATTGGATTTTGATTGACCTAATTAGCTTCATTACATATATAGACAAAATTACTTAATATCAGAATCATCAAAAGAAAAAAAAAATAAAGTTACATACTACCTCCGTTTTTTTATTGACTACACTTTCCTTTCTAAGAAGTTTAAAATTAATAGCTACACTTCTCCTTTTTCCCTTATTAGTAACTTAATCTCTCTATCTAGCTCTTTCCTAACACTTTTTCTTACACACTTTTACCAACTAATTAAAATATTGCCTACGAGTCCGTGAAATGAGAAGTGTAGCCAATAAAAAAACGGAGGAAGTACATGCTGTAACTCCACTCAAATTTCAATGATTCACCAAATCATGTTGCTAATTATAGAATTTTAGATAAAAAATGATTTTTCTTTAATGTAGGGCTACTTTTTAGAATTAGAGTCACCTTAGTAAGCTAGATTGTAATTATTTTTTGGATGAAAAAAAAAACAAACGGAAATACTATTACGCAATATCAGGATTCGCCAAAGTAACTAAACTTCAGGGTGGAAACAAAAGTACAAAATGTACAAGTTCACTATCAAATTCAACATTCAACCGAGTCACAAGTTAAGCATTGAGCAATGGTGTTTCCACTCTTTTAATATGACTACATATTAAAGCATCCAAACTTGAGTTTGGTTTTGCTTAATAGCTTCACCATATTTAAGGGTCGTTTGGTTCAAGTTGTGAAATGAAAAGGGAATGAAAATAAAAAAAGAGGAGGAGAATAGTAACAAATAAGATTATCTTAATAGAGTGTTTGGTTCAAGTCATGAAATAGAAAGGGAGTTTTAACCATTACCACCAAGTAATGGCTTTTGTTACTTGAGGGGGAGGTAAAAAAAATTGGGGAAATCCAATACCACCAAGTAATGGTAATTGATTAAGGAGGAGGTGAACCAAGCAAGAAGTATGAGAATCGATAATTCCGTTTCTTGAAATTCAAAAATAGCAAACCTAACAACCCCTTAATGTATTGGTCTCTAGCCACATCTTCGAGTAGCCTAAGCAAAAGGCCTATCCCACCTCATACCGAGTTGTTACAGCCTCAAGCCTGCAAACAGTAAGTTCAAATGGTGCTTTTAACTTGACTTGAAGAAAAGAAATCTTACAAAGGTATACTTCCAAAATATTAAAGAAAAATAGTTTTATCTACAAAAGTACAAAACCATGTATATTTTTAATATGCTTTTATATATATATTTTAAAAAGACAAGAGCCAAACCCACTTACTACTTACTAGTCAACAAATATGTAAAAGTTTGCTATCAAAATCAACAAAAAGATTATATTCCATGAAGGCTATACAAGAACATGTAGCTACATATACCTGGAAAATGATGGAGCAAGCACAAATGTCACACCCACATTCATGGGACCATTGATAAGCTAGAGTTCATGGTTTTCGAAAGATATATAATGCATTGAATTCAACACAGAAAAGTCTAGGCTATAGTGAGTCATTAAAGCTTTGATTTTATACATGTCTTAGTGTCTTAGGCTGCTATAAGTGGACGTTATTCTCAATCTATTGGATTGGGCTGCTTTGTATATGTTTAAACTTTAAAGTAGAACTTTAGCCTTTGTTGTTGATGTAACTATGTAAGTAAAGACTCATAAGTAACTACTTTTGCTTGTAAAAAGCTTAAGAAACTGACTTGGAATTGGATTTAAGGTTTTGTAATTTTTTTTTCCCCATAGATCAAAAAAACAAAAGGAGAACTAAGGGGACTAAGATAACATTAAAAGAAAACATGGAACACTGCGCGACCCTATGCGCTTGTTGGACATGATGGTCATTCGCAGATCCAGAAAAAATATTTAGCGGGGTCGAAACAATTATTAAATTTTATCGGGATCATATGGTTAATTTTTCTGGACAATTTTTAAAAAATCGCAATTTTTAAAAGGCAATTTCACAATTTTTATTGACTCAAGTGGAGTCAAGTGACCCCAATTTGTAAAGGTGGATCCACCACTGATGATGGCGAGGGACTTTACATATCGTACACCACACAAAAGATTGGACAAGTTGGTGGATATGGTGGATGGTCTATAGGAGGTCAATTTTGGTAGAAATGATGTTGTTTAGTAAAACCAACATGTTTGTGGAGTCGGTTAAGAGTGTGATGTTCAGTATGTTATACTATTGTGGTGGGTGTTGTTAGTCAAGAAGAAAGCATAACCCGGTTCAGTAGTATACTGGCCCGTATAGTGATGACTCTACTATTATTAATCCTCTTTGTGCTTTTGAGGGGGTTCCGTGGTTAAGATGTGAATCACAATTTGGCGTTTAAAAGATTGCTAAACCTTGGGCCCAATCTAGGAATTAGTTTGGGTTGGATGAAGGAGGATACCTTTGTACCAAGGGCCAAGCGTAGAGAAGCACTAGATCGACTTAAGGAGAGAGTTTTCCATTCACCCACTTATCCCCAAATGTCGCTACTTTTCGTCCATTCCCCACCTTCCATGAAGACCCTTGTGGTAGCATATCATCTGCGTGTTTTAGGTGGCGTAGACCCCAAGAAGATAATTGCCAAGGCATGGTTTTTGTTTAACGTCCACCCATGCAAGGAAATGGTAGTTGTTAAGAGTAGAGTTGAGAGATCAGCAATTGTGGGTTGTATTTCATTTGCCACTTGTTTCATAAGGAAGCATGTATCAAGGGTGGAGACATCTCGAAAGCCTAAGCACCCATGCCTTTAGGGAGAACCTTGATATCCTAGTTAACTAAACCAATCTTTTTTTGTCCTTGGAGGCCCATAAAAATTGTTTATCATGAAATTAAGTTTATTGGTAACACCGAGCGAGATGACAAGACAATGCATAATGTGGGAGGTTACAAAGATGATGATAGTGTTAGCGATGACAATTTTTTGAAGCTTGTGACAAATATGGACAATTCCAAGCTTGACGCTTCTTAGAGACCTTATAGATCATAAAGGAGAAAGTCGTTATTTTCTTCCTTGCAAGATCAATGGGAATCCCTAGTTGTGTGTCAAGGTTTAGAGTGCTATTGACCCGAAAAATGCTAAGGTATTGGTTGCCTAATCGATGGAGGGGTATTAGGGATAAATTTGATAAAATATGTGTTGTGATTTAGTTATTGGTTGGAGATACGTCAATAATGTCGTCCAGGGAAATGTAGGCTTCCTCGGTAGCTCGAAAGAAATCAACGCATCCTTAGCAAAAAAATGGTGGGGTATATAAGGGTTTTACTTAGGATTTTGATGCCTTTGAACAACATGATGTCTTCTGGTAGGTTTGACATACGAGAGATAATATCCATACAAAATAAAATAGGTACGGGGAAATAGGTCACCTTGACGTAGACCATTGTTAGGTTTAAAAGGATCGGAAACCTGGTTGTTAATTTGAGTTTGGAAGGAGATTGTGGATAAACACCGATGAATACACTGAATTCAGATTGGGGGAAAACCATACCCTTAAAGAACTTTGAGGAGAAAAATCCAACTGACTCGATCATAAGTTTTGCTCATGTCAACCTTTAAAGCAGCATAATAACAGACCCTAAGTCATAAATGTAGTGTGTTAGCTCACGGGCTGCCAGGGCATTATCAGCCATATTTCTGCCGGCAATGAAATCTTAATGAGAAGTAGAGACAAGGTCTGCTAAGAATTATTTAATCCTATTTGCCAAACATTTGGGAGATTCCTTTGTAAATAAAATTGCAAATTAATAACTTTTTGCTAGATTTGGGTCTTTAGGGAGCATGATTAATGTGTGGCTTTATCATTTATGAAAGTTGCTTGATTGAAAAAGGTTGTGAATATATTTACAAATATCATGTCCAACCACTTCCCATTGTGATTTAAAGAATTCCGAGATGATGCCATCCGAGGCCGAGGAATTAGTGGAGGCCAATGAGAAAAACACATCCCTTATTTCGTAATGAGTAAAAGGTTGGTTAAGGACCATCAGGCCTTCCGTTGAGATTTGCGAGAGATGTAACTCTCTTAGAGCAAAATCAGTCCTTGATAATCCGCTACCGCAAACGGAGGTGGGCGCTAAATCATAGCCACAAAATCATTAATAATAGTACGAATTTCCTGAGGAGCATCCCGCCACTCCCCTTGGATATCTTTCAAAATTAAGATTGCGTAGTACTTTTTGAGTTGCTTAACTTAAGTTTGAGAAATTTTAAAGGGCAATCGCCAAACTTGGTCCACAAATTCTTTATACATTGTCTCTAATAATGATATCCTAATGACACATCCGATAAGCAGTGGCCAAGGTGGTGGATGTAGTTGTTACCTTGTTGAACCATCATAATCGAGGAGCCCTAAGATAAAGGATATGTGCAAAGAGACTTCCAATTGATGCCTTGAAATTGTGTATGTGAGAGACACCATTGTTGTATCCTATGTCTAACAAGGTTCAATTTCAAGTTGATCTGTTTGGCGAATCTATGTTTCACATAGCCGATGTTGCCCTTATTAGATCATGTGCCCGAAAACTCGACTTATTAGTACTCATTTGTAGGGATTCTCGAAATTCATGTCCCATATAGGCGCACATTGGTGTCCATATTTTGAAAAAACGTCATCTTCGAAAAACGCAATTAAAAAAATATAATTGCTAATTAGGATTAGAACTTAATGGCTAGTCACAAAAAGTCACGTTTATGAACTTAATTGGACCTTAGGGTCATTTTTGGGAATCGAAAAACTTATATCGCGATTCTACGATCCAAATATGACCATACGATTATACTTACGATTCCACACGATTCTATAACTTTCTTTCAACTATCGAAAACTTTACAAATTTATATTAGATTTAATCATACCAAAAAAGATACTAACAACATATATTATTAATTATTATTATTTTAATAGTTAAACAATTATAATTTTTATTTTAACCCTTTTAAACTAATAATATAAGTATAATATCTGGATTATGTGTTTGTAGAATCGCACGATTCTACGATTCGATTTTACGATCCTATTCTGAGAGGCCCGTCAGATCCAAAGTAGAATCGCGATTCTGACAACCTTGACGGTTACCCATGAAAAGTGCAAAATTTCATAGTTATCTTTGGGAATTTCCCAGTAGATTTTCTTTAACTTCATATTTGTGAAAAAGGTATAGAAGTATATGAACTACTCAAACCTTTAAGTTGCAACGGAAGAATCGTTTTAAAAAATATATGTATGTGCGTAAATTGATAAATAATAACGAATAACACATAAGATTGTCGTTACTCAAACTATTTTTGTGGGGTTAGATAAGATCAAATCATTGGATCACAAAATCACGAAGATCCTTCCACTTGAAAAATTAATTCCAATTATCATGATAAGATCCTACAAAGATCAAAATCATACCTAAAATCTGGAAGTTGTTTGCATATTTTTGTGTCCTAAATCGTAGGATGCTAAGATTTGGGTTTCCAACTACAATGATTGCGACACTTCTATTCAAGGGGTCCATTTTTTCTTTAATATACCACTATACCCTAGATCTTTATTGAAAATGATGAAACAACAATCAAACAATACCAATCAGACACGCTGCCTCACAATCAAGAGACCTGCATAATATACCAACCACATTAAAGTACCCCACTATCTTCTATCATATCAACTTTTAAATGAAATAACAAAACTCTCGTAATTGAAAGGAAATCATCAATTAAATCATATGAGAGACCAAAGATCATAGTAGAGTCCATGGATTAACACAGATGCCTTGACAAGAGGCCTCATAACTTCTGGTTAGGCCCAAGCAAATCATTAAGTCTCTTACTTAGCACAAGAAGAGGAGCTCCCTACATTGGGCCAAACCCATACAAATAAAACATAAGACATTCCATGTATTTATTCCTTCTTATAAATACTCATTCTCATGCAAGGGGTACGGTATGTTCGCAATAACGTTCAAAACCCCTCATACTTTCCCTCTTGACTTCAGGGAGTTAACTTAGGCATCATAATATTCATAGCTATTTCCTTGTCAGTTTTTTGCATTTCAGACACCACTACTCGAGGCATTGGACAACCTCATTGGCTTAATAAAAAGTCCATGTCCCCTTACATATCTCATCATTGTTGTTTCATACGGAAACAAATACTTTGCACAAAATCCCATTAGATTATTCTAATTCTTATAATACTATTTAAGAGTTATCAAGAAATTATATTTATGTCAAAATAAATGATTTAAAGTCCATTTCAAAAATTGTAAAATTGAATTAAACTCTCATCTTACCTCTGCAATATACAACCAACCATACTATAAAATGAAACTCACCCCAAATTTCATGTGTTTCTACTAAAAAAGAGGGGTGCATAATATGTTTCTTAAGTGAGTTGTGAAGGATTTTACGTGGTGAGAGCATTGTTTAATTAGTGTCGTTAAATAGGATAGATAATGTGAGTGTATTGGACTATGTTTTTTCTTTTATTTTTTTTTAATATTTTTGGTCTTGAGGTCTTATACCTTTATATTTTATTATCAGACATCATACGATAAAATTTAACCTTTAACTTAGTAGTTAGTAGTACAAATACTATTTACCATTCATCTGGATTGAGATTCGAGGATGTGTATGAGACAAACACAATGTGAAAGAAGCAACACCGAGCGGGGCTTACCTTTCGATTGACATCAACACGTGGGAACCTACTCGACCATGATAACACCCATTATTATATACTTAATATAGTATAGTCCATAGATGATGGATATGAAGAGTCACTCTTTGGGCAAAAATTACGAGAATAGATTGTCTAATTTTAACATAATTTTAGACCAACCCAGACCCACGTTTCCCCGTCAAGGTCATATCCTCTCACTCTAATTCAACATTATCCTTAGTCATCTCGCCCCAACCTAGTCCTCCTTCTCTTTTCCTTCATTTGTTTCCCTTTCAATCTCGAAGTATAACAAACATTTTAAAATATATCACAATAGACTTAAGGCCTGTTTAAATTTACTGAAAACAACTGAACTGAACTGATTGAAGCTGAACTGAACTGAACTGATTGGCGTTGAAATGAACTGAACTGAACTGAACTGAACTGAATTAATTAAATTGAATTTAATAAATATAAAAATAATATTTAAACAATAATAATATAAATATTAAATAATGATTATGATGATAGGTAATAATAATGAATAATAATAATTGTATTTTGGATATTTTTAATGATAATTATAAATAAATAATATTAATAATCATAAATTAATAATAATAATGATTAATAATTATAAGGATAATTAATAATTATTTTATAGTCTTTGTATTAATATATTAAAAACCTGATGATGATTATATAATAAAAATAATATCTAAGAATTAAATTAATGTTACTATTTTAATAATTAGATTTAATTATAAATTAATATTTAGTAATAAAATAATAATTGGGTCGGACCGTGCAAAATTACATCATAAATCATTTTGACGTGATTTGATTGGATTATGGGCTGAAAACAGGGGTTTATTTATGCTTTTAACCTAAACCATGTCCCTCCCTAATGATAATAGTAATAATAATGAATAAAGCTATAATAAAAAAAATAATATACAGATAATAATAATACTTAATAATAATGATATAAAAATAAATAATAACAATAATAATAATAATAGAATAATAATAATAATAAGAGCAATTAGTAAAATAAATTAGACCAACATAATAATATTTAACAAAATGGTTATAACTGAACTGATTGGAGCTGAACTGAACTAAACTAAACTGAACTGATTGGAGCTGAGCTGAACTGAACTGAACTGATTAGAGCTGAATTGAACTGAACTGAACTGAACTTAAGCTGAAATGAACAGGTCCTTAGTGAATAGATTAAAGTACCCCTAAATGAGTTAAACTATTCACCAAATGACCATAAAATGTGATTATTGAATATATTAAACTAATCACTAAATAAATTAAACCGATCCGTAAATAAATTAAACTAGTTTTATAGTAATAAGAAAATGGTTAGTTCCCTCCTTCACATTGGGCTTGGTCTTCATAATTCTAATTCAAAACGTAGGCCGTTATTTGTTATTACCAAATTTTCCCCTATGATAAGGCCATCAGACATGTAATTTGGATAAATTGGCAATTTTGGCATTGTTTTTGCTTGGGCTTCTCAACTCATCTTACTCCATTCAATCTTGATATTATGAAAACTTCCAATTGACACAAGGAATCTGGGAATCCTGTCTCACAGTCAAACACAACAGAGATTCAACTCAACTCACTCAACTGTTAAGTTAAACTGCGGAACTCCGAGCTTCATCAACAATGGCGGATTCTAACCCTACTACTTCATCTCCGACAAATTCCGCAACCACTTCTTCTTCAACACCAGCCATGGCGTCGAAGAATTCCTCCAATTCTCAAATTGCGTCGATAATTAAAGCTTATTGGATTCCCGCGACGCTTTTCTCTCTCTTCTTGCTCGTTCAACTCGTCTTTCTTCCTAACGCCTTTCCACCTTCTCATTACGACGGTAATTTAATCTCTACCTCTTTCTCATTCTCTCTCGTTTCCGGAATTGTTCAGAATTGTTTGAAGTTTTGTTTGCTGATTACTTGATTTTTGATTTGTTTTTTTTTGTAGTTCTTCGCATCGGAAGACAAAGCTCTATTGAGGAAGTGAAAGAGGCGTATGATAATTTAGCTGCCAATTGGTAAATTATGTTTCTTTTCAGGCATTTAAATTTATAGTATATGATTGAGTAATTATTCTAAACTTCACTTGTTTCTGCTAATTGGTGATTAAATGCAACGAGGAGATTCGAAGAAGATATATAAGTATACTTTTTGGTTTTTGAAGGAAAAAAGATATCCTTTTTTTGCAGCAATTATTTGTTGTCATTGTGTGTATATGTGGCTCTACCATGTACCTATTGCTACCTCATTTTTTTTATTAGGTAAGATAATTGGCGCAAAGCAAACCGAACTAGTTACTAGCTTCTAGGGAATACTAGTATGAATGTGTGCTCCACCTGAATATTTTTTATTTATTAGGTAAGATAATTAGTCCAAGGCCAACCGTACTAGGCTTCTAGCATCTAGGGATATACTAGTGCACTTACGGGGTAATATTCCCCAATATATCACAGGAATGAGGATTCAAACCCTAGGCAAGCTGGAATTGGGGGTTGGCTCAACCTCATTTGACTTACGATTGATTCGTTAAGGTGGATTTGTGAAGTATGATGAGTTTTGGTTATTATTAGCTCTGCATTTTATAGTCTTGCCTTTTGGTAAGAAGGAAGGTTATCTTTCTAATGTGTGCTTCAATAGCCATGAGAATGCACCCTCATCAAGTTATCATGATGCCCAGACTTGTATTGTTTTTTTCCTGATGAGTAATAAATAATTTGATTAGAAAGACAATACATTGTCCATGTTCCTCGATGAACCGTGTTGGATGGTAGATTAATGCAAGAAATTGACCTATACCGCGCGAGTGAGTGTTTCTTTGATGCCTAATTTTGCTGACTTGATTTTACCTTTTCTCATCATCTTATTAGGTTAGCTTGTGAGTTGTCATGCCTTGAGTCCTAAAGTTAAATCATAAGATCAGATATTTGTAAAGATCATTCAGATATTTTAAATTGTAGAAGTTTCTATTCTAGTTTTTTAATGTCAGATTGATGCAATAACTTGAGTTTTGGGCATAAAAAGGGTATCGTGGTTGAAATTCAGCCTGCTCATTAGCGGAGAAAACCGATCATAAAAAGGGTATTGTGATGATTGGGAAGGATCATGAATGAAAATTCTTAAGTTTTCCTATATGTAACTTGTGAGAAAATTCCATATAAATTTGGGAGAACTGTGAAAAGCTAGTGAGATAAAGAGTGATATTAACTTAGCAAGAAAGAAGCAATATGGATAAATTGAGAATACATTTTTAGGAGACATATACAATTCTAGTTTTAGTTCCATCTAGGAAAAATTTGTCAACAACTACTGCCTCCTTTTTTTAAAATTTTTTCTATCCAACCTACTTTAAATGTTAACTGCTTAACCCTATTTATGCAGTAGTTTTAAAGCAAACTAAGGGAAGCGAGAGTGAGGGATTTGTCTTCCCTTTTTTGGATTCTACATAGGGGAAGGGAAAGGAATTGCACAGGTCCACTTTCTTTCCCCTTTTAATAAATGAAGTCCCTCCTGTATTATTAGAATTTGGAAGGAAAATGGAAGCCCACTCTTTCCCTCCCCTCACTTCCCTCTATTTTTCTCCCCTCTCTTTCCCTCCATGAATGCTCATCACACATTGTAAGGTCAAATTTGGTAAAAAAACAACTATTGTTTGGTGTTAAATATGTAGGATAAAACACATGCTCGGCGATGCATTATAGTTTGTAACGGAGGGAGTATTGCTTCAGCGACTTAGGCCACGAGTGTGACTCATTATTAGTTGAGGTAGCTCCTTCCGTTATTTTTTTACATGCAACAAGCTTCTTGGCACACACTTCTGTTATTTTTTCCATGCAACAAGCTTCTTGGCACACACTTCTGTTATTTTTTACATGCAGCAAGCTTCCGTAATTTTTTTCTGCTTCCTGTTTCTCTGTAATGTGTTAATTTTTACTTATTTGGGTTATTTTCAGGAATTCAGGGGCTGAAATTCCTGCAACAACTGATTTCATCAAGGTTTATGTCATTGCTTGCCTTGCTAATGCTTTTCTTTATAAAGTTCTGTCCCCCGCCCCCCTCTCAACACATGCTGTTTGATACTCCCTGTTTTTTTTAATCGACACGATTTGTACTTTCGAATTATTTACATAATCCACTTTGACTTTCATATATTTGTCATATGTTGTTAGTACGTAAGGAAAAACATACTTATGTGAGATTTTGTTAGATTCGTGTCAATATATATTTTCTGAATGTGAACTGTTTAGAATTTTAACTCATGATGATTTAGAGATATTAACGGTCAAATGTTCTGTGTGTTGGCAATTGTGAAAGCGAAATCTTGAGATTCAAGAAACAGAGTTACTAACAATCAAGTGTTAGGCTTTTTATATATAAATGGAATCCGGAATTTTGAACATTCAGCACTATGAAAAAGTTTGACACTTGCTTATTGGAAGGAAACAATTACATAATATATTAGTTTGGCACTTGTCTCTCATTGTGAATGTGTGCTTATCTTACAGATTCGATATGCTTATGAGTTGCTGACTGATCCATTATGGAAGAGAGACTATGACCTATTTGGCATTGACGAGCATCAAGTAGGTATTTCTGCATTGTCTATTCCTATATGTAGCCTTTTGAATTCTGATTCATTATTTTTCTTCTAATACTAAGTTATCTGTGGCTGCAGCATGTTCTGGAAAGCGTTTTGCAGCTAAATTCTGAGAAAGAGTACTCCTCAGTAAGCCTACCGTTACTTGTTGGTTCTGCCGGTTAGTTGTGTTACTCCTCTGCATTCCCATAGTACTCGCAGTATCATGAATCTGGAATTCTGACTCAAATGACGTTTCTGCTGTGCAGACTCTCACAAGGTTGATTTTGATCTCAATTCTGTGGGAGATATCCAGTCTGTCGTTGGAGGTCAGAGGCCGTGCTTAATCCAGGTCAGTTGATTATATGCCGGCAGCCTGATATGCATTTATTATTTACCGATGTGAGCCATATGTTCATCGCACTCTCTTTCTATCAGCCTCCAGCTGCATTGTCTTGACTGGGGGCATACTATCAATTTCTTTGCACTCTAGTTAAATATTTTCAAGACTCTCATGATGATAATCGTAGTTGTAACTAGTGTCCGTTTGCCTATGTTCTCACTATCCTACCTACTTGGCTTACTGAGGTTCAATTTACCTCAACCTGGGCCCTGTTTGACTGTCAGTAACTTCCAATTGGGAAGTTCTGAATTAGTTAAATAGAAGTCGTAATGCACAGCTGAATTGTTGTCAAATGATGACTGCATCTGCTCCACTGGCAGTCACCTGTCGCTTAGTGTATGTATATGAGGGGATTGATGATACGTTTCACTGACAGATTCTCAGTTAATGTTCAGGTATATTCACATGGGAGCAATTTATGCAAACAATTTTCAAGCAAATGGAAGAAAATTGGTACACTTTCCATTTGATACATTAATAACATCTCACTTTAATACTTGATGCTGGTTTGTAAGAACATTTATCTTTTCCATGTAAAAATGCGGCTGAGTGTAGCTTATATTCTGTCATTTCTCCTCTCTATTTTATGTTTAGATCTTTACCAATAATTAAGATACTATACATCAGATTCAGTTTAAAATTTTTTTTTTTCTAATTATCAGAGCTAACTGTAAAAGTTTTTCAACTCTTGCCTGTAAATGTGCATTTTCATTCTGCAAGGAAGACTACCAAATCAGGTTTCTTGTGTATTAAGTTAACTTCGATTCAGCTTAATTTATGGCTTACTCCTACAGACTTTTGATTAGTCCCTCTGATTTTGCAAGTTGAATAAACAACTTAGAGGCACTAAAAGGTGATGGAAGATCCAGAAACTGTGGAGTGAATTAATTTTGGACACTAGTGGTTACATGCTCTCCCATTCTAAATAATACTTCCTCCATTTGTAAATAGTTGTTTCACCTTTGCCAATGCACAACTTTGCCTCATTAATATCTTCAACTATCTTACTAGCAAACATTTTTAAAAAAATTATATTTTGAATTTATGAGACAATTCCAAAAATATGTTACGTAATAGCATTTGTATAATATTGGTAATATAATATGGTCAACATGTGATATGTAAATAGTGTCCAAAGTCAAAGTGGAACAACAGAGGGCGTATAATGGATAGCAGAAAACGTGTTATCAAGGGCTTGTCATAAAGCTGCATAAGTTCAAGATACTTAAGGCCTATCTCCGAAGTTTGGCGTCTTTATAAAGGTTTAACGTGGTACAAAGGGTGAATCATTTGCGTTTCCGATGTTCGACCTTTGTGATAATATTATGAGGATCGTATTACTAGATCTTTTCTGTTCCACGTGTTGCTTTTGGATTATGGTTTAATACTTTTTTTTTTAGCTTCGGAGTCTTTAATAAGGGATGCCTTCTCTTTACTATGAGATTCTGCAAGTTGCTTGTTCTGAAGGTTTTGTGATTTTACTTTTACTGAAGAATACTTGAGATTTGCTGTTGTTCCCCAGATTTATGTAAGCTTGCTTCTTGTCATGTGTGATCCAAGGTTCCGTTTTAATTACTTAGATATTTCCTTGTGTCTCCAAATTCGTTTGTGAACTTCATCTTGTTGTGCATAGCACAAGGCTAAATATATCTTAACTTCCTCTGCCAGGGATCCGAATTTGTGTCTTATGTTCTTGCTGATGGTGTTTGTGTTGGTGATGATGTTTTCAGCGTTCTCTTGGGTGGTGATCCTAGTGCAAGCCCTTGTAGACTAATTTAGTAACTAGCTTGCTATGTTGGAAGAGAGTTCCAAATTTTTAAGATTGGTCTTTTAAGTCATCTATTAAAGGAAGTTCTGTTTAGTGCAGAATCAAAATATTGCCCAGATGAAGAACATCTTTGATTGATGGCTGTTTGGAAACACCTCCTCAGACAGCATCTTTGGTCAGATCACATTCTGTTCGATTGAATTCCCTCTAGGATAAGATCAATAGAATTATAGGCAAGCTTCATAAGAACAATTTGTATATTTTGGATGGGAATGCCGCTTAGATGAGATCGTTAATGTTCATGGAGCATCTACTCTCTTATTATGTTATTAAATCTTAAGTGGACAAAAGTAAGAAACTGTGTTGTGTTGGTTAGGGTACTTCCTTTTTAATTTTGATGTTCTTGCGGAGAAAATATTAAGGTGAATTTTTGTCATGTCTTACGCTAGGTAAGTTTCGGATGGAAATTATGGTTTGGGCCATCTCTGGATAGTGGATAGTCTATATATTTCTTATGGGTTTTAGGATCAATTTGATATATTCTTCTCTGAGGAGGTCGATTCCACTACAATTGAAGTGATGATTTTGCTGCCTTACAAGGGAGGTTTTGTTTCGTGAAGGCATTTCATAATTTTCTGAGGAAATTTTTTGTATTGAGTTTCTTGCCAATGCCATTTAGGATATCGAGTTTCTTGCCATTGCCATTTAGGATCAGGGAAGAAAATAACGGCCGTTACAAAGCGTAACGGGTGCTTTGTAACTGTTTTGTGAGAGGCCGAAACGTTAAATCCCGTTATGTAACGCCGATTTAAAATTCACATCAAAAACGCCGTTACCGCCGTTACGTAACGGGTAACGTCCGTTATTCTCCGTTACAAAACGCAATCCTCCGATCTTAGTCAAAAAAACAACCCAAATTCCTCGAAATGAAAACTTACTTGAACCTTTTCAGTCAAATTCGAGCAAGATCCCTCATATAATTAAGATAAAATGATGTAATTTGAACCCTAAACAGAAAAGCCCCAAATTGGTAAAACCCTAATTTAAGAATCAAGTGAAATTGAAAGATGTCGACCACGTTACTGTGACAGAAACATCAGACTAGGTATTATCATTGATCTTCGATGGTCTTTGGTTGCCGCCGGTGGCTGTAGGTGATCTTCTTTTTCGATGAGAGCCGATACCCTTTCTTCTTTCGTTGTTTCCTTCACTTCAAAAAAATTTAATTTCAATTGTATTTTTGTGTTTCTTCTCATGGCAGCGTGGCACACATAGAAGTTGGGATTCATTTCTTAAATGCTCTCTGCTGACACTTAGCATGCTTTACTAATTGTTTTTTATGGTTTGACCATGAGCTGTCAACCTCTATCCTTAATGCTCATGGCTTTTAAATTCTTTTTTATTGAAAATAATTAATATTATAGTATTAAACTTGCATCTTGATACTCCCTTGTTTTTAGTTTCAGTTCAAACAACAGATACAATTTAATTAATAAGCTTATATTTTAAATCATCAAAATATTGAATATAGTATAATTATTATATTTGGCCTTATTATGCTACAAATAAAGTTTTTAAACTGTTAAAATGCAAAAACAAGCTTCAAATCAAGCTTATGTGATTTTTTTGGAAAAATTCACGCCGCGATGGCCGCGATCCGTTACATTACCCCCGTTACAACCCGTTCCCGCGACAACGCGACCGTTTCCGCGAACGCGTCCGTTACCGCATTTTTCTTCCCTGTTTAGGATACAAGTTCTGCTCCTAAATTATGTTTTTCGAGGATGAGCTGTAGTTAAGAGATGCTGAATGAATATAAACTTAAAAAGTATAATTGATTGAAAGCATTATAACTTATATCAGAACGACCAAGAATCAATGTATCGCCTTGACGCCTTGCAGTCTTCTGTGCTTTGGTTCTATCCCTTTGGCACATGTCCTTTTCCTTGTTTTGGATGAGTTAAGTTTAATCTTGGCATGGGTCGGATAGCTAAAGGGTGGAATGTGGCAGATGGTTTCTGTTGGCATTTTGGTGGGGGTGCAGCTTAAAAGAAAGAAAACAGCAGGTTCTTGAGGGTAAAGCTTGCTGATGTTAAAGATCAAAGTTTCATATATTGAGGCTGTTGTGTAGAGAGGGGCTGTGGCCTGTGGGTGAAGTGAACGTTCTGAGTGGCACTTGGCTTTCTTGAGTTTGTGACTAAACATATTTCATAATAGCTTGAGGGAAATGCTTCTTTTTGGCTCTAGCTAAATTTTGTTTATGGGTGACACTTCCCATGTGCTCTCTAAAGTTTTTGTTCATTTTTCATCAATGCAAAGCCGAAGTTGAGTTTTTGACTTGGGAAAACTAGTTGACTTAATTTTGTTCTGATTACATTTACACCCTTTTAATTGTTGTATTCGGTGCATGTTGCCCCACTCATTTATGCAATAAGGTGCAATGGCAGGCTTTGAGTTGAGGATTTCTTTAGGCCTTCAGGAGAAGGCTACCTTCTTGTAGACTAGTCCCAAATGCACGCGATGGGTGCGAAAGCAGTTAAAAAATTAACTATTGAAACGGTTAATCATCTAATTAGTGAAGTAGTTAGGATATACCTTTTTTTCTTTTTTTTGGTGTCCCCCTCTTCTTCCGTTATAAAATAGAGATAATGGAATCCTATGCTTTCTAAGCATTGTATGGAAGGGTGTGTTTCAGATTTATTTGATTATTTATTTCACCAATCTTCTTATGAGTCTATCACATTTGCAAACATTGGCCTTGCTGCTCAAAGTATCAGGCCTTAACTGGTATTTTGGAAGCTGCAATTCATGGACAAGGTTGAAAAGATTATAATTCTAGGGAAACGTAAAAAATGAGAGAGTGGGGTCCGATTCAGACACATTGTTACATAAATTGGATATGAGTAAGGATATTGTCAAGTGGATGAAAGCAAATAAGGAAAAGATGTTGAAAAGGAAAGAAGTTGTTCCAAAAGGACTAAAATAGTTGTGTTTAGCTCCTTTAATCTCCAGCAAGGGGTGGACGATCAATCTTTTACACATGGTAGTTCCTTTATGGAATTATTGGGTACGTAATGCATTTGACTCCTGGGCTCGCTAAAACAAACGCATTCTCATTTTCATTTCATGGACACGCATGGTTCAAAGATACGGTTTCAGTTTCGGAAATAGGAACGGACGCGGTTTCGGTGTAAAGGAACGGATATGTTAATCGCATATCAAATCGCGGTTGTCACGGCAGTAATTTGAAGTTTTTTTTTGGGTGTACTTGCTTCAATTACTCTTAGATCTTAGTGGGGTTATATAGGGTTCACTGGTGCGGTGGTTTCTCTTCTTAGTCATTCTTTTCTCTTGTCGTTGACTCATTATTGGAGGTAAACCGGTAGAGTGCTACCGTAAAAGTAACCATAAGGAATCTGGGAATAATCTGCAATACTTAGCAGCGGAAAAACCGGACAAACCCTTGTTGTCACGGGTGATACGGCCGAAACGACCAATATCGGGCTTATTAAATCCACCTTGTTAAACCGGTCGAGATCGGTTTGCCAAAGTTGAAAACTGTTCCAACTCGGGCGAATCGTTCCGATTCGTATTTTTGCACCATGAGTACACATCATTTTTTCCTGATTTCATATTAGTTTAGTTGGTGAATTAGCCATCTTATGATTCAAAAAGTTATGTTGATCGGCTCTTTCTCTTGAGTAAGTAGCCCTACAGACTGCAAACTGTCATGGCATTGTTATTTAGGATCAAATGTAATTTTCTGGCCTAGTGTGTATTGTGTCCACATGCTCTATGTCAATGTTTTTTGAAAATGTTCTTTTTATGTCTTCACAACATTGTTACTTTTTGTATTTATACTTCCATGTAGCCACATTGTTAATTTGTTGACTCAATACGTTATGTGCAGCTACTTTGCTGGGTGAGATTGCTGATACTGGGGTAGTGGAACTTGGGGAATCTAAGCTTGCTTCTCAACTCGCAGAGAAGAAAACTACTGGGCAACTTTTCTTCCGAAATGGTAAACATTGATCAAGTTTGTTATCCATGTTAATTGTATTGGAACCTTATTGTTTTTCATGAGAAAGATAAGTGAAGCGCCAGCGGCCAGCCTCAAGCTGACGCAGGGTGTGAAGACTGAAGGAGGTACCAGTTGTTGGCAGCCTCTACTTCTTCACTGTGGGGAATTTTGTCTGTACGAGCATCAAGTCTCTGTCAAGGCTTTTATAGTATTATTCTGTTTGTTTCTTGCTGGGCTGTATGAGAATTGTATAGAGCTAGAGTTCCACTGTCTTCAGACGTTGCTTGATACTTTCTTCAGGAGTCTCATTTAGGATGTTGAATTGCTTTAATTAGGTGCTTACCTTTTTTCAACAGGTCTTCCTTCTCTGATTGCATTTCCTCAAGGGTGTAGAACTTCAAACTGTCTTGTTAGGTAAGCTCTTTTATCTATATCTGACCAATATGCAAAGTGCTTTGTTGTTTACTCCAGGATGCTTTAATATGCGAGCTCATTAACTTTTCTGTTAATTCATTAAACCTAGCACCCGTAATGTTTTGCCATTGGATTATGAACTTGGTGCTTGTGTAGGTATGAAGGAGATCTCTCTGTTGATGCAGTTACAGATTGGTTTGCAATCATGATACTGAAGTTACCTCGCATAGCTTATTACACAAAGGACTCATTGGTCAGTTGATATTCTTGCATTGTAAATAGAACTTCTATTATTAAACCATGATTGAGATTTCCAAGTTGACACTAGAAAGATTAACACTGTTCATTATCTTAGAGTTTGCTAATAATCAGTCATGATTTGCATTCAGCAGCAAGAATATTCTATGATCCAAGTACTTTAGCTTCTTAAAAGGAATTCCCCCCTCTCCTTCTCTAAAAGGGTGTCATTTCCAAAGTAATTTCTTTGAATCTAGAGTTTTGATCATGGAAACAAAACTCGGCCGTTACTGTAACGGATTTTGAACTTGACGTCACGCGAAATGCCGTTATGTAACGCCACTACGAGATTAACGTCCATCTCGGTGACTCGCCGCGTTAGAACGTCTTTTACCCGTTACATCCGTTACTTTATCAAGAAAAAATACACATAGTAGTAAAAAACAATAGGCACCCACCAATGGAAGGAGAAAAACTACTTTTTAGCCTTTCAAGTTGTATAGTATATACGAGTTATGTTTTAAGTAAGTTTTTATTCACCATATGTATAACTCCACCATATGATAGTTCTGGTCAAAATAAGTTATAAGCATACTTATAAAGCTTCAAAATTGCAAATTTGAGGTTAAAACTCTAATGTGTGACTTTTTTGAAAAAATTCACGTTGCGTCAACCGCTATTTGTTTCTATTCGACCGTACAAGCCGCTTCTATGTCATCGCGACCGTTACCGCGAGGCGACCACACCCGCGATTTTCTTCCTTAGTTCTCACCTTAGAATTGTTACATAAATTGATGAATGAATGGGTTTTGAAATAAAAGCTCCTTAGAAATCTCGTTTGAAAGATTTTTAAACTATAGTTCATATCCAACTGTCGCTATCATGATACTTGAGCGATCAACTTTTTTATTAATAAAAGATTGACCTTTCCCTGATCCTCTTTGATCCTTTGAAAGAGGATCGTTACAGTGGTTAAGGGATCTAATCAATGCAACTGAGCTTTATGATAGTAGCGGAGTTGTTCCCAATTGACTTTTGATCCAAAATGCAATAATAGCTACTGCTTTATAAATGATCCAAGTGTGGAAGTCAAACAAGGGGATTCTTGGTTCTGATTTACGTCCATTCTCCCTTTTTTGTGTCGACAATGTCGAGATGGAGGGTGAGAAACTAATGTCTTCATAATTTTGTGTTTTATGTTAATATAAACCATAAGGTAAGGTTAAAACGATATTATATTGATACCTATCTGTACTTCTAATTGATAGCTTCTGATGTAGCTGAACAGTTGTGTAATTATCGTTTTAACCCCTATTTTCAGGGACCGAGATTCCTGGCTAAGAGTAGTTATCATAAGGTATGCTCTTCATTTGGATGATTATCATATATTTCCTCCGTTTCAAAATAAGTGATACATTTGCATAGTGTTTATTATTCACTGTTTAGACTTTAATTAGCTTTGGTAATTTATATTTTGGAAAAGACATAATCATTTGGGATCTTGTTAGATTAATCTCAATCTATATTTTTTTTAATATCAACTTTTTATAATTTTTACTTATTGATAATTATAGAAGATAATGTTTAAAATAATGCATCGCCAAGCGTAAAAACATGAAGTGTGTCACTTATTTTGAAACCGAGGATGTAGTTGAAAATATATTAGTGTTACCTTTTTCCTTTAGTGTTTGTTTTTAATTGGAAGCTCAACTTCATCCTATGACTTAATACAACCCCAATTCCTAACCTGAGGTTGTATGTGCATATCCCAGCCCTCACATTATGAAGGCATGTACATCATTTGCTTGTTGTGCACACAAATATGGTTCAGATCATGTGCCTCAATCTTCATTGACATGATTATATATTTACTCTATATCGATACTTCTCTCTTGTATAATCAAGATATCATCCTATAGCTTGTATGTCTAGATCCGTGTGGATACCCATCCTTATGCCTTGTGCACTAATGTGGAGTCATTTTACTCATATTTCATCACTATAACTGATAAGTTGATGTTAAAACTTACACTTATCGTGCCCATTATTTTTGGTTCAAAGGTAAAAGTCATGTTCTTCTCGGACACAGGGATGCGTGCAACGCCATTTATGCGTCAACTTGCAAAAAAGTATCAGGAGTACGCTTCTTTTGCTTGTGTTCTTTGGAGAGAAGAGGAATATTCCTATTGGTCATCAATGTATGTGTTCTTTCTTTGTACAAATAATTATTCTTCAGTAGCCTCTAATTTGTGGAGGCTTGCGACATTTTTACTTCTGTGGTCTGTAATGAAAGCTTTAGATATGTGGATATAAAAGAAAGAACAAGTAGTCTAACTGCTCATTTGTTGGTAAGGGGATTGAGGGTAGATGTCAAGTAGTTTTTTCCTATGCTGTACTACCTTAACGGCCTGTTTAGTTGGTGGCAATAAATAGTGGTTATGGTAATAATTTTCAGTGTCATTTCGTAAGGGAAATGCCATGTCAATTTCTATGGTGATGCTTGTCCACCTTCGAACATCCCTTTTCTTCGTAATAGTTCATTATATCCCATTACAACTTGGGAAGGTGGTTGAGTGCTCAAGAACATTTATGAAGAAAAACGTATGTCCAGGCCCCAGGGATGGAGTTTCATTACGATTGACATTTGCATGAGGTTTTTATTACACAACTACACGTTCATCATCATTACTACGGTACTACCTGTTATTGCCTCCCACCAAAGGGGTCTTAATTTTTGGTCAACGCCTTGAAATCCGATATTGAATAGTTGTATACCATGGTGCTGTGTAGCTTGTTGACGTGGCATTCTATTTAAGAAGTGCTGAGTGATTATTTGTTTCCCATAGTTTAAACATGCAGCACCAGGTTCCAAGGGTTCAAAGTAAAGGCAGGTTCTTGTATTGATTGGCCAGGTTAATGACATATTGAAATATTGCTTTGGAAATGTTATGCTCTGTAAGGCTAAATGACCTAGTCAATTATTTCTGCCAAGACAAAAAGGCCTCGTAAACCTCTTGATTTTAAGACATGGGCAGGTGTAGTATGTAAAGTACATGTGCAAGTACATGCCCACCACCCAATACATAAAAAGGCGCTTAAAGCTTTCTTACATATTAGGAAAGAAAAAAGGATCCTACATAAATTGTACACCTATCATCTAAAGTCGTTCTTGACAATGTTGTTCTTCTGTTACACAATATGAAGACTTGATAAAAATAACTTTTTAAGTGCTATATATGTGATTGTTCCAATTAATAACATAATGCGATTTTGTTATGCATAGCAGTTGTTTTCCTAACAATTTAATTTAGTATATATAACTAATACAAGCAAACATTTTGAAAAAATCTTTTCTAGTAGTTGTTCTCTAAACATTTGAGAACAGCATGGAGTTTATAACTACTTGCAGAGAAAAGGAGTGTTTTACAAAAAGTTGCTCGTTTGAAAATACCCATTGACAGGAAGAATACAAGCTCATGCCTTTATGTATGATTAAAAGAAGATGATCAAAGTGTAGTATGTGCATAGTGTCCAAAGCCAAAATGTCCCTTTAAAAAAAAGAGAGTATTTTTTCAACCAAGTCTACATATCTTGAGCTTCCTAGGCATATTACATGGAAGTGCCATGTTTCATGTCTTCCATATATTTTCCATTCTGAAATATAATCTTTTTTTGCTTCATTTATTGGCTATATATCTGCTAAAGTAACAGGCTAATTTCTTCAAAAAAAAAATACTGGTTTAAAAAATTACAGATTATATGAAATGTTGCATTTGTAGCTTGTAAAATGTTACCGATTTGATGCTGCAGCTGTACTGTGTTTCATTTATTTGTATCTCAATCTTAGTTACTCTGTTGTTGGTGGTTACAGATATTATGTGGAATCAGCTCCCGCCACTGTCTTCTTGAGAGATCCTGGCACTAAACCTCTGGTCTATTATGGTATATCAGATATCGACTGATATATGTCATTTGCCTGTTAGTTTTGGAACAATTTCTTCTGTATCATATCTCTTCATTCTTCACATCATGCAGGGTCTGTAAACAATTCATGGTTTGTGGATGTCATGGAAGATAATAAACTGCATGGTATGCTCCTGTTCAATGGTTTATTGTCTTTTATCTTTCTTTTAGGTTTTGAGTGTGTCTGTCTGTGTTTGTGTGTGTGTCTATTGTATGAATGTGTTGCTTACAAACTGTTTAGCAGAGTAGCTCACTTGTTGAAGAAGGTGCCTACTAGTGTCAACAGTTGTATATTCCATTTTTTTTCCCTTTCCCTTGGTTTCATTATCTTATTTATGGGTTTAGATAATCACATATTTCTTGAGCCACAAGCTCCAGGCTGAAACTGCATAATTTCTGAAATCACTTGATGGCCCATTTGTCGATTTGCCTGGTAATCAGATTCTGTCGGCTAATTATGGAATGTGTCTGCAAAGTGATTTTAGATTAATACACTGTTTTGAATGCTGTGAACTTGGTATACTTGCAAGAGTCTAGGTTGCTGTATTATGAGGTATCCTGATCCTGAATCTTTCGTGTTTCTAGAGCTTCGGCAATTGAGGACCATTACATCAATGGAGTTGGGTTGCGACTCACATGGCTATTCCCGAGCTGGTGCCGATACTAAAATTTGGTATTGTGTCAATGTTATTGGAAGATCAAGCCCGGAAATGAACGAAATGCGTGAGGTGAGCTTTGTAATGATTACGTATTCCTGTAAAGTGAAAGGATGAAATTAACACATATTGGGGGAAGTCGTAACTTAAGTTTAGTTTTGATCACCTGAATGGTTGAATATCCTTATTTGAACTTATTAGATACTAGCCAACTATCTGTTCTGGACTGATTCTAACTTAACGGTCCTTTCGTTTCAAATTCTTTGTCCCATTTTGCCTTTTGACGGTCTTTGAGACAAACTTTTGACCATAAATATC
The DNA here is from genome assembly GCA_947645195.1 of Patellifolia procumbens. Lineage (NCBI taxonomy): Eukaryota > Viridiplantae > Streptophyta > Magnoliopsida > Caryophyllales > Amaranthaceae > Patellifolia > Patellifolia procumbens. The sequence goes on along the minus strand of CANSGD010000720.1, from coordinate 263,993 downwards.
TTTATTACATTCTAACAAAAGTGTAAAAAGTTGATATTTTGAAATTCACATTGTTAAAATTTATCAAGATCTCACATGACATGATTATACTTTTGGCATAATCTGCGAAAAATTATGGTTCAAGTTTATAAACTTTGCCCAAAAAAGTGTATGGACTATGAATTGCCTAAACTTGTATAGTTATATGAACGTATTTAGGTGTAAAACAAACTTGTTACTTGTTAGCCTTTATTGGAACGGACACAGAAAAAAAGAAGTGTGGAAGCGAAGCAGCCCAGCTCATTCCCTGGACTTGTTTGTGCATATGAGCTCCTATAAGAACTCATTATTCTGATAGTGGAAAAGAAAAAAAAAAGCCTTATTCTGGTCAATCATAGTGCTAAGCTATACACTAAAGTCTCATATGTTCACTGTTGAGAATCTTATTCACGGCTTTCTTTCTCCCTCTTGAGCTCTCTTTGGGCTGAGCCTTATGCCCAAGGCATCATTACCTGCATGCATATGCTAATGGATTAAATTGTTGGATTTGAGCTCTATTGTTTGTAAATACATGTAATTGCGATCTTATATAGACGCTTTATGTCAAATTATTAGTTATATACTCCCTCTATCCCAGTTTATTTGCTACATTCACTTTTTCACAGTTTTCAAGATGCGATTTCAAAAGCTAATACCTCAAATTTGGTATGGGAAAAAATTACAAAAATTATATATTCGGAAAGTACACATTGAGACGAATCAAATAAGATCCCACACGAGTATGTTTTCCGTTATGTATATAAACTCAATGACACTCAAAGTGGCAAAGTGAATAGTACTCAAAGTCGATATGTACTTATGTAGCAAATAAATTGGGAGTTGGGACGAAGGGAGTATTAATTAGATCCCCATCACTACCTTAGGTTATTGTGGCCCTTCTCATGGTTTTATTTGTGCGCTATCTCAATTGATGAAGCTGATTGTTTTTTTTTCATGGCTGTAAATTTATCTTGAGGCTCTAGGTTCTACGCAGGGTCCAACAAATGTTAGCAGATAAGAGTTTTCAGGATGCACCTTATTCAAATGAGGTGACAGCATATTCAGCTAATGCACTTAGAGACAAGCGATTAACTTTTACTTGGATTGATGGAGAGGTGCAAAAGGTTAGTGCACCTTCACTTCTCCACCCCTGCATTTGTTGTTGCTGTTTCCAATTTTTGGTTTTGGGAAGCAATATGCTTGATGAAACTGTATGATAGCCTCCTCTATGCTTAACTCTGAAATGACATTGTATTCACTATCAGTGCCACAGTCAAGATTTCTTTTTTGTTATGTATTTTTCATTTATTTTATTATTCTATTACTTATTTGCACCGGGGTCTGTAGACTGATGGTACCAAAATCTACCAAACCCGCTAACATCTCATTCCTAAATCCTTCCTCTCCCTCCAAGATTCTAGAACTACTCAAGATATTTGGCTGCCATTTTTTTTCCATTTCCAGTGTCGTCGCCGGCAATTCATTTGCTGCTCATGTCTTGTGTGTTCATACGATTTATCTTGCTTATTTTGTCTGTCAATGGGACTCGTTTTTATAATTAGGATGTATTCATCTAGCCAAAAATCTGTCAATATTCAAGAAATGTATGAGGGGATCAAAATTGCTTTGTTTTGCTAATCTTCAGGGATCTCTGAGTTGTTTTGTGCAATATTCCATGCTTCATTGAACTACTAGCTTTTACTCTAGCCACAATAGCCTTATATTTGTGTTCAAATTATATTTCAAAAGGAAAAGACACCTAGAAGAAGAAGAACAACAACTAGAACATAGCTTTAGTCGCAAAATGCTTTGAAAATGATTTGGGTTACATTGACCGTCTAAAAGGCCTTTTCCTTGATAGGTAACTACTGTTTCCTCTGTTTGCTTTTAGTTGTTCCAGCTTATTTTGTTATTATTAGTGTTCCACTTTGACTTTCACGTTTCCCAATGCACAACTTTGACCAATAAATTCCTTAGGTATCTTTTAGCAAAAAGAATAAAAAAATTACATTTTGAAAATATATACAGAAATCATCAAAAAAAAAAAAAGAAAACTATACATTTGTTCTTATGTATTGTATTAGTCCAAAAATATAATCAAAGTAGGATATGTGAATAGTGTCAAAGTCAAAGTGAAAGAACTATTACAAACGGAGGGAGTATTTACTTTACAAAGCCAAGAAAAAGCTAACCTCGTATAAAATCCATTCCAACAATGAACCAATGACTAAGGATAGAATACATAATCTATTCCAATAATGAACTAAATCAAGACAATTATTCCGCTATGGAGATTTCCATTCCAAATTGTTGAACCAAACGGCCCGTTATTTGATTATGATTTATGAAAGCTCTATGGGCTATAAACTGTTGTAGTGTTGTGATATAAAGGCATTTCTGGACTTATCAACTGTCAGTGGAGGAGCCTCGTTATAATATGTGGTAGCAGATGCTACCCCTCAGCATTCGAAAAATAAAAACAAATATTGTATATATATATAACAACATACTACTGCATGTAAAATTAATCAATGCAAGCATGGCGAAGTGGTTTGGTCGACTTGAAATCAGCGTAGGAGAGGGTTGCATGTTCGAACTCCAGCAATTAATGTTTTGGTTGGTTTGAATATCTTTCAACATTATTTACAACTGTGAACTCTTACTTTTCTTCGTTTTTTCTTCTGGCAAAGATTTTGTTTTTTTTACAAGAACCTCACAATATTCTTGGCCTCTACCTCAATAATAAAAAAAGCTTTAAATTAACTTTGAGAACTCATTCTCCTTTATATATACATAGTTGTTCCACTTTAATTTTCTAAGTTGTCAATGTACAACTTTGATCATAACATTAAATATGTTTAATTTATCAATTATAAAATAAAAAATGTTTATACTTAAAAACGTACATTGATATAAATCCAACAGTGGTTACTTAATAACATCTTTTCCATATTATTAAAAAGATTTGGTTAGATGAGTTATATAAATAAAGGCAAAAAGTAGGAGTGGAACAACTAAGCAAAATAGAGAAACTAATATACATTCAGGCTAATTAGTAATAACATTCAATTTTATATCTTAGTAAAAAAATGGTGAGGATGGACTATTTATATAGTGCACAAGTCAAAGTGGAATAATAAAACGGAAATGGGGTATAGTTTGTTGGTTGTTTAACTGTGTAATTGTATTTTGTATATAAATATATTTTCTGAATTATGAAGAGAAAATGAGGAAGAAATATGTGAAGTATTCTATCAAAAAGGACACTGAATGCAAATAAAGATAAATTCCGGAATAGCATAAGAGAATAATTGCTAAGCGACAATCTAGTTATTTATCTTGAGAAACGTTTGTTTTTAAATGTAAAAATTGATACGATTATATGTTGGTTCCAAAACATACGAACCCGAGATAAGTAAGTGTACTTTTCGTTTATTAAAGTACTCTTAGGTTGTATCTGTATTTTTTAAACCTTTTGAATTTAATAGCTTCCTTTTCGTACTTGCTATTATTGCAAAAGTATGCTAGCCCTCACTTTGAATCCTGGATCCGCCTGTTCACTTGGATAAAAGTGTTAGTGGGAAACAATTGCTTGTGTCTAATGTGGATTTGATAATAATTAAATGGTGCTGCTAGAATCCTGACCAGATCTTCTATATGGAATCCTATCTTCATTTTGCTAGAAAGCCACTCCTTTTCTTCGCGTGTTTCTCTTCCTTTAGTTCAATTGTCAACAGGATTGGCCCTTTTTCTGTTAGACTACTTGTCAACCCCAGTGAAACCTCTTTCTCCATCACTTGTACGTTTGTAACAGTGTAATGAATGTGGGCAACTGTTTTTTATTGGAAGTTATGAAAAGGAAGAGCGTAAAGGAAGCTGAAAAACTCAACCTTTAATAAACATCAAGCGAAAATATACTCTTGGGCCCATCGGATTGGCACAAACCCGAAACTTTGGGTCAGGGTTTGAGCACTTCTCGACCCGTGACTTGACCTGAGATATCCTCACTCAGACCCTGACAGATCAAAGAACAGTTTCAAAATTGTCATTTTTCCATCAGTCAAGTCTAACTTAACAATGCTGCCATCAACTTTCATTAAGCTTTTGGCTGTCTTGTGTACGCTATACCATTGTATGCTCTTAGAATATATCTCTATCACTGCATTAAATGAATATTAAATATTTTCACCTATTCTGATTTCTTGCTCTTAGAACTTGTGCATGTTCTTCATCGGTGGCGAGCTTAGCCTGGAATGTTGTGGTCCAAGAAGAGGTCTTGAAGATACACCACAAGTGGTTATGGTCCGTTACATGAGAAATGATTCCATTGATGATTCTAAGGATAAAAGATCCTCCACTAGTTTATTCGACAGTCTTAAAGATGACGTAGATCCTGTGTCTCAACTGGTAGCAAGATACAATGGCTCTGTTGAACCTTTGCAGGTTGGTTTTTACTGGTTCAAACGTTCATTTGGTTTCTGCATTTTGTTTGTCCTGGAACCCTTAGCTATGGATTTCATCCATTATCACCTGGGCAACAATTTATCACCACTTATCATTTTATCCAATTGCAGATTATCGAATGGATTTCGAAGACTATCAAAGACGGTGACTCAGCAAAACTTCCTTTCTATGTAAGTGAACTTGTAGTAGTCCTTAATTTTGTCTATTGGTGCATATGTAGAGCGCCGAGGCATGCATGTGCATGTGAATCTACACACATTGATGTGTTCAGATATTTTTGCTACATAATATAAAAGGGGATTTCCCTCACTTCCTTTCGCCGTAATTGCATTGCTCGGGGCCATGCTAAGCGTGTATATAACCCAATGCTCTAACAAATTCTTGCTTTGTAATCAATTTTTCCATCTTTGTTAGCTGATTTAGGAAATTTATTTATCTTTTTGCAGAGAACAACGACTCCTGAGCTTGTTCCTGAGAACCCAGATCCACTTTGGTTCGTGAGTGGTGAAAAACTTATTACTACTAGAGACGGAATAAAACATAAACTTCGGAGAGTCATATCCAGGTGTCATGATCTTTCTGGTGATCCAAGGATTGGTTCAATGTTACTTCTTGGAGCAGTAATGTCTTTTGGTGGAATCTGGCTCCATCGCAATCGACCAACTCTTTCAAATGACTCTAATCGGTCACAACGAACTCATACCAAGGTGAGTGGGATGATACTTCAATGTTTATCGGAGTTTGGATTATAGCTGATATGAATAGTTGTTGTCATTGAATTGTACCTCTTTTAAGAATAGGTGTTTCTGTTTTTTCCCCCTTTTTCTTTTTCTTTCTGTCTCTCTAAAAGTTCTATACTGTAGTGGGATTCATTCTTTTTTTGCCCATCGTAGGAGACCGTTCTTCTCTTTGACCTCAGATTTATTCCTATTCTCTTCCATCTTTAAACATGTGAACTACTTCAATTGCCCAGGAAGTCTCATATAGCTGGTTTCTGGGTGCTTCTCCTAAAACTGCTTATTTCATGGAGTACAAGAGTACCAGTTAGACATAATATGGCATTTGGCGTACAATCTATTCATCCTAATGTTTGTAATCCAACAGTCAATTTTGTTTCCAATTATAAAAGAAACCTAAACAGTCCATTTGTGTTAAGCATACAGGTGTCTTGTTTGAAGTATTGCATGTAGGTTCCTGCTATTGTGGAGTATGTTCTTGTAACAGTTTCATGTCTGAAGTTCTTATAGTCCCATGTCTTTGGATCGATTTTTTCAATAAACTTCCACCCATTTGGCAGAAACCAATCCCAGAAGAATGGAGAAATCGAAAAAGAAATAGTGCAACTTCAGAAATCCCTCCTTCTATGACTGATGCAGAACCAAAAGATTCTTATCAAATGGAATTCTCAGATTCAGACTCCGAGTAGAATCACAACATATAACACCAATTTTGGAAGACCGGGCTGCAAGGAGGATTCAATCTCAGCTTTTCTGGAAAATGCATCTGGTTCATACTTGCCACCTAATTTACAGCAAATTCGTCATATCATTGTAAATTATTTATTCATAGAATAGTTTGTGGTATTGCACAAGATTTTCTCTCTATTTGTATACAACTTTGTTTTAGACTGTAGACCATTATAGATGTGGAGTAGAACAGGATATGATTCAAAGTATTAGAAATGGCGGTGCATCCCTCATCAGTAATAGTTATTTTTATGTATACATAAAAAGTTACACTCGTTGAGCTTAAGTAACATTCAAAGAAGAAATATCTGCAGCTATGTAGGGGGGACTTTCTCCATCCAATTCTCTGACTCCCTTTGTGAAAAGTTTTCAGTAACAGAATGAGCCAGGATGTTAAGTTCCCTGCAAACATGATAAGTTTACACATGAATCTTTTTGGAGTTCTTGTCAACAGGTGGACAAGTGTCGGACAACATCATTTTTATTTCCGCTTCTATGAATCCTGGATTATATCGGATCTGCTGAGACCAAAATGATGCCTAGCTTTTGCTTGGGAAGCATGATATCGGATCTGCTGGCTGCTTCATATCACTTGCCTTCAGTATACTGCTGCAATTCTGCATACATGGGCATGATCTTTGTGCACGCTTGAAAATCCAAGTTTCTACAGTTCTATCTCTAGCTCTAAACATCAGGAGTAGCTTCAGAAGCCTATGCATGTGTATATTTTCCTCAGGGCCTCGCACACCTTCCAATCTAGACTTGATTATTGGGTAGGCTGTGTCAGCGTGGGTAAATGGAGATAAAATATTACTCATTGTAAGGATCTAACACTCACCTTATGCGTTATAAATTGTTCAATTGAGAGTATAATATGCAAAAAACCAATAACAGGAAAACATTAGAATAAGCAATAAAGAGCATTCAAGAAATCAACAAGCTAGCTTTGTATTAGGAATTTATAATAGTATAAGATGACTTTACAATAGGAATTTCTCAATTTCTCTCTAAGAATTTAGACCTCTCTAGATCAAAATCTCTCAATTCAGTACTCCTAAATGATAAGAATGGATGTACATATATTTACAGGGAAAACTCAACGAAATCTGATGCAAACTCAATCGGTCATCGAGCAAACCAGATCGGGTCTCTAGCCACCTAATGATCAGGGCGGTAAGCAAAAATTGATTTCTGCGATTTGAAGCTTGACTCGAGCTGGTCTTAGGTGTCACGGTCCGAGTGTTTTAACCTCGAATTGTGCGGCACGATCTTGCCTTATGTGGATAAGTGCGCTAGCTTTATGCGGAAAATGGACTCTTGAATCTCGTGAGATACTAGCACTCGGTATCTGAAAGGGCACTCTTGTCTATTGACGACAAGAGTACGAGAATCGGGTCGATCGGGGCACCCTTGTCTATTGACGACAAGAGTACGAGAAGCGGGTCGATCGGGGCGCTCGTGTGCACAAAGCGGGCACGAGCGGGGCCGACGATGAGATGTACTTGTTTTAAGTTTGGGTGGGCGCTTTATAACAAGTAGCAACACAAGCTCTAAGTTGGCCAACAACAACACAATATTATAAAGCAAGCAACAGCTGATAGGAGGTCTTAAGTTTCATTCATTCACTCTTACCCCCGTAAAGAGGCTTAAGTGTGAGATTAAAGATATTTCCAGTGAACACTGGTTTTACAGTAACTTAATAATGGAACTTTAAATCTATAGAAGGGTACTAAAACACAAACTAAAGCATTGAAAAACGAAAAAAATAAGAAAATACATGTAAAGGCAGGTTGGATTCTAACACTAGGCCGCCCGGTCGGGTCTTGGGTTTAACTTTTCAATTTCTTCTTCTTCTCTTCACGCATTTCCTTCTTCGTTTATTTCACTCTAATGTGTTCTTCACACCAAATCCTACCATCTCCCACCTGAAGATCGAAATAAGTGAAAACTCACCTCAATAAATAAAGTTAACACCTTTTGTCGTAGCCACTTTCCACACTAAAACCTAGTACAATCCCACCTTTCTACTAACAAAGAAAATAAGACCGAGGCATCACTCGCCCCGAGTCTACATCACAACACGAACCATAACAACTAATTCGTAGTTCTCCAAGCATCCTGTGTACGCTCCCACCCAAACATGATATCCTTCTCTAGGCTTGATTCCCCATCCATCAAACTCTTGCATATTTCTCCTTCACCCTGCTCATTTCACAACCCATACTTGCTGAAGAAGCCTCAATTTTACTCACACGGTTCTCCTTCACAGGCTTACTATATACAGACTTTTGATGAACCACAACCTTCGTGAAGTGTTCTTTATCCCTTCTCTAGTCGCAGTTGTGTGTGTCTCTTGTGGTTTACATTGTTTCACAATTTTCCTCTCGAACTATCATCATAGCACCCTTAGCAATTTTCCACAAACAACCTTCGAACATTACCTTGTGATTAGGGGTGCTAATCGAGCGAGACGGCTCGTGAGCTCCTCGAGCTCGACTATGTCAAAACTCGGTCAACGCTCGACTCGAGTGAGTTTGGTTCGAGCTCGAGCTCGCCTCGAGACGCTAATGAGACTGAGTCGAGATACACAAAACTCGACTCGAAAATTGGCGAGAAACTCGAATGATATATTAGAGTGTTAAAATATTCAATTTTTATATAGAATCTATTTTATGGGTGGAAAGCAGATTAAATACTCGCAAATAGCTCGAGATTGCCTCGAGTCAAACTCGACTCGAGCTCGTAAGTTGGTCAAAACTCGATCGAAGTTCGACTCAATTGTGGCTGACTCGAATAGAGCGAGATCTTAACGAGTTGAGTCGAGTCGAGTTATCAAAAACTCGACCCGACTCTGCTTGTTATCACCCGTACTTGTGATCTAACTTGTCAAGTTGCCTAACTCATATCAATTTTGTTTAACTAGGGATAAATTTGACATCCTCCAACTCTACCAAATCCCCAACAAGTCACACACTCACATCTCTTTGCCTTGAATCTCCAACAATCTATCTTCCACAAGATACACTTCTCCAAGTTTCTCAAATTTCAAATTCTGAAACAACTCTCTTCCAGGTAATTGCGAACCCGTTAAGTTTTTACATTATTTGTCAATGCATCACCCACATACTTCGAAAAAGAATTCGTTGAGGCATCATTATCCTCATCATTGTCTGAATCCTTCTTCTTCGATCTTTTTCTTCCGGTTATCCCTGTCTTCAGATTTTTGGTATTGTCTCCTAAAATGACCTTTCTCGGCACATTCCCCAACACTCGGCCTCTGTCTGATATATTCTTCCACTACTCTTATCCCTAGATTTCCCATGTTTAGATCTTGTTGTTGTCTCCTCCCCTCTACTCTCTGTATTGTATGCTCCCCAAATGACTCCCTGAAATCTCTCCTTCGAGTACTCTCACTCAAAACAAGATCCCTAACATCAGCCAGTTTTAATGCCTCCTTCACAAGGAGTTACTAATAGCAGCGACAATAGTCTCTCACTCTTTAGGTAAGAACGACAATAAAATCCAACTTTTACCTCATCCTCAAAGATAATATTCACATAAGCTAATTGACTAATGATCATTAACTTCAGCAATAAACTCAGAAGCTAAACTACTATCAGCTATCTTAAATTCAAATAAACGACGCATAAGATATACATTATTTACCTATAAGGCTTTTCGTACATATGTAACCAAAATCTGATCAACTCCACCTTCGTCTTCAAGCCTTTGACATTAAAAACCACGCTTTTTGCTAATGTCAATCTAACAGCACCTAATGCCTTTTTATATTATGTTTTCCAATCTTTCTCTTTGATTGCTTTAGGCTTCTTATCTACAAGAGATTGGAACAAAATTTTCTAACACAAATAATCCTCGATCTGAATCTTCCAAAAACCAAAAATTTTCCCATCGAATCTTTCAATCCTCACCTTCCCATCATCCATTATACTTATTCAAGCTATCTAGCCGCCCGTTGCAACCTAAGCTCTTGATACAAATTGTAAGGATCTAACACTCACTTTAGTAGCTTACAAATGGTGCAATTGAGAGTATAATACACGGAAACCGATTACAGGAAACAATAAGAATAAGCAAAAAAGAACACTCTCAAGAAATCAACATAAAAACCCAAGATCCAACCGAAAAACACTTGTTTTATACTAGGAATTTCCAACAGTATGAGATAAATTTATAGAGGTATGCAAACTCTTATACAATACAAGGGGGTATATATATATTTTATTTATAATTACATATAAAAACATAATATTAATGAAAATGAATGCCATTTATCTTGTTTGCATATTCACGGGACATTTGTTAATTTTTATCTTCAACTATGCATCAAGTGATATATATATATGTGTAGTTTATTGCAAGAGTTAAGTTGTTTTAGGTAAGTACCTCAAACTGTCATAAAATGACCTAAACACCCCAAACTTGAAAATTGGATCCATTAAACCTTAAATTTACTAAAATGCTTCAAATATATGTTAAGTAAGTAATACATGTTTTAGCTTTTCTATATACTTTATCTTCTAGGTTGTAATTGTTAGAATAATTATATGAGATCTTTTGACTCAATTTATATGTATAGATCTCTAGGTCCGACTCTTTTCAACTTATTTTTAGTCTTTGTAAAGAAAAGTAAGTTCAAATACCTATAGTTTCTTTTTTTGCAAAAATTACCTTGAACAAACGAAGTATCATTCTTCCTATTCTCTTTTCTGCAATCTTCTCTCTTTACTCTTTTCCAATAACTAAAAGTTTTCGCACGCATTGCGTGTATAATACATTAAAAACTACTAGTTGATATATATTGATTCGCTAATCACTAAAAGGGCCAAATGGGGTGTTTGGCAATTGGCCGTCGGCTAGGGGCTTTTTATTATGGCTGGATTAACCGACTTTTTGTTGTGCCTTGTTTGACTGACTATGTATATGAAAGTGTTTGATAAAAATAGCTATTAGTATTGGTTGTTAAAGTACAAAATTGAAGCAAAAGGCAAAAATCAGTAATAAAAGCTGATAAAATTAGCTTTTAGCTTTCGCTTTAAAAGCCGACTTTTCAATTAGTCCAGAAGCCGGTTACCTGTTCACCAAATCTGGCCCGTGTAAAAATTAAGCCAAGTCAATAATATTCCCTCGTTTGTGTGAAAGTAATGTCCTCATCAGTCATCCCCTGAAATCTGCAAGCACACAAGTCTCAAACTCTGAACCTGAAAGCCGTTTCCTCATCTCTTTCAAGCTCTTCCTTGATTTTGGTTTTATCGTTGTAATTATTCACTAAAGATTTGACCTTTTGTTCTACTCCCTTCTTCCCTCTTTCTTTCTTTCATTAATTTGTATTAATTGTAACATTATTCGATTTCCTTGATTGCTTCATGAATCCTGTTTACCCACTCGACTATATTCGGGTTGTTTTTGAAAATTTTAGAATTCCTATGTTGGTGATGGTAAAGTTGCTGAATTTTTTATGGGTGTTTTGCTATTTTGTTTGTTTTAGAAGTTATTGATGGGCAGTATTAACTGCTATATCTCTTATAGTTTTTTCTAATTGAAAATTTATGGAAAAAAAAAAAGGTGAGCAATTGCTAATTTATGAGTATACATAGTTGAGCTTTGCCCAATTTATAATAGTCATGTACAAATTATGTTCATAACAGGGATGAAAAAAATTTGTGTTAGTTATGAATTAAAGGGAAAGTAGGGGGTTTTGAGGGAGAGGGTTAGAATTATGGGGGGTAATTTAGATAGTTTGCGACACTTAGGAACCGGGCATTTCTGTTAGGGACTCTTTAATTTACCTTAAGTAACTATGCATGTCGATGATTCATTTTGGGTAAAAGAATATGAATTATTTTCATTAGATAGTTGAGTGTGGCACTGGACGCATATAGGAGTTTCCGAGTCCATGTAACATGAATACATATTAGAAAGTAAGTATTTAGTTTTCTGAGTGTGAGGGAGGGGTTAATTTTGGGGTTAAACCTGGTGGTTTAAATTTGGAAATAATGTGGGCAAGTGTAGAGATGCCTTGTAGATGAAACCCATATATGTCCCACTTTTCTGCCAAAGTTATATTGTGAGTAGTCATTGTTAATCTTTGCACTCCTTTGAAAGAATGGTACTCGTATATGGTTAGCTAGATTAAAAGGAGGAATCATTCGAGTTAGTTTCTTGGATATTATGAAGATAGAGATAATACAATGTTAGAGGATGGGTTAGGTTTAGAATGTGTGCTTAGTTTGGAGTACACTTATCTCGTATGATCATATGGTGTTAAGGTGGGTAAAGAAACATCGAAAGTAATTATGGAGATGATGTTTTAGGTGTAGATTGTTAGTGTGTGAGCTTCAGCGATCTTAGTTATATAAAGACCTACTCCCTTGGGCAAATATGTGTTACTCTGTCGGTCTGTCCACTTGGGCTTATTCAGCTTGAAGCTCACCAAAATTAGGAAACATTATGGTCTTTGGAATGGTTACTTCTTTTTGAGAATGGAAGTTTTAAGAAGATCAAGTGTTCCCCTTAAAAAGGAAAAAAGAAGATCAAATGTTCAGCTAGTGCTTACAAATACTTTTCTGACAAGGTCACACATTGCGATTTTGTTTATCTTATCTCCACAGCTATGAATCAGCATGGACAAGTGCTTTTCTTTGTACAAAATTATACTTCAAATCATTTTCCCTCAAAAGAAAAAAAAATTGTTTCAATATATTCTAAGATTTTTTTTTATTACTGGTGGACTGAGGGTAATAACAAAGATGAAGTGAAAGATTTTAAAAATAAAAGTCTAGTGAAGAAGGTTTTGCTATACCTTTACCGATGAAATGCATTTGTTTTTTGGCCATTAGGTTCTCAATTATGGGGAAGGACGCAAAGAAAAAGGAGCCGGCTGCAAAAGGTAAGGGTAAAGCAGCGGCTGGTGGCAGCGATGAGGGTGCGTCCAAGGCCAAAGGTGGTGGAAAGGGAGACAAGCTTGGAACCTGCAATTTTGTCAAAGGTATGTTGCATATTCTTTTCCCTTTTTCCTGCTTCCCCTTATGTGTGTGATGTCATTAGCACCAATACGGAACTTGTGTTACTGGTTAATCCTTTTCAGCTAGGCATGTACTATGTGAGAAACAAGGGAAAATTAATGAGGTATACCAGAAATTGCAAGAAGGCTGGCTTGACACTGGAGATAAGGTTCCACCAGCTGAGTTTGGAAAGGTATGATTGAATAAAATGCTCAAGATTTGAAGTTCCACTACATTGTGAACCTGTGTAATGCACTTTTTTTTTTGCATGACTTGTGACTTAACATAATAATCATAATCTGGTTGTCAGTCGTAGTGGTGGCTGGTGGAAAATAGTGAGTAGTAGATACTAGTTCGATAATGAAGCAATTGTCTATTCAGTGCTGGCAGTGCTAGTCCTCTTAAGGGAGGCTGAGCTGAAAGAGTTTGGAGTGTCAATATAGTTGTAGCCGAGCAATGTTATCTGATTAGTGGACTATGTTCCCCCCTCTTGCAGATATATGTAATAATCATGGACGTATGCCAAAATATACCTTTTTGTATAGTAAGTTATCCCAAAAGCTACCTTGTAAAAACAACTAATTTAACAACGATGTCCAAAAGGTTAAGATTTTGCTACCATTTGACCCCCTTATATGGTTCTCCTTTAAAGGCTCCTCAATAGGATCTTCCTCTAGTGGAATGTAATCCTCCTCAATGCTACATTCTCGAAATCAAGTCTCCTAGCTGTAGTAGAGTCGTAAAAGTTCGGCAACGGAGGTATATAGTACGGAGTAGTTGTCCTCCAAGTAGTGAAAGGCGTAGTAGAAGTGGATGCAATAGTTGTATCAGTTGAGGTATATAGTACTACTAGCAGGGAACAACCTCTGCATGTCTTCGTTGAATATCTTCAACCTCACATACTCCTCCATGTCGATTCTCAACTTTATGGCTTTCAACTGAATCTTGAATAACCTCGAAAGTACTGCTCGCCAGTCTCCCCCAACGCTCGTCTTGAAAATGGGCGAACCAAAGACGGCAATGTCGTAGAGGAAGCTATCTTCCTTCTCGAAGTGATCTATAACGTGCTTTCCAATCATCCTGAAAAGAGTACATATAATCCCATAAATTTTAAGACAAAAATCTATTCAAATCATCAAAGTATTCAACCTCATGAATGGAAAACCCCTCAGCTTTATACTCCTTTATGAACTCGTATGAACTCATAGATCTTAAATCTCCTTAAAAAATGGCAGCTTAATCGACAACGTTCTCCACCTCTCTTCTAACTCCCCATATTACAAGATTTCTAAGTTTAACTTGTTGTAGTCCTCACAATTTCGGAGGTAATGACAATGAAGCAACAATGTGACTAGGATTCCTACTCAAACCATCTGCAACTATGTTTGCTTTGCCCTCATGGTAAATCAACTCTAAGTCATAGTCGTGAATCAACTCTAATCCTCTATGTTGTCTCATATTAGAGTATACAAATGCTTTGGACTCTTATGATTAGTAATCACCTTCGTCTTTACCCGAAACAAATAATGTCCCCAAATCTTCAACGCAAAAACAATTGTTGCAAGCTCTAAGTCATGCGTAGGGTAATTCACTTCACGAGTCTTCAGTTGACGCGACGCATAAGCGATCACCTTACGGTTTTGCATTAGTATATAACCCAATCCATTCTTCAAAGCGTCACTTTAAACATCATAATCAGTTGTTCCATCGGAAGTATTAACAGTTGGTGACGTTAATCTACCCTTAAGGTCTTGAAAAACTTTCTCACAATCCTCATTCCATGTAAATCTCCTATAATAACCGGCCAATCCTAGAAAACTTCTCACCTCAGTCATGTTCTTCGGCGTAGGCCGCCAATCTCTCATTGCTTCTACCTTTGTGGGATTTAGTGACACTCCCTCCTTAAATACAATGTGCCCCAAAAATGATCCTTTCTCTAACCAAAACTCACACTTTGACAACTTAGCATAAAGTTGGTTATCCCTAAGTGTCTGCAACACAGTCCTCAAATGTTGTTCGTGTTCTTCTTGATTCTTGGAATACACGAGCATCTCCTCGATAAAGACTACCACAAATTTGTCTAAGCAAGAACTAAATACTTTGGTTCATCAAGCTCATGAAACTGCAGGTGCATTAGTCAACCCAAATGGCATTACAGTAAACTCAAAGTGTTCGTAATGAGTCCTAAAACCAGTTTTCTTTCTGTATGTCCTCATCCCCGATTCGAAGGTCTTTCAGTTCTTTTAACTTGTCAAATAGATCATCGATCTTATCGATCCTAGGTAAAGGATACTTGTTCTTCATGTTAACCTTATCCACTTGGTAGTCTATGCACAGCCTCATGCTACCATCTCACAAATAGTATAGGTGATCCCTATTACTAGGCCTTATATAACCCTTCTCAAGCAAATCCTCTAGTTGAGTCTTAAACTCTTCCATTTCACCGGGTGTCATTCTATATGGTGCTTTTGATATGGGTCTTGATCCAGGCCTCAAAGCTATGCTTCTCGAAGCCATGATAAGACATCATGGTATTCCTTAAATACAGGTGTGTCGTCTATTGAAGGTTCCTTATTCTCCATCTTCTTCACATTACACACAGTACGTCGCTAATGCTTGCTTCACAAACTTCTACATCCTTAAGGCTGAAACTATTTTCATTCGAGGTCCTTGAGACACTTTCTCGGCCCCTTATGCTAACTTTCTAATCCTTATCATAGCCTTTATTTATTCCCAACCAATCCATGCCTAGGATAACGTTTAACTCGTGTATCTCTGGTTTAATTAGGCTACTAGGATATTCTACTTTCCGAATCATCAATGGCACATCATCGTGCCTCTTAGAACAGTTGTATGCAATCCCAAATTACATACTAAGAAATTGGCTTAGGGTTTTCTAGTCCCAAAGTATTGAATTAGATGCATTTATAAAGGAATGCTACAGAATCAAAAAGAACTTTCACAGGCTTTGCATTAATGTAGAACGTACCTGTAACCACATCCTTAGCGGCTTCAGCTTCACGACTACTCACACCGGACAACTTCCCAACACAAGGTATTCCAGAATATTGCACTTGTACCCATTTTGGCCTCCCTGGCCGCCATCTCCATTTCTCTGCGCATATTCCTAGCAACCATTGTTTCCACCAATCTTCCCATCTCCAAAAGGTTATCCGAACCTCCAAACCGACTCAGACGTCCGTTCTTGTCCCAACACTCAAAACTCTTTCTTATGAAAGTGACACTCCACCACATTACCCTCACAATCACGCCCTGGGTTGTTATTTCCACACTTCTTGCAGTTAGTGCCTCTCTGTATTGGGTTTCGCTCCATTTTCGTCTCCTCGACCATTTTTGAATCCTTTAGGGTCTCTATTCTGTGTCCTCGACCATATAGTCCCTACGAGCGCCCCGCTCGACCCTCGTCGCTTCGCTCTTGTTGACAATAGGCAAGAGTGTTTTTCAGATTACATTGTTGCTCGTACCTAAGGAGCCCCATTGCCCCTTTCTGCACAAAGCTTACACCCTTGCCATGATAGACTAGAGCGTGCCGCACGTCCGAGCGTCCAAACTCTTGGACCGTGACACCTTGGGTGATCCGCCTCTTATTAATGGTCATTTCTGAACTAAAATGGTACATGTCATACTTCTTCTTGATGCTAAACGTTTAACTTTTTAGTAGTTGTGTCATAATATGCATGTTGTCTTGTATAATTTATGCGCCATATTTCTTACTCATAACTGTTGTTTTTTTATTTTCAGTTAGCTGCTCAGTACTCGGAGTGTCCGTCTGGTAAAAAGGGTGGGGACCTTGGATGGTTCCCACGAGGTAAGATGGCTGGCCCATTTCAGGAGGTAGCTTTCAGCACTGCTGTAGGAGCGACCAGTGCACCATTCAAATCCACGTAATCATCTTAAACTTTGTTTTTTCCATATAGTTCGTTTTCTAGGAAGTGCAAAAAATTGTTTGGTTGATATGGGAAATTACACTTACCTAGGGGAAAGAACAAAGGTAAGAAACCTCCCTTTTTGCGGAAAGTAGATTTCTGATACATTTTTGCCAACCAACCTTCACAATCTTCGACTTCCTCGGGACTTGGTAGACCTTTCTCTAGACACAGGTCACTTAGAAAAAATGTTAGAAAAAATGTTTTTCCATAAGTGCTCTTGTTTAAAAAATGTATTTCTTTCAGTGTTCTTTTTTTAATTTAATTCCCCTCTCCCTTATCCACGTAAAAGACATTAAAATTTAGGGTAAAAGTTTATTGCACCCTATAATCCTCTTTGTACATCACTCAAATTTGCATTATTGATGGTTGTTATGGACCGTTCAAGGACGGATTCTGAAGTCTAATAATCTTATTATATTTCGTTTTTCAAAACATTGAATTGCTTGTGTACGAATTGAACCGTGAAAGAGAAATCTACAGCGTTGTGTAATTGCTCCTGGTATCAAACTGGTTATTTTCCATTATAAACCGCTCCAAGCGGTCACCTATAGCCTACCGAAAAGACTTTGACTAGATACTGTTATGTTGAATCGAAAATATGAACCAGTTGAGGAATCGAGCTGTCAGTGGGTAAACTTTTCCTTTCCTTTCTGCGGAGGGGACGGCCCGGTAAGAATCATCGGCGAACTATCAAAGCTATTGGTTGCGCTATGGTTTTAACTCCTTGAACTATACTCCAACTACATTTAATAACTTATAGGAGAACCTAAATGAGGTTGGAGAAAGTACAATCCTAAGCTGGTTTGCAATATTCTGTCCAATTTAATTTTGAACTAGATTTGGCCTATTACACCAAAATTTGACATTTTAAAGTAGTTAAATCCTAAGCTGGTTCACATGTTTGTAACATCTAAAAAAATGTTGGTTGAATCTACTTACCTTTGCAAGAGATGGTAGGAGATATGAGAGGGTGAATGTTGTTCAGTTAGCGGGAGAGGATGAATGAAGGACAAGTGAAAATTGATTGAAGTGGGTAGGGAATGGATATAAACGAATGCAATATATGTAAGACTTTTCCTGTATTTAACACTTGTGTTATTTCTATGTCAACCACAAACACCTATGGACAGATTTTTTTTTTCTTTGCATAAGCGCCCTTTTAGACGTTTGCATAATTCTTTTTACCTCTGTTCCTGTACTCTAATCATATCCCTGCTTCTTCAGGCATGGTTACCACATAATACTGTGCGAAGGTCGGAAAGCCTGATGGAACTTGCCTACGTCATCTTTTCATCTCGGTTGATGATTGTGCATTGCTGCTGGAAATAACTGTCTGTACAATGGAAGTTTTAACTGGATATTTGCGTGATGAAGTTGTAATCTAATACATATTGACTTGTGGCATGGTTTTCTCCGTTGTCTACTTCATGATGTCACAAATTATGTTTTGCTGGTTTATGTTTTTATTAACCAAAATTATTATCCAAGCAAAGATGAGAAGAAGGGGAGGGCATGTCACCGGACATCTAACTATGTCAAGCAATATCCATCAAATTCTCATCTAAAACAGAGCAGGTTGAAGTATATCTGTCAAAGTGCTCTGGTATCCAGATGATTGAGATGAACCTGACTTGTTGATCTTGAAATGAAATAGATCTTGATGATTTTTGGTTCCAAAACTTGTATGATTATTCACAAAATATTATGATTGGAACCAAGCTGCAACTCTGTATAAAGATGCGTACAATGTATGCACATTGATATTGAGTAAAGAACCTAATAGCAACAAACTAAAGACTTTAAATAAGGTAAAAGTTTATATGTGCAGATTAGATATGTAAGTTATGCTTCCGAAAGCACGTACTGTTTAAATATAAGCATAACATGTTAATTCCAAAAAAAAAAAATATAGATGCTGATAAATATACAGTTAATAAACAAAGTTGTATAAAGATAAACAGTAGTATAATCTGGTAAAAAATATTCCGGTGTGGGAATTGGAATATGGAAGTTCAACAGTAGTAGTGAAGTATAAGAGATTATACTAAAGGCAATTCTATAAATTCTGCCACAAAGCTTATGTTGAGGCTTATAAATGGACGAGTTTGCCAGAAAGTACTAAACTTAAGTTACAGCTTTCCTCCAAATCTACTTATCTCCTAAATTCACAAGTTTGTAAAATCAAAGCATTAAAAAGTTTGCAATTATTTGCATATTGAATTGTGTTAATTCTTAATAATAATGACTTTGTAAAATGATTTTTTAAGTTAGCAAAAGTAATAATTTGAACCTTTGAACACTCTTATTTTTAAATAACAACTAGTACTTAGGCTCATGACGTTGCTCTGGGATTTTTTTTGCATTGTAATTTAATAATAGTAAAATAATTAATGTCATGTCTATCAAAAAGAATAAGTCACCTTATTTACAATATTAATTTTGAAAAGTTACAACTTAAGTCTTGATTTCCATTCATACATCATTATTGATTTTGATAAAAGAAGTATTAATAACATGTTGGAGTGATTTTGATTTTAATATATATAATATATATATATATATATATATATATATAAAAAGAGGATCGGGTGAAAACTGTTTTCACCTTGAAAACCAAGTAAATGGGGTACATGTTAACATAAAAGGGTACGCGTGCTTTCATTAACGACATTTTTGTAAATACTGACAACTTTGATGGTAAGAGCACAACTTTGATGTTAGAAGCACGCGTTCCCTTAAATCGTAATATGTACCCTTCTAAATCTTATGTGTACCCCTTTTTCCTACCCGAACGGTTAATTTTGGACTGTTAGTTTAATTGCCTTTAGTATAATTTGAACTGTTAGCTTTCAGTTTTCAGCAAAATATAGGTTTTTAGCACCCGAATCTGTATATATGTATAGATAGATTGTTTCATAATATCAAATTTTTATATTTTTTACTAATTCGAAACTGAAGATATAGACGGTCAAAGGTTGGCCTTGAAGACTGCAAAATAAGATAAGACTAATGTTTTTGGACAAAGATGAGTAATTGTTTTCATTTAAGAGCTTTTTTATTTTTTGATTACCTTTTAAAAGCACCGCAACACTTTTTTATATATATTACTCGGAAACACCGAATATTGCTTGGGTAAAAGACATTTAGATTATATTTGTAATTGGTATGCCTACAACTCCAAATGAAGTCGTTTAATGTTTATGATTGAAACCAGTAGATGAAGATTGTAATTTGTACATAACTCATTCTTTAACCCTTGGCGGAATCAATAACATCGTCAATTACATTATTATCATTATTAGTTCAATAAGGAATCGCTTATGCATATTGAAGATAATAAATAAACTTGATCAATCAGCCATTAAAAAATGTAAAAAAAATAGTTCAATGCAAAGCTATTTTAACTAAAAGACTCGAATATGAGAAATTGAATAAGAAAACAGCTTAGAAGGAATATAGGGAGGATATCATTGTCAGATACTCGTTCCAAATATTATGAAAGAACTCTGAATTCGGCAAGCATTCTTTATGATGATATAACTAGTTTGGTCAAGAAAAGTAACTGGAGAACAACTGTGAGTAGAATTGGGGAGCTGGAAGAGATTTAGAGGGATGCAGTTGAAATGAAAGCAGAGCAGAACATGAAAATGTAATTGCGTTCAAGGAACGATCTTTCCTGGGACCAACAGGGACATGACCCTAGTACAAAAAATGACAAAACAAATTAATTCATATTCCGATTTTTCATGTCTAGTCGCAATTCGGTCGTTTAGAATAAAAAACGAATCACCATTAAATCTTTTGATTTTTCATACTTATATTATATAGGTCAATTCGGTTTATGTCGTATTAAAATCGATTTTTATTCGGGCCATATTAAGTTTGTAGAATCTAATTCAAACCGAGTTTATGTCGATTGAATTCGTGTTTGATTTCGGTTTGGCTTAATTTAGATTTCGGGTAAGAAGTGGTTTGAATTAATTACAGTCAAATTATTTGGATGTTGGGACAATTTTATATCAACTTTATTTTGGCTTGGGTTTGGTTTATTTAGGTTTCAGGTTAAATATTGGTCATCGCATTGGGTTTAAGCTTTATTATTTAATTAATTTCTTTTCCGTTTTACTATTTTTCACTAGTAAAATAATTTTATAATGGATAATTATTGAAAATCATATTTAAATTTATAAAAAAAAATTATGTATTTTTCTAATGCTAAAATAATATCTGTGAAATTTATCTACGAAGATTGGATTTTTAATCAATTTATCTTAGCTTTTGCTCAATTGTTTGAGAAAACGATAAAAATGATTTTATTTAATTAATTTAACATCTAATAATTTATTTAATTACCAAAATATAATTTTGTATTAATAAACAATGATATTATTATTTTTATAATATTTTAATATTTAAACCCCAAAAGAATTATATTTCTGGCTTTTATCTCTAAAAGTTTGACCTTGGAGCCCAAGGAAGACACTTGGATGAATGTGGACCGGTTTTTGGGGCAAGTTCAGCATTTTCCTGCACAAGAAACTCTTTCTTTGACCCCACTTGTAGCCCTTTGACCCTTGGTTAATTTTCTTTATTTAACCCATTTTTGAGAAAAAACATTTTTCCCTACTCTTTCTCTTGTTGCCAGTAGGGTTGTTCAAAAATCAGTCTGAACCTGAAAAATAGCGCGGACCGGACCAGAGCCATATTAGACCAGACCGGACCTAAGTTAACCGGTCCAGTCTCCGGTTCTCCAATTTCTATTTTTCGATTTTCGGTCCGGTCCGCTCTTGTCGGGTTTGGACCGGACATGACTTGTTTTGCCTTTATTACAAATTATATATTTTATGCCACAAAAAATAATTTCTTCCCTATTATGTTCAGAACATACTAATATTTAGGCAAAATTCCCAATAATTAATAATTGTCGTGCAAAAAATGATTTCTTTCCTCAAATTTGTCCTTTATTAAAAGCTCATAACTCATAAACCATTACATTTCGTATGTATTTTTAGTTTATTGGTCTAATCGGTCCGATTTGGGGTTTGGATCGGTTTTATCGATCCGGTCCCGGTCCAAACTTTAATCGGTTCGGTCTTCGATTTTCAAATTTGAATTTTCCGGGTTTTGGTCCGGTCCGGTTCTAGACCGTTGTACACCCCTAGTTGCCACCGCTGTGAGTTCTCCATATCCTCTCTTACTAATTTTCTTGCTCTCCTTAAATTTTTAAGAATTTTTGAGCTTTTTTATTATTGAATTTACATTGTTATTTTTATCAATTTCCTATTTATTTTTACCAATTTATACTCCAAATTCTAATTCCAATTTTTGGTTGGGATAATTTTAGGAGGTGAAGCAGTAGAGATAGGGCTTGTTGAAGAGGAAGGATATTGGCTCTTATTCTCTTATTACTTCTATTCTATTTTCCACCGAAATTGAGGTAACTAGCTTTAATCCTATTTTAATTTTGATTAATAAGTCAATTAATGTAAATTATATCTATTATAGTAAACTAGTTATATTACTATTTGGCATGAATTATTTGAATTTATTCAAATTTATGTGAATTTTTGAATTTATTATGAATTAATTAGTAATTATGAGTTTCGATTTATATATGTGCTTATTTGAGTGTATAAATTATATTTATTGATTATATATGTGTGCATGTCGAATATATGCTGGTTTTGGAATGTATATATGCTCTTGCATGTTCAAAATTGGTTGGTGTGGTTTTATTTGAATTATGGTAACTAATTTTTTAATTAAGTAATTATTACCGAAAGTGTTTTATTGTTGTAAATTAAATATACATTATGAAATATTTTGTACGTGCAGGAAAATTATTAAGTTTAATGATATTATTATTATTAATTGTTCCATGATCTTGGTTAATTTACTTGACTTGTTGCGTAAATATGTTGATTTATTTATAGGTTAGTAAATTGTTTTACTCGGAAAAACTATAAATTTTAATTTATCCTTTTTAACCAAAATAAAATTGATAATATTTAGCTAAATACCTTTTGTTTCGTGCCTAAATTGATTTAAAATAGTTTGGATTATTATAATTTGATTTAATGGTTTAAATTCAAAATTGTTGTTTAATAAAAATCTAATTGCCGAAAACACTTTGTGTTTTTCATAAATTGTAGCAACTTTTAGACTAATTTTTAGAAGTTATTCAATGATTAAATTAATTTTATAAATTTATTTTATTAAAGGAAGTTTAATAAAAGTTATTGTTTTCGAACGACATCAAATTAAATTATGTAAGTTGATAATTTATAAACAAATTTGTTGATTTGTTTTGAATTTTTATATCACTTTTCCAAAAGTATATATTTTCAAACCAAATATTATATCACTTTTCCAAAAGTATATATTTTCAAACCAAATATTGTGAAGTTGATATTAAAATATTGTGAAGTTGATATCTAGTTGGATTAGTTTCACTTAATAATACATGGTTTTTTTATTTTGGATTTAATGTAATATTCAAATTATATAATTTCAAACCAAGTGTTGCTGAGTTGATATTAAGTTGGATTGGTTACACTTATGCCAATGATACAAGATTTGTGTATCTTGGGATTTAATACATGGTTCAAATTATATATTTTCAAACCAAATATTGTGGAGTTGATATCAAGTTGGATTCGTTCCACTTCATGCCAATGATACAAGATTTGGGTATTTCGGATTTAATGTAATATTCAAATTATAATCTTTTCAAACTAAATGTTGTTAATATGATATTAAGTTGGATTTGTTCCACTTATAACAATAATACAAGGTTTGTGTATTTTGGATTTTCAAGTATAATTTTATTGAAACATGTTTATTATTACTATTTAACCATTTTTATCATATTGTTAAGATAACTTTTACTTCGTACTGATATGGGTACAAAATAATGCCGAGATAATTTTGCTCTCGTACTGAGCTGGGTACATAGAGTTGTGGAAATGGTATTTTATTGAGTTAAAAACCTTGTATAGATATGGGTACATTGGTTGTTTTGTTGAGGAAGAGAAATCTTATGGGCCGAGCTGGGTCCTTGGTATGAACTATCACTCTAGTGTGAGATGGCACTAGGGCTTAACTTGCTTACCTAGCTGTGTATGTAAGTCCACATGGTTTTTAGTCATCATCTAGTGTTAGATTGTGCTGAGCTGGGTACGGCGCATTGAGATGGGTGCGTTGAAACTAGCACTGGGAGTTCTAGGAAAACTCATACATACGTGTGATCGTATGCTGAGATGGGTGTGCCTATCCTAATACTTTAACCACGTTGGATCGTGGGTGGTTTTATGCTCATTCACTTACGTTCAGTTCTCCCCTCAACGTTGTTGATGTGATGATGTGTGATGATGTGACGTTGTGTGAAATATTGAGTTATTATTGTGGAAAGGTATTTAGATTTAGAAAATGAGTCTATTTTGATAAAAATTATTACAGTTGTATTTTGAATAAAATCATGTTGAGTTATGATGTTGTTGCTGATATTTGTTATCTTGTGATTGAACTGTGGATGCTATAATTGATGTGGATTATTGTAATTAGCTTATTGAATCTTACTTAACCTGAGTTGGGAGGACTATTAATTGCTCCCCACTGATTGTGGACCCCATTTATATATTTTGCGGGTAAACAAAGTTGATGAATTGGGTGGTTTAATGGGCTAGAGTGACCGATAGGATTTTATGCTTATGTTTCATTTCGTCTTTTGTTATCATTTCTTACTTGCTATCATTTCATGATTTCGTCATTTTGATGACTTGGGTTGTAAGAGGCTTATGACCTCACTTTGGCTAATATTTGGAGAATGAGTTTCTATAAATGAAATTAGACACCCATGTTTGAGTTTAGCAAGTGGCACCCGATCAACAGTAATTCCGCTACTGTTCATTATGTCATTAGTTTATTATTATTTTATTATTTTATCATCTTATTTGACAATGGCTGTCACAACTTAGATGGTTCCTTTGAGGTAAAATGGCTGGCCCATTTCAGGAGGTTGCTTTCAGCACTGCTGTAGAAGCGACTAGTGCACCATTAAAATCCATGTATTCATCTGATACTTAAGTTTCCTGCTAGGAAATTGTTTTTCCATGTAGTTCATTTTCTAGGAAGTGCAAAAAATAGTTTGGTTGATATGGGAAGTTACACTTACCCCAGGGGAAAGAGCACGTAAGAAACTTGCCCCATTTTGTGGAAAGTAGATCTCCTATATATTTTTGCCAACCAATCTTCACATTTTTCGACATCATTAGGACTTCTACTTCCCATATTTTTGAAGGTCCTATTAAACCTTTCTCTAGACACAGGTCACTTAGAAAAAATGTATTTCCTTGAGTACTCTTGTTTAAAAATGTATTTCCTTAAGTGCTCTTGTTTTAACTTAATTCCCCTCTCCATTATCCACTTAAAAATATTAAAATTTAGATGTTGTTCTCTCCAACTTATTTTCTTTTCTGTTCAGTTCAGTCTAGTTCTGTTCAGTTCAGTTCGGCTCTAGTTAGTTCACTTCAGCTCCATTAGTTCAGTTCACTTCAGCTCAGCTCCATTCTTTTAAAACCATTTTTTTTAAATATTATCATTATGTTGGTCAAATTTTTTTATAGTAATTACTCTTACTATTATTATTATTATTATTATTATTATTATTATTATTATTATTATTATTATTATTATTATTATTATTATTATTATACTATTTTTTTATATCATTACTATTATTACTATTATTATTATTATTTATTTATATCATTACTATTATTACTATTACTATTATTGTTATTATATATCATTTAGTTTATTATAGCTTTGCTCATTATTATTACTATTATTATTAGGGAGGAATATGGTTTAGGTCAAAAGCACTAATAAACCCACAATTTTTAGCTATAAACCAATCAAATCGAGTCAACATGGTTTATGATGCAATTTTGCGCGGTCCGACCCAATCAATATTTTTATTACTAAATATTATTATATTATTAAATCTAATTATTAAAATAGAAGTATCAATTTACTTCTTAGATATTATTGTTATTATATAATCATCATCAAGTATTAATATATTAATACAAATAATATAAAATAATTATTATTAATTATCATTATTATCATTAATTATATGACTATTAAGATTATTTATTTATAACTATCATTTAAAACTGTCCAATATATTATTATTATTATTCATTATTAATTATTCATTATTATTACTTATTATTATAATAATTATTTAATATTCATATTATTATTTTTTAAATATTATTTATATATTTATTACATTCAATTTAATTCAATTCAATTCAGTTCAGCTCCAATTAGTTTAGTTCAGTTCAGCTGTTTTATGCTGAAGAGAACATGCCCTTAGGGTAAAACGTTTATTGCCCTATAATCCTATTTGTACGTTACATTATTGATGGCCGCTATGGACCGCTCAAAGACGGACTTTAAAGGAGTAAAGCTAAAAGTTGGGTACTCAACTTTGACAAAAGTTGCAATTTGAGTACTCAAGTTGCAAAAGTTGCAGTTTAGGTATTCCATCCATCTCTCCATCCATATTTCCATCCACTTGCATTAAAATAATAAAAAAAAATCTATTATTACCCAACCACTTAAATAAAGGAGAAAGAAACTTTTTTATTATATTACAAATTTGCCATTATTTAACCATCTTGAATAAATTTAGGAAATTCTACATGGTGACGTTTTGTTTTTATAAATTCTATGTGATGGACATGTTATATATTTTGGATTCTATTTAGTGGCCCTCAACTTATTATTTTTATTTTTCATAAACTTTTTTTTCATTAAAAAATAATTTTTATTTTTAAATTACAAAATTATTTTTTCAAAAACCCAAAAAATTATCCATCACTCACACTTGATTACAAGACTCTAAACCTAATAATTATGGATGAGTGAAAACGAATTTAGATTCTTCTTGTCTTGTGATATCAATCTTCCTCTTACTTTCCGTATTGATCGTTTGGAGGGTCTTTTTCCCCTTCTTAAATCCCCCTTTTCAGGTAATTTTTCCTTCTATTTTTTGTCTTTTATACCATCAATTTTTAGATTTTTCGCTTGTCATTGCATCTCAATTATCTGTACTGGTGTTTATGTCAAAGTATTGATTTTTAGAAGATCATTTTGTAATTTCAAAGTATATACTATGGACTGTGGTGTGGATTATACTAATTCTTGTCTTTTTTCAGAAACCCAATTGCTTAATTTCAATTAAACGTGCCCAATATAAAGTCTTTTGTCGAAATTAGCGTGCTTATCATCATCAATCTGTTAATTTCATGAAATAAGAAAATTAATTGTCTTCCTTTTGAAGTTTGTACTTACTCTACTTTTTAATCTTTCGCTCCTGCTAATCTGTTGCAATGCTATTTTCTTAATTGCAAGATCAATTTGCTGACGCAAGTAGTTGTTTAAAAGTACTTTTTGTAATTTAAACATAATTGTTGAAATAAAAAAAAAATATTTTTAGTAAAAAAAAGGTTATAAAAAGTAATAATAATAAGTTGAGTGTCACTAAACAGAATCCAAATAAAAATGTGCACCACAAAGAATTTATAAAAACAAAAGATCACCATTTAGAATTGCCCTAAATTTATTCAAGAGGGTTAAGTAATGACAAATTTGTAATATAATAACAAAGTTTCTCTCTTCTTTATTCAAGTGGGTGGGTAATAATAACTTTTTTATTATTTCAATGCAAATGGATGAAAATATGGATGGAAACATGGATGGAGTACCCAAACTGCAACTTTTACAACTTAAGTACCCAAAATGCAACTTTTTTCAAAACATTGAATTGCTTTTGTAAGAATTGAACCGTGAAAGAGAAATCTACGGTGGTGTGTAATTGTTTCTGATATCAAACTGGTTTATTTTCCAATATAAACTGCTTCAAGCAGCCACCTATAGCCTACTGAAAAGACTTCGACTAGTTACAGTTTTGTTCCTGGTAACAAAGTGGTTATTTTCCAATTGAGGAATCAAGATGTCGGTAAGAATCACTGGCTAACTATCAAAGCTATTGGTTTCCCTACGGTTTTAACTCATTGAACTATACTTATATAGTGTTTCTGCCAAGAAACTTGAGATGAGATGATGGATGATTTCGGGATGATCATGTGCAGTCTTGGCTCGAACCACGTGCTAGCTGGGATGACCTGCAAAACAGACGGAAGAATAACTTGGGGGTTTTCCGGGTGAAGCCCCCTCTGATGACTAAGTCAGCGATGCGGAGTTGTGATGGGAATGATGACGTAAGCTTATGTAAGCAATAAAAGGGGGTAGGTAAAGAAATGATTAATTATCCTGTCACTGATTGGGTGATTGATGTTTTTATAGGCAGAGATTCCTGGGAAGGGATTCTAGCGATGTGAGATCCTTGATGTTGTAACCTCCAGTCCCAGGTTATCTTGAGTAAGGGTATTTTTGTCCTTTCCATGAGGAATTGGGCTGGACACACGGTGGGCCCAAATAA
The DNA here is from genome assembly GCA_947645195.1 of Patellifolia procumbens. Lineage (NCBI taxonomy): Eukaryota > Viridiplantae > Streptophyta > Magnoliopsida > Caryophyllales > Amaranthaceae > Patellifolia > Patellifolia procumbens. The sequence goes on along the minus strand of CANSGD010000720.1, from coordinate 235,555 downwards.
TTAGCCCCGCGGCAAGGGCGTAAAACGTAACGACTCCGTGAGTTGGCGAAATGCGGTTTTGACCAAGTGCTTTTGAAGCTGAGACCAACTCTTGGTGTATTTTGCTCTATGGATTTCGAGGGATGCGTGAACATATTGTTCGCCAAATTCCGAAGACAGCCACATGGAACTTGGCCTTCGAATTCCGAGGGCCATCATGTGTGTTGTGCAAGGAATTCTGAGGGCAGTCACGGGCACTGTTTCAGAGACTCCAAGGACAGCGCCATGTTCCTTTCTCAAATTCCGAGGACGGTACTATGAGACATGGGAGTCCGAGGGGTGCACCATATAAACCTTTCATATTCCGAGGGCTGCATCATGTTTTTCAAATCCCAAGGGGGAGCATTTGTGCTCTTATTCCTCAATTTTCGAGGAGGGTATGGTGACATACTCTGTCAAATTCCGAGGACAGCCCTCGGCACTGTTCACCAAATTATGAGGCAGCCCTTGGTGTTATGGTAGTCCGAGGGAGGTACCATGTGGTACCCATCACGATTCCGAGGGATGTGTTGTTTGGTAGGTTAAGTCCGAGCACCTACATGTACCTTGTTGAAGGATTTGTTACTTAGCCATATTTTGTCTAAGTATGGAATGAGTGGTGTCCGAGGACGATCACTAGACATGGTAGGGTGTCGGAATTCACCATGGGATAATAAGCCCCTTGGTAGTCCGAGCATCTGCATGTACCTTGTTGAAGGATTTGTTACTTAGCCATATCTTGTCTAAGTATCGAATGAGTGGTGTCCGAGGATGACCACTAGACATGGTAGGGTGTCGGAATTCGCCTTGGGATAATAAGCCCCTTGGTAGTCCGAGCACCTACATCTACCTTGTTGAAGGATTTGTTACTTAGCCATATTTTGTCTAAGTATGGAATGAGTGGTGTCCGAGGACAACCACTAGACATGGTAGGGTGTCGGAATTCACCATTGGCCTATAAGCCCCTTGGTAGTCCGAGCATCTACATGTACCTTGTTGAAGGATTTTTTACTTAGCCATATTTTGTCTAAGTATAGAATGAGTGGTGTCCGAGGACGTCCACTAGACATGGTAGGGTGTCGGAATTCACGAATCACGATGGGCCAATAAGCCCCTTGGTTGTCCGAGCACCTGCGTGTACCTTGTTGAGGTGCTTATGACTTAGCCATATTTTGTCTAAGTGTAGAATGAGTGGTGTCCATGATTCCGAGGACGACCACTGGACATGGTAGGGAGTCGAAATCTACTAAGGGCCAATAAGCCCCTTGTTAGTCGAGCGCCTTACATGTGCCTTGTTAAAAGGCTTATCGCTTAGACATATTTTGGCTAAGTGTAGAATGACAGTTGTTTATGGGAGGTTGTGTCCTTGATGTAATATGGGGTCTTTTGACAAGACTTGTACTTATGGTTTGGAAGGCGTGAAGTTACAGTTTGTGGTGGTACTGTAGATTGAGCCCAATGCGTATTTTGGCTTGTTGGGCTAAGTGTTTTATTTGGGAAAGCCCAAAAGGGGGTTGTCGTTTGAGGGACTTTTTTTATAGTGAACAGTGTCAGAAAGAGAAGGATATTTAATTTGGTGGTTGAAACTTCATTTTTCACCTTTGAGAATTCATTTACTCTTGCCAACTCTCTCTGTGCTTTCTCTCTTAACTTCATTTGAGTGTTCTTGCTTCCTTTGAAGATATTCAAACTCATTCAAATTCAGGTACGTTTTTCTTGTGTTTTGCTTTCCTTTGCTTTAATTCGATTTGAATAAGGCATGTTGGCCATTTGAGCATTTTTTTTTGATAAATAATTGATGCTCAATCTGATCCGAGCACCTCCCATACCGTTTTTGTTTTTGAATCCGAGGAGGTGTTTGGTGAGGAACTTGACTCAATAATACCCGAGGGGATTCCTTTGACATGTGACTCGGAAAGCCTTGAGGAGGAGTCCTATGGGGAGATTTCTTACCCATGGGAGGTTTTCGTTGCCTTCCCATCTAAGAAACGTAGTTACTTAGATTCTTTTTTGAATAATGGTATAGTTACTGTCTGACCACCGACTATGACCGAGGAAGAAGCAAGCACATCGGGAGACGAAGTAGTATACCCACCGCTGGATCCCGAAGGGGGACAAGCCAATTATTTCAACAGGCCAGTGTGGTTAGCGTCACTGAGTAGGGAAATAGAATACTTTGCCGTTGGATACCATGTAAAAAGTCCATTCATGTTGTATAAACCGAAAGCGATTGCTACGGTGTTGACACCGCCGCCGAGATGTTTAGTTGTGTATAAGGCGGATTTTGAAATGGGGCTTAGGTTTTCGTTGCACCCATTCATTAAGGAATTGTTGAATGAGTATAACTTGACCATTTCCCACTTCCTCCCGAACACGTGGGGTTCTGTTAATGTCGTGCTGTCTATTTGCGGGATGCTAGGTGTCCGTTGCACTGTGCGCTTATGGAGGAACATGTTTAAAATAATGGAGGCACCGACTGAGCGCCAACGGGGCCAGATGGTACGGTGGCTTTTTCAGGCTCGTCCCATGTACAAGGTTCTTGAGAGGCCGGTGACTAGTCAAAAGGTATTCCGAAGGAAGTTCCTTTTTGTTTATCAGGGTGACGGCTGGGACATTCCGACCATCCACCATCGTGACGAGGCCAACACCTTCCTCAACCTTCGGGTTCCTGAGATGTGCGAGGAGGAGGCTGTTGCGGCGCTGTATTTTAGGAAGGAGTTGAGGATAATAGACGGTTCCGAGGCTTGGGTTTCTCCCAATTGGCTTCCGAGGCCTGGGCTTTTGACGAACGAGCACTTTTTGTCCGCTGTTGGTATTAGTTCGGCCTATAATAGGGGTAAATACTTGTGCATTTTGTTTTTTCTAAACTAACTTGTATTCATACTTAGCCTTTTTGGTTGTTGCAGATATCGCCCGAGGCCTGCTAGAACCAGAGATGGCCAAGAGGATGACTGCGCGACAACTGATGGCCGAGAGGCTCCGCCAAGACTTGGCGGCTAAGAGGAAGGTCGTTCCAGCGCCACTAGAGGTATTTCTTTTTTATTTATCTATTTTTGTCCATCCGATGCACTTCTCTAACTGTCCTTTCTCCTTGATGCTAGGATCCACAACACCCTCAGAAGAGGAAGAGCAGGTCTAAGAAGGTGACGGTGGCTCCGAAGGGGAGGCCATCGGCTGCGAGCGGGGTTACTGTGACGACTGCAGTAGTCTCGCCTGAGAGTTCTCAGCCTTTAGCAGAGGGCCTCGTCCTCCCCTCATGCTATTGAGGCTGCTGAGCAAGAGGAAGAGATCCACCCGCTCCTCGGTTTCGAACAAGAGACCGGGGAACCATCATCAAACAGGCCGAGGACGGTTGCTCCTTAGAATCAGCTCTCCGAGGCTGAGACTCGCCTTCGAGTGAAGAGGGTCATGGCTGCCCTTTACACTGATGAGGACGAGGCTGCTTTGGACCTCGTGCCAGCTGAGGACGAGGTGATGCAGCTTCACGCTGCTTGGCTCGATGTAAGTATCCGATGACGAGGGCAAGCAGATCCTGTCGGCCTGGCTAGAGAGTTGGAAGGGCTCCAAGGCGGGGAGTCTTTCTGCGCCCAGATCGGCCAGAAGAGCCTCGGGATTAGGATCGGTGAGGCCACTCGTCGGTTTGAGGCTGCCTCTCAGAAGGTTGGCGTGGACTGGTCTGCTCTTCTTGCCGCCTATAAGAAGATAGGCGAGGCCGAGGATGAGGCCTTGTTGAAGGAGATGGACGACGAGCTGGAGGTCGAGCTTCAGGCCGGGGACGAGGAGGACGATGATGATGATGATGATGAAGATGATGATGATGAGGATGAAGAGGGAGATGATGGTGCCGGAACGGACGCAAAGTAGTTTATTGTATTCCGAGCACTGTAATCTTTATTTTGTACTTATTTTTGTAACTTCGTGCTTGTAAGGATCTTATCCTGTATTTGACTTGAATGAATGGAATTCCTTTTTGCAAATTAAATCTTCTAAATTTTTGCGTTTAGTCTGCTGTTGTGAATTCCGATGTCTTTACTTTTAAGAACCGAAGGTGGTACTAGTAGATGTCTTTACTTTTAAGTCCGAGAAGTCCTTTAGGTGTCCGAGGGACGACCGTGCTGTTTTGATCATTTGAACTTAGTGTATGAAACTCAAAGTTGACAATACTTCCATTACTATAGGCCTAAGTACAAATGAGTAAACGGAAAGTTGCCCGAGGGCTTACATGACCCGGCTACAAAACGAATTTTAGATGTAATATTTCTTCAGGTTGTCGGCATTCCAAGGGCGGGCTAGTGGGATTCCTTCACTAGATTCTAGCCGATAGGTGCCAGGCTTGAGGACCTCGGTTATCTTGTACGGACCTTGCCAATTCGGACTGAGTTTCCCTTGTAAGTGTGACTTGCCAGTAGCTTCTAATTTTCGGACCACCCAATCGTCCAACTGAATAGGCCTGTGTTTGACCTTTCTATTGAAGAACCGAGTCATCTTTTGCTTGTATGCAATTGCCTTCAGTAGGGCGTTGCCTCGGACTTCAGGTAGCAAGTCGAGGTTGGTGGGTTTTTCAGCCATGTTCTCGTCGTAGTCATAGAAGGTGATCCGAGGGGAGGGGACTCCAATCTCTACTGGCAGCACTGCTTCGCTTCCATAGACCAGCTCAAAAGGGGAGTGGCCTATGGCTTCTTTTACAGTGGTTCTGGCCGACCACAGAACGCCGGGCAGGTCATCTACCCATGCTTCATTCGCTTCATCTAGGCCTTTTTGACTCCATTGATCACAATCTTGTTGGCTGCCTCGGCTTGGCCGTTTGTTTGTGGATGGGAAACGACTGAAAATCTTGTTTATATGCCAAACTGCTCACAATACTCTTTGGTGGGGCCAATGTTGAACTGATGCCCATTGTCCGAGATAAGGATCCTTGGTACCCCGAACCGAGTAATTATGTTCCTCCAAATGAAAAGCTGAACTTGTTTGTCCGTGATGGTTGCCAGTGGTCCGGCCTCCGCCCATTTGGTGAAGTAATCTATTGCGACTATCAAGAATTTCAGTTGACCAGATGCTGCTGACACTACTACAAATCATCACTTCTGCCACTGTTAGAATCGTGGCACAAGTTTCAAATTTCCGTGGCTAAGCAATTTAGCCACAGAAATTTGGAAAAATACTCCCGTGGCACAATTGATCGTAGCTAGGATTCTGCCACGGGAAAACAAAGAGTGTGGCATAAATTCATTTTTATGCCACGGACATTCCCGTGGCTAGAAATTTGCTTTGCCACGAGTACCACCGTGGCTAAAACATACTTTGCCACAAGTCTTAATGTGGCTAACAAGTCCTCTAAAAAAAGTATTATTATGGCTATCGAATCCTCTGGCCACAATTACTCCTGTGGCTAACAAATTGATGGCTACAAAGTCTCCCATGGCTAACCATTCAACGAGCGAGATGATCTCCCGTGGCAAGGAGTTATGTGTAAAATATAAATGTACATGAAGATTATTTGGCTCCAAATTTTCAACAATATGTTACTTTCGGATGTTGCACCATATGTCCATAACAACTAAACAATGAAGTAATATATTGATGATTAATATTCATACATGAATTAAATCCAATTGATAAATCCTGTCATCGTCTATTTAAGGAAAACAACCAAAAGAATTCTCCAACCTTTACGCAAGAGGAAAATAGAAAAAAAAATACATACTACTATAAAAATTGCTAAAAGCTTCTTGTGCTTCATAATATGTACCGTCCTGTTACGACCTACAAGAAACCAATAATAAGTTATTAGGATTCAAAATTCTAAAATGAGGTACGATTAATACTTGATAACAAAACATTTATAGTAATAAGACACGAAAAGAATTGTCAGACAATATCAATGTTGATAAAATCCTATAATTAGATGAAAAGGCAGGAAGTTTTTTGATATCTACTTTGATTTAAAAACATGACACTCGTATTTGAATCAAAACGGGGACTTGAAACAGGACTTGCACGTTTCATAATCATTTCTTTAGTGCATAAGCTAGTAGGCTAAACAACAACAAAACACGCGACTTCTTAAAATAAGTTTTATTTCAAAACCATCAAATCACAAGACTTGAAGAGCATTCCCCGAGTGACCCTATGATTTTGTTCATAAGAGGTTAAATTTATTTTAGTTTTTTAGAGCCAAATGATCGAAAAATAATAATGTTTACAATTGCTAATATAGAATATGATAGGATACCCATATTGTAAAGCTATCAATTGACTCAGGCACTCGGAGTCTAGGAATTCATGTAGGTTTTTTTCTCAAACTCGTGTTTAATCACATGGTTACTCAAAAATCAAATATAGAGACCAAGTAGCATACACACAACATCATCACATGGCTCATTAGACAAGCTTACTAAGGCAACAAAATCGTCTAATACAAAGTATAAAATAAAAGGTAGAAATAAGATATATCTATTAGTAGTTCTTCACGTCCCTTTTGTTATTTGAAGGTTTTTTGGTTGCTGGGTCAGGAACATGCTTAGTGATGGGAGAGAAGTGTGATAGATACATATATATATGAACACCAGGCAATCACAATTGCAATACAATCCCAACAATATGCAAATTATAACTATAAACGTACACACACCAAAATGAAGCTTATACTTGACATAAGTACGACCTAAACGAAATAAAATGCATATATACTTACTTTATGATCACAAATTGGCGCAATCTGGATCGTGATTACTAGTAGAATCTAGCCCATTAACTTGTAAAATCTCTTTTGAGCGTTTTCTCCCGAACCTCCTTGCTTGTTGCAATGTTAGCATCTAGTTGCTCCGGCTTCTTTCCTTAGCGATTCTAATTAAAACCGAAGAGCCATCTGACCTTGACCGTGGAAGCATTAAACCCAAACATGTTATTTCCAAAACTAGCAATCCCAGTAGGTTTGGCAATCAACTGGCCAATAGTTGCATTCACTTTTGACTTTATTTTGTGAACTTGATTGCAACTGTCGCGGAGGAAGAAGAAATTGCAGGAGATCAAAATTGAAAACCGGACACAAATGAAACTGATCGAGCTGTTACTGAGGTTGATACATGAATCCTGATGCTTCCATAGGTGGCCATGCATATGCTGTCTGCAATAACAGTGTTGATCATGGACTGATCATCAAATCCAACACTGTATGGAGTATAAGCACACCCAGATCATCTATACCGTTCTCGCAACTCAAGCACCCACCGCACACCCTGAACCATGCCCCCCTTCATCCCTACACAGCCCCCACCCCACCCCTGCCCCCCTTCATCCCTACACAGCCCCCCACCCCACCCCACCCCTGCCCCCCTTCATCCCTACACAGCCCCCCACCCCACCCCACCCCTGCCCCCATGGCATCCGCTGTCATCAATGCTTTTCTTTGATGACATGACATGTGTTTTCTCTAAACCAAACAAACTATTTCATTGGAAGATTGAGGGCCAGAAGCTTCAGATTTAGGCTTAAGGACCAAATCGTTCCCTATCAGCATAAAATGGACAATTAAACGCTAACACTACACAAAAATATATCGGAACCGTCGACATATATCTTCAAGTACAACAGTTATCAGAAATAGAAAAGCACCATGATAACAACATATCAAACTGGAACATATTTAAAATGACATGAAACAATACTATAATAAGATAGAGTTTAGCTATGTTACTCAGACACGTATTGAGTGTCTACTCGGATACGGGTGTCCAAGTGTCCGACTCGGCTATTTTGTAGAAAAAAGTCAAGTTTTTAGTTTAAAATGAAGTATCCAAGTAAAGTGTCGTGTCGGACACGACACGACACGACACCCGATTTTTGCGGTAAATGAAGGTGTCGGAGTAACATAGGAGTTTAGCAAGAAGTACAAACTCACCGCATACTGGATATCTGCACCATCTAGACCAAAAACTGCATTTGGTCATCCCATTCGCTAGGTGATTCGAATCCTGCCCAGTTAATTATGTTAGTAAGACCCTCCCTCGATACATTTTAGCTACTATTAAGTGCACAAATGGACCATACTGTACCTATACAATAGTAACCATAAGTGGGGGCAGCAGGATTATACAAGTTTGGATCGACAACATACTCAAAAGATCCATCACTTGCCATCATTTAAAAATTTCAAAAACCACACCTGGTAAGCAAGGGTTCAACACAGTACCTGGCATCTGCAAACAACATGGAAATATGCATTAAATTATATAGAGAGAGCAGGTAAAACATTAAAACTATTATCTCACATGGTAATCCACCAAAACTCCAAAAGATTACCATATATATTTATGTATTTCCGTTAACAGGAACAGTATACATCTCATATCCAACACTGCCACCCTGCAGATGTGCACCAACACAATCAGCATACAACAACATACCGAGATAAAATTCCAAGTTCAAAACAACAATGCAGACGACCAATGAGAGACCCGTACTCAACTCCCACCATAAGAAAAATGAAGAACGAGACAAATCAGTAACAAACTGTGAGTACAAGATAGATTAGACGAATGATAATATTAACTTTTTTCTGAGAACTAGTATCTATAATCAAAATCCTCGAGAAATTCAGACACTCTTTAAAAAAGAGTTTATATACAAGTGCTCCTCCCGAGCAGAGGGAACCAACCTTGCTTCCAAATGAGCACTGACATCATGATATTCTCTCTCCCTACTTTCCTCATTCATAGAATTGTGATTTCCCTTTCCCCCTCTCTTTCTAACTTCCTTCTCCTTCAAGCTACTCTTAAGAAACTAATAATGGAATACCTATACTACCTTCCCCATTAGGCCAGTTCGTGGCAACAGAAAGCACCAGACTGATAAAAGGTTATGTGGGTATATTGAACACTGTGGCAGCATAATGGGGATTGTCTATCACAAGCCTTTTAAAATTTAGCAGGAATTGAAGGAGGTAGAGGTACGACTAATAATGATTGACAAACAAAGTGCTTTCTCTACTAAATATCTTTCCCTTTGATATTGACAATTGTAATTGAGCTCCACTAAACCTAGACCTAAAAAAAAAGTAGCAACATACCCAAGCTTAAAAAAAACAATCAAAATAATGAGTGAAGCATCTAGGTATTTTCACTTTTGTCAATTTCAACCTAAATTCCCCGGCCCTAAAATCTGTTGTTTTAATTGAGGGTCTGATATCTTGGTAATGATTTCTTTTCGATTTTTACAGGTTCTTCTCTGTTCTTTGCTGCTTGCGAACAATTTATGCTATATCCATTTAATCAATATCTGTAAATCGTATTCACCATTGTGGCTTTTTCTTTCTATCTTTGCATATATTCTTAGGTTGCAATATCAGGCACTCTCATAAAAAATTTAAAATAAAATAAAAACAAATTCTAAAATCCAATAAATTTCCATCAAAAACTATAAGAAAGTTAACAATCAGATAGAAGAAAAAGATGAAACAATTAGAGTTACTTCAATTATCGAAATTTTGTGTGACGGTTAGAGACGAAGACAAGCAAACAAAAGAACAATTTCGTGCTGCGAATATCACTGGCGTCCTTGATAAATGGAATGAAATGGTTGTAGCAGATTCCAGAATACCAATTGAATAAGAGAAGTTGAGCAATCATATTGTTGTTGCCTTATGGAATTCTAGTGTAACTGGATTTGGAAGAGTGGGGCGGGAAGTGGCGAGTTCTGTGGGAGTTCATGGGTTTCTTGATTTTATTTCTTTTTATTTTTGTGTTTTTTATTTTGTTGATGGAAGTACAAGTTTTGGTGTTTGTTGCTTAGATATTGAACCGCTATCATAGATCTCTTTTTTCTGCACGGGATAACTTGAAAAACATTTCATCTCGGTTCACTTTATTTCACTTCAGTTCAATTTAATTCAATTCATCCCTATCAATTTCAATTCAATTCAGCTTCTTTCCTTTTGTCCAACAATTACAGTTTATTACAATTCAATTCAATTCAATTCAATTCAGTAAAAACTTTCAAACATCATAATTGTCTCTTTTTCCTCGTCTTATAGAAGAAAATTCTATCCAGTTAATTCAGTCTAGTTCAGTTTATTTCATTTCACAAGAACAGAACCTAAATTGTATGAGTTAGTCATATAAAGACAGTGGTTTTATTGTCACCGTTAATAAAGCTATTAGTTCAGTTTATCCATGCCACACCCATATATTAAGAAGAATTTGTCAATGTGAAGATTCGAACCCACAACCTCAAGTCTAGAAGAAAAAGCTCCAACCATTGATCCGCCACACTAATATTGTTCATCTCATCAAAATATATGATGATGTATGAAGGAAACCAAGGATTAACTCATAAGTTTTAAATTTTATATCACAAATGATTGTTTGTAATACATTTTTCACACTAAATAACATTACTTGTCTTTAATACTACTAAATTGCAACATTAAAGTTCTGGGCGTGCCTAATACTAGTTTCCATGAAATGATGAACAATGTATCGTTGCTAATGTTTATCTATGTTGTTACTATAGTGGTTATGTATTCTCCTACAATGACTTGTTAGCCCATAGCACCTTAAATATGTTTTAAATTATATTTCAAACACTTTAAATTATAAAAATACTCTAAGCTCCACATTTTAACCTCATTAATCAATAATGAAAAATACGTAAAATATTAATATAATAATCTAACTTTCTCGAAATTATTAAATATGAAGTAATCGAAAAACTTAAAATATTTACAATCACAAATATCGCAACCTTGTACTTTCCTAAATGGCAAATAAACCAAAAAAGATCTCAGAATATTGTCCGATTTATCATTTTTAACGGGATTAAAAGGTGATTCATTGTTTTAACCTTGGGTGGATGTTAATTTGATAAAAAAAAATCTTTTTCTATCTTAGTAATATTTATTTATTACAGAAGAGCAAAAAATTTGTAGCAAAAGTAAGTTTTATTTCCAAGGAGAGCATAAATGTATCACATAGATTGCTTGTGGCAGTAACTACTTTTATGCCACAAAACATTATTATCGTAGCATAAGTTGATATAGCCACGGGAAAAATTACATGAGGCATAATTCGTGGCATGATTGTGGTTTTGCCACGAAAACAAGAAACTCATAGCATAATTCGTGGCATAAATGTGGTTTTGCCATGAAAAAAATTTTACCCGTGGCATAAATTTTACTTCAATCTCAAATATGTATTGTGTTTGGGCCCCTTCCAGTCATGGCCCACCTAACCGGTGAAATGACTAAAATACCCTTAGGGGACAAAATTACCATTTCCCCTAAGGACCTTTCAGGCTAGAAATTACAGGCCTTCAGTCAAGCCCACTGACAAAAAGGCTTTCATGACATCATCATCTTCACCAGATGACGTCACCTCAGTACTACCTATAAATAGCACTCTCATCTGATCATTCAGGTACGTTTTTCCATATATTGCAGAGCATTTACTAGTACTATTCTCTCTGATTTCTGAGATCAGATCTGACTTAAGCATCGGAGAGCCGATCCCGGGAACATCCCCGGGGTAGTTCACGGTGCTCGGTTTTGCAGGTGCCCGGATTCGAAGACCTTGGACTCATTATTGGTTACTACCCTAGCTGGAAATTGAACTTCCCCGAATTACAAATTCACTGTGTTTCTTGTGACCCGAAACAGTTGGCGCCGTCTGTAGGGAATCTAACAAAACAACTACATTTTCGAACACCATGACACGAGGACAAGGCACTCACGGTGCTACTGCTCGAAGAACTGCTTCTGAGAATGCTCAGACTACTCTGCTGAACCAAGGAGGTGTTATCGTGGAGGACGAGACCGACATCCCAGAAACTGGAAGCCAGGCCGACATGGCTATCAAAGCACCACCACCAGCAGTGACTTACTCGGATCTTCGACAACTCGAACTCCGAATGGAGAGACATATGACTACTGTCATGCAACAGCTCGTTTCAGTAATGAAGACTCAACAGACTACTCCCCCTGACCGAGGGACAGTCCTAGATCAGCCGCAGGCTCATCGAAGGGCAGCTCAGCCAAAACGTGCCCTAACCGAGCATGATGTTGGCGGCCCCTCGAAGAGGATACCTGCTACTTCGAAAGGAAAATCTATCATGTCACCGAACCAAGATGATTCTCGATATATCATACAACAGAAACAGAAGAGGGGTAAGAACTTCGACGCCCGGGAGATCATCGAAAAGATAAGAGAACAATCTCAGGGAGGGAATTCGAAGCATACAGTGGCCACACGAACCACAGCGCAATCTCACCCCGTGACTAGCCGTCACACTCTAAGAATAGTGAACCCACAACAGATCGAGGAGCCCGAGGAGGTAGCTGAATCAGGCTTTCGAATGGGTTCAGCAGTGCCACACAAATCACCATTCAGCCAACACATCATGGAGACCCCTAACCCGAGCAAAGTCAAGATTCCTTTGATAGAGCACTACTCGGGGATTACGGATCCTGCTGACCATCTGGCAGCATACAAAGCTCAAATGAGCATGCAGACGTTCTGTGAGGCGACGTGGTGCAGGTATTTCCCGACCACCCTCAAAGGCCTGGCCTTCAATTGGTTCACAAGCTTACCGAACGGCATCATAACCAGCTTCTCGGCCCTCGAAGCTCTCTTCTCTCATCACTTCATAGCAGCAAAACGTCACAAAAAGACTAGTGTCCACCTGATGTCCGTTTCCCAGCAGAAAGGGGAAAGTCCGAGCTGCTACATCAAGCGATTCAACGAGGAGTCCCTCAAGGTCTCCGACCTCCAGGATGGAGTTGCTGTTACGGCCTTGATGAACGGCCTTCATCCTGGACGCTTCAAGTTCGAACTCGCCATGAGAGAGACTCTCACTTTGGCTGATGCCATGAGACAGGCACAGAAGTATATCCAAGCGTCAGACATCTGTAAGAATGTTCATGAAGAAGGGGGCAACAAAAGGAGAAATGAGCCATCGAATCAGAAAGACATGGCAGACAGGCTAAAGAGGCATCGACCATCCGATGGAGGTCATGACCCTCGTTTCAATGTTAACCGGCGCGAAATATACTTGGACATAAAAGAGAAAACTGTGTTGCCTCGACCTGACCCAATCAAAACGTCTAGTTATCGCAGAGACAAAAAGCTGTGGTGCGAATACCATAAAGACTGTGGTCACACGACCAAGGACTATAGGGAATTGAAGAAAGTTCTCGACAAGTTGGCTGATGAAGGGAAGTTGAATAGATATCTCAAGGAACCTCAGGGTGATCGAAGAATAGATAAGGGAAAAGAGAAACAAGCTAGAAGCGATGAAACAGAAGGCTATGTAGGCGTCATAGCTGGGGGCTTCGCTTCGGGAGGCCTAACCGGCAACGCAAGGAAGAATCACCTATACCATCTAAAGGATGGAGAGAGAATGAAAAGGCCGGACACTCCCACCATGGTGTTCGGAGAAAGTTCGAAGGAGATACAGACCCCCCATGATGACCCTCTGGTCATCGAACTAAAAGTGGCCAACCATAGGGTTGGTCGAGTGTTGATAGACAGTGGGAGCTCGGCAGACATCATTACTTGGGAATGCTTGCAAAAGCTCAAATACGAAAAGAAGGACATCAAGGCCATTGACCAAACTTTGGTCGGATTCGGAGGGCAATCCGTTCACCCCCTTGGAGTCATCAATTTGCCTAGCCGGTTTGGTGACAAGGGAAAAGGACGATGCCTTCCAATCAACTTGCTAGTCGTTGACATCGACCTCCCATATAACATCATCATAGGGAGGCCCACGTTGAATAGAATAAAAGCTGCAATCTCAACCTACCAGCTCCTGTTGCAGTTCGAAGCATATGATGGGACGGTCGGAAGGTTGCATGGGGACCAAAAGTCTGCCCGAGAATGTTATATCAATAGCTTGAGAAGAGGCAAGCCAGTCGAAGCAAGCTCAGGAAAAAGGAAAAGAGAAGAAGAAACTGACAAGATTTCACCCCCACCATTGGGTTTGTTCTATAACGAGAACCCAATCAACTACAATCGACCTCAGCCGGTCGATGAAGATGAAGAAATACAACTCGGACCTGATCCTAACCTGACAGTTCGAATTGGCAAGGACCTTAACCAGGTCGTTCGAAAAGAAATAGTGGATCTCCTCCAAGAGTATCAAGAGGTGTTCGCATTTTCAGCTGATGAGATGCCAGGAATAGACCCCTCGGTCACCAAACATCAGCTAAACATCAAGTCAGAATTCAGGCCCATCAAACAGAAGTTAAGACATCAGGGTGCTGAAAGGAACAAGGCCGCACCTGAAGAGGTGAAAAAGTTGCTAAGTGCCGGGATGATAAAAGAATGTCAATACACAGAATGGTTGTCGAACGTAGTACTAGTTCGAAAGCCCAATGGATCATGGCGCATGTGCGTCGATTTCACCGATCTTAACAAAGTGTGTCCTAAAGATAATTTCCCCCTCCCCAAGATCGACAAGCTGGTCGACTCCACAGCAGGACATGCACTTTTTAGCTTCATGGACGCGAATGCTGGTTACCACCAAATTCCCCTCGCCGAGGAAGACCAGGTGCATACCGCATTCATTACGAGTTCCGGGATTTATTGTTTTGTGGTCATGCCGTTCGGACTTAAGAACGCAGGGGCTACATATCAGAGGCTCGTAAATAAAATGTTCGAGAAGCAGTTGGGGCGTAATGTTGAAGTCTATGTTGACGACATAATAGTCAAGAGCAAGCTAGTCGAGGATCATGTCCAAGATCTGCGGGAAACTTTGTCTACCCTACGATCTTACAACATGAAATTGAATCCTAAGAAGTGCATTTTTGGCGTTCGAGGAGGGAAATGCCTAGGGTTCTTCGTGGATGAAAGGGGCATCGAAGCTAACCCTGACAAGATAGAAGCCATCATCAACATGAAATCTCCTCGAACTGTGAAGGAGGTCCAAAGGCTCACAGGGTGTATGGCTGCCCTAGGAAGATTTCTATCAAGATCAGCTGACAAGAGCTTACACTTCTTCAATACATTGAAGAAACCGTGCTTTGAATGGGACTGTGAAGCAGAAAAAACCTTGCCGGGAGAGACATTATTCGTTTATCTAGCGGTATCTGAAACCGCTCTAAGTGCTGTGCTCGTTGCTGAAAGAGAAAAGCTACAACACCCAGTATATTTCGTTAGTCATGCCTTTCGAGCGGCTAAGAGTAGATACCCCCCGTCGGAGAAAATGATATATGCCCTGGTGATGGCCAGTCGAAAATTGAAGCCTTATTTTCAAGCTCATCCAATCAAAGTACTCACTAGTCAGCCACTAAGAAAGCTCATTGAAAGTAGAAATGGCTCTAGTCGAGTTATTGAATGGGCTAATCAATTGTCAGATTATGGTCTAGAGTTCGAACCAAGAAGAGCAATTAAAGCACAAGCCTTAGCTGATTTCATCGCTGAGTGCCCAACCGAGGTCGAGACTTCCACCCTAACCGGGACGTGGCAACTCTATGTTGATGGCTCTTCATCCAAAGCAGGTTGCGGAGCCGGTCTACTGATCATAGACCCTCTCGAAAATAAAATGGAATATGCAATAAAATTTGACTTCGCTGCCTCAAATAACGAAGCAGAGTACGAAGCCCTTTTGCTGGGATTAAAACTATGCCTCTCGAATGGGGCTAATGAAGTAACGTCAAGACAGATTCACAGTTGGTCGTGGGTCATGTCAAAAGAGAATTCGAGGCAAAAGAGGACAGTATGAGGATGTACCTAGGCAAGGTAAAAGAACAGCAACAAAAGTTCACCAAGTTCTCAATACAACACATCCCACGGTCCGAAAACTAGCAGGCAGATGCTTTATCTCGAATGGCCAGCTCAGCATCTGGGTTGGAACCTCGAACCATTTCTTGGGAGGTGTTGTATAAACCAAGTATCAACAGCCAACTTCTCATATGCAGCATAGACCGCTCGAACAATTGGATGCAAAGTATCCGCCTGTACTTCGAAGAAGGAAAATTACCAGAAGATGAAAAAGAAGCAGAAAGAGTGCGACGCCATGCAAGTTGGTTTTTTTGCACAACCACCTGCTATACAAAAAGTCCTTCACACATCCCCTTTTAAGATGTGTGACGCTCGAAGAGGGCCAGCAGATACTTCGAGAGATACATGAAGACACCTGTGGGAGTCATCAGGGGGCTCGAACTATAGCTGGTAAAGCTCTTCGAGCAGGGTACTATTGGCCAACAGTGATGAAGGATGCCAAGGACATGGTCAAAAAATGCCACAACTGTCAAGTGTATGCCCATGTACATCGACAGTCAGCCTCTCTTCTCACTACAATGCAAGCTGTGCTACCATTCGACCAGTGGGGGATGGACATCCTCGGGCCCTTCCCAATTGCGTCTGGTGGAAGAAAATTCTTGTTGGTAGCTGTCGACTACTTCACCAAGTGGATCGAGGCTGAACCCTTAGCCACCATCACAGATAACAAAGTGCAGGACTTCATCTGGAAAAACATAATCACTCGTTTTGGCATACCCCGAGCACTCATATCAGACAACGGTCGACAATTCAACAGTGGTCCTACCAAAGCTTACTGCGCTCGATTTGACATACAAACAAAATTTTCTGCTGTCAGTCGACCGTAAACCAACGGGCAGGCAGAGGCAACCAACAAAGTCATCCTCAAAGGGTTAAAGAAGATGTTAGATGGAGCGAAAGGGTCATGGGTTGAAGACTTACCAGGAATACTATGATCAGCTCGAACCACGGTAAAAGAGGCCATTGGACATACACCTTTTAACTTGGTTTATGGAAGTGAAGTCGTGCTGCCAGTCGAATTAGATATCCCCTCACCGAGGATAACATTCTTTGAATACGGGCAAAACGAAGAAGAAAAAAGCGTAAATCTCGACCTCTTACTAGAGACAAGAGGAAATGCACTGCTCAAATCAATGACTCAGAAGGCTAGAATGACCAGGCTGTACAATCGACGAGTCAAGGAAAGAAAGTTCGAGGTCGGAGACCTAGTCCTTCGAAAGATTGAAGCAACAGGAAAGAAGATGGACCTTGGCAAGCTAAGTCCAAATTGGGAAGGACCATATCGAGTAACGGAGGTTATTCATCCTGGAACATACAGACTCGAGAACATGGATGGTGATCCTTTGTTTCGTCCCTGGAATATCGACAACTTGAGAAAGTTCTACGTTTAAAGCCAACCATAACAACTTGGAATAATTGTAATGATCTTGAACTTTGCCGGTCCAAATAGACTTGTTAAGATTATGAATGAAATATGACCTCACCGGTCTTTCGATTTTGTCATCTATTTAAGTTATGCATCATGTTCGAAATTTTTTAGTACCTAACAGGTTCAAAACGGATTCATAACCTCACCGGTCTCGAATTTCATTAAGTGATGCGACTCCTCCAAGGAGGGCCTTCGAATTTCTATGGACCCTCCTCAGGGGTGCTCGAATTCTGTCATACTAAAAAGACCTAGCAAGTCGAAAATAAATACAATAAGCAGGAGACCAGATGATCAAAAGTTCTCTTTTCATTCCATTTAAAGAAAATTACAAGCTCAAACAGAATAAAAAGCTGAGTAACTTAGTTACAAAAAAGTAAAACAAGTGCTGAAATACAGAGTCAAGGAGCCTCAATGTCAACATCCTCCTCCTCAGACGAGGACTCAGAGGAGGAGCTTGCATCATCAGCCTCACCCTCAGGCTCATCCTCGACAGCTTCAGAAGCCACCTCAGCGGCTTGAACTTCGCTTTCCTTTGCAGGAGAGAGATCGGCAGGGGCTTCATCTTCAGCAGCCTCAGCGACATCCTCAGGGACAAAGGAGGAAGCTTCACCAACTCCTCGATTACCCTTTGCCTTCTCCTTTTCCATATAGGCGTCGAGGGCCTCCTGTTCATGCTCACCATACTTGGCCAGAACCTGTTGGAAGTCCAGTCCCGACGCCAAGTCTTTTAGAGTCTACTCGAAAAAGCCCTGGATTTCACCTCGAGCAGATTGCCCTCGACCATCTTCTGGTCAGCAAAGTTCTTACCCTCCTGCGATCGCTTCCAGCGACGGATGTACTTGTCCCTCTTCTGCTTTAAGTCCTTGACGGACTTATCATATTGTTGCTGCAAGTCATCTCGCTGAGCTTGAACACGATGAAGCAGCTCCTTGTGGCCCCTAAGCTGTCCCTCGAGGTCCGCAACCTCTTTGCGTGAGGCATCGAGCTTCTTCTCAATAGATTTAAGCTTGTTGGACAGCTCGTCTCTGTTGGTCATCAGACTCGTCCTCTCGCTGTTAAAAGCCTCGAGATTGTCGGCATTCAACCTCTTGGCCGCGTCAAGTTCAGCCTCAAGGGAGCAGACCCTTCGAGAAGCCTCCAACAACTCTTGTTTACACTTATCAAGCTCCTCGGCCAGCTTACCCGAATCACGACCTTCCTTTTCAGTAAGGCAGGCCATTCGGATAGACATCTGCGATAAGCCAAGAAAAGGTTAAGTGAAGCCACAGAAATGGGATATGAACAATAAAGGAAAACGAGAAGACTCACCTGTAACCAGCACTCGTTTAGCGCCTCGATCTCCTTCACTGCACCGAGCTTAGAGATATCCTCCTTATCCCCAGGCACCAATAATGCCTCTCGAACTCGTTGGTAACGAGCTCGAAGAGCCTTTCGGCTGGCATTCTCAATGCTCACGGCGCCGGGCTGACCGTCGACGTCGTCGAGCCAAGAAGCTTTGGTCTTCTTGACCAGGGGTTCTTCAATATCATCCCCAGCCAAAGGACTTGAACCCGCACCAAGATGAAAACAAAGATCCGGTATCAACGGATCAATCGAAGGGGAGGTGCGGGCCTTCCTTTTTAAGCTCTCGGAAGCCTCGACCGCTGGAAGAGGGGGATCAGGCAAAGCAGCACGAGGAGCAGGTAAAGGCTTCGGTGTCACCGATTTCGCCTTTGGTTTATGTTTTGGATTCTGCCAAAGAATAGACAAGTTAGAAGAAGCAAATAAAATCAAAATCCAACAAAAAAGGGTGTTCGAACTTACAGCATGAGGTTTGGGAACTTTGAGTTCCCCCGTATTCAGTGACAGCCTGGCCATGGCCGTCATACCACTCTTAGCGGTGTTCTTCTTTATCTCGTCGTCAAGGTTATTGAAAGCAAGGACTACAAAAAGCAGATAAATAAATCAAAAACAAGTTTATATCACGAACAGAAAAAATAGATAAGTGATAGACCCCTACATTGGTCATAAGCCGGGGTCACGCCGAAAGCCGACAGGAAATGCTCGTTGGCTAAGTCCTTATCATTAGGCATCCAGTGATCAGTCTTGTATTTAGGCTTCCCATCGACATGAAACGACGTGGCTTGACAGTGAATAGCCATAATAGCCTCCTCGGCGTCCATTTCAGGCACATTAAGATTCATGCCAAAGTTAGGAGGACTATCGGACAGAGTTACAGGTATATCCCAAGGCTGATCCCCTCGAAAGATAAAGAAAAACTCCACTCGAAAAAGAGCGTGGTTGGTTGGCATCTCAGTTGTGACCTTATACGATTTCTTATCTCCAAGGCCATCCTTGATCATTATGAGATGTCTGGCCTGAAAAGAGTATCAACCAGGCCCATGGCGAAGCTCGGAGACTTCTTGTATCCGGAACATATTGCGCCAAAGGCGTAAGGACGGTCGCACTCCAAGCATGCGACAGATACACAAAAATGCAACTATCGTCCCAACTGAGTTAGGCATAAGTTGACATAAGGCTATGTTGTATGCCTCTAAAATCTCCTTAAAAAGTGGGTGCAAGGGAAAGCGCAAACCCAGTTCGAAATATGATTTATATACAACGACGCACCCGGGAGGTGGTGACACTACCAAATCTGTGACTTGTGGGGGATACATGACGTAGGGCAGCTTTATATGGTACAGAGTTGACAAAAATGACAGCCCTTCTTGAAGATCCTTTCGCCACTTCCCCGTTGACCAGTGGCCACTTATTCCCAATCTCATGTTGGGGGAAGGGCAGGGCTCGATATAGTCGGATGTCGAAGTCCCCTCATCCGTCATCTCCACAATTTGCACTACACCAAGAGAAAGGAAAGAATCTAAGTAACTCCTCTTAGTAGGAGGGAAGGCTATCGTTACTTTATTAGGATGATCTAAAAACTCCTCAGGCCCCTCGAAATCCTCCTCACACTCCTCTTCCTCAATAGGAATGGCGTCGAGCAAAATATCAGAATTCGGGACCCAATAAGCTATTGATACAACAGGAGCCTCATCTACCCATGTTTCTATCCAAGGCATATAAGGAAGGGGCAAGGCATATCGGGCACTCAGTTCGAAAATAGGGTTCATTATTTATATTACAGTGACCCTATCGAATTTATTAAAAGCAAGGAAAAGAATCAAAAATGAGATATCATACCTGTCGAATTACACGAAGAAGGTTCCTCGCTCTCTTGACACGCTCTGAGCAGCACACAAGGAGCAAAAGGCTTCTTAAAAAGGGACAGAAAATTAGAGAGAGAAAGTAGAGAGAGAAATTGCAAAGTGAGTAAATGAGAAAAGAAGTGAGATATTTATATCCCACCTACCCTGAACGGTGACCTCTCTAATGTGAACAGTAACCTAACATGCGAGTTCGTGCCAGAGGATAGAGGGAGGTTTGTTTCAATACGGTATTTATACGGTTCAAACATATAAAAAACGGTCAAAAACCATTGACTACCCGAAAAGTTGACTTTTCAAACGTTGACCCTCACCGGGCCTACCTCGAAGAAATTCAGCTATACAAAACTTCCCTCACCGGGGCTACCTCTGAGAAACTCAGCTATACAACACTCCCCTGACCGGGGCTGCCTCGAACTCTTCAAAAGGATAAACCCTTTGACTGAGTCACCTCGAGTAGATTCAAGGATGTTCTTTGAATCCATACTTAGAAAAATTTCAGAGTATGCCAAGCCCTTCATAAGGCATCCCCTTTCGAGTAATTGAGTATTGAACTCGATTAGCCCTTACCAGGCCACCTCGAAACCATCCAATTGAGCATTGGACTCAATTAGCCCTTACCAGGCCCTCTCGAATTATCAAAATTGAGTATTGGACTCAATTAGCCCTAACCAGATACCTCGAAGAATTCAAGATCATCCAATGGTGGATGTTTATAATTTTTTATCGAAAACCCTATAAGAGGGCGTTCGAATTTTGTCTTTCATAGAACCACTCTAAATAAGGCGTTCGAATTCTGTTACATAAACAACCAATGATGTTTATAATTCTGTATCGAACACCTCTTCTCGGAGGGCGTTCGAGTTTTCATTTGAACATCTTAATAGAAGGGTGTTCGAATTTTAGAAGCTTCTCTAAATATGAGGGCGTTCGAGTTTTCATTTGAACCTCTCAATAGGAGGGTGTTCGAATTTTATAAACCTCTCTACTATGAGGACGCTCGAATACTATGAGCTATTATCCTGGGAGGGCGTTCGAATTCTCCTTAAACACCTCTTAGGAGGACGCTCGAATAACTATGAGCTATTCTCCTAGGAGGGCGTTCGAATTCTCTATGAACCCCTCCAGTGGAGGGCGTTCGAATTCTCTGTGAACCCCTCCAGTGGAGGGCGTTCGAATTCTCAATTAGCCTCATCAGGATGAGGACGTTCGAATTCTCAATTGGCCTCCTCAGGATGAGGGCGTTCGAATTCTCAAATTGGCCTCCTCAGGATGAGGACGCTCGAATTCTCAATTAGCCTCCCACAGGATGAGGGCGTTCGAATTCTCAATTGACCTCCTTAGGATGAGGACGCTCGAATTATCAAGTAGCCTCCTCAGGATGAGGACGCTCGAATTCTCAATTAGCCCCTTGGGATGAGGGCGTTCGAATTCTCACCTCCTTATGACGAGGGCGCTCAAATTTTGCAAGGACAATCTCACCTTGGGGAACATCGGATTTTTAAAAGAGCGTGGGGCTAATGTTTGGGCCCCTTCCAGTCATGGCCCACCGAACCGGTGAAATGACTAAAATACCCTTAGGGGGCAAAATTACCATTTTACCCCTAAGGACCTTTCAGGCTAGAAAGTACAGGCCTTCAGTCAAGCCCACTGACAAAAAGGCTTTCATGACATCATCATCTTCACCAGATGACGTCACCTCAGTACTACCTATAAATAGCACTCTCATCTTATCATTCAGGTACGTTTTTCCATATATTGCAGAGCATTTACTAGTACTATTCTCTCTGATTTCTGAGATCAGATCTGACTTAAGCATCGGAGAGCCGATCCCGAGAACATCCCCGGGGAAGTTCACGGTGCTCGGTCTTGCAGGTGCCCGGATTCGAAGACCTTGGACTCATTTGGTTACTACCCTAGCTGGAAATTGGACTTCCCCGAATTACAAATTCACTGTGTTTCTTGTGACCCGAAACATATTGCATTTTATTTTTCCCGTGGCTAGATGGAAATGTGCCACAAATTTCACATTCCCATGGCATAATTCGTGGCACAAGTGATGAATTGGTGTAGTGTGGAAAGGGTCAGAGGAGGTCCATGCCCCATTTGTCGAAGGGAAAAGTAGCATGCATTGATGTGAGTTTGTTAGCAGGTTAGCGGGCTATCTTGCCGAACAACTAGCACTTTTCGCATTTTCTGACCAAGATCTTCACATCATTTTTCAGTGTGGGCCAGTAATACCCATCCGTTAGTGCTTTGCCTGCGATTGTCCGAGCCCTCTGGTGGCTGCTGAAGGCGCCTTCATGAATTTCTCGGAGGATGTAGTTTCCATCCTCGGGGGTGACGCATCGGAGCAGCGGGTGGGTGTAAGACTTTTTGTACAGCTGTCCGTCGTGCCACACAAACCATTTAGAAAGCTTTCTGATTTTTTCTATTTCTTTCTCATCCGAAGGAATCTCATTGTCTCTTAGAAAGCTGATCAACCTGTCCATCCAAGTTGCCGAGCGATCTAAGGTTAGGGTGATGCACCCCCGAGGGGTCATCGTTGTGCCATGAACTAGGCTCACTTAGCACCTCCCACATGATTGTTCGTGGTTTTAGCCCTTCTACCGAGCTGGCCATTCGTGCGAGTGCGTCAGCCTGTTGATTTTCTGACCGGGGGATGTGAGATATTTCAAATTCCTGAAGAGGTTGGGTAATGCTTTTCGCCTTCTGTAAGTATTTTTTTCATGTTTTCCTCCTTGGCTTCGTATTCGCCATTCATCTGTCCGACAACCAATTGTGATTCGTTTTTGCATGTACTTTTCGTGCCCCGATTGTCTGGCACCACTGCAGTCCGAGGATTAAGGCTTCATACTCTGCCTCGTTGTTCGAAGCCTTGAAGTCAAACTTGATAGAATATTCTAACTTGTCACCCACCGGGGGTTTGATGACGAGTCCGGCCCCACTCCCTAGTTTGGAGGATGAGCCGTCTACGTTTAGTTCCCAAATACTATCATCATGTCTGGCGGTTGACTAGTGTATTCGGTGATGAAGTCAGCGAGAGCTTGGACTTTGATCGCCTACCTTGGCTCGTATTATAGTCCGAAATCAGCTAGCTGATCCGCCCAGTCTGTCATTCTGCCTGAGTGGTTTCTTCCCTCTATGCCTTTTCTGAGAGGTTGTCCGGTTAGTTACTTGATGGGATGAGCTTGGAAGTAAGGTTTGAGCTTTCTGCTAGCCATGATGAGGGCATACACAAGTTTTTCTAGCTGGGAGTATTTTGCTTCTGCGCCCCGAAAGACGTGGCAGACGAAGTAGACCGGGTATTGTGCTCCCTCTCGTTCTGCAACCAATACTGCACTTAAAGCATAGTCCGATGTTGCCAAGTATATGTATAGTGTTTCACCCTAGTTTGGGCAAGGTGGAGAGGTAAGACTTCAACTGCTGGAACGCTTGTTCTGCCTCGGTGTCTGATATCACGTATTTATATAGAGTTTTCTCCCGTATTTACAAGCTAATTTGTGCGTCATTGGAGCTCTTGGGAGCTATTTTGTGCTAACTATCGTATGTAGTTGTGGTTTCATGTTTTAGTATTGAATTGCAGGTTTTATGGAGTTTTCTCCTTATTCCCGAGCCTTTTGGAAGCAACCACGGCTTTACGAGATGTTACGAGGCACGTAGGAAGGCTCACGAGTTCTATGGGTAGTTTAGGAGGCCCCAAGACCTCTAAACGTGAAGAATGGAGAGCCAAAGAGTCAAAAAGGAGGTTTCCGTGCTTTGATCGGGCAGAAATGGCCCGATCGGGCGAAGTATTTATGATCGGGTATGAAAGTTGCGGACCCGATCGGGCAAGCATTGCCCGATCGGATCGGGCGAATATCATGTACCCAGGCCCGATCGGGTGTTCACCGCCCGACCCGATCGGGTGGGATGCTCATAGCTCTTGTTGTGACGCTGCTTGTGAGGCGAACATGCTAGGCTCGTTTGTCGCCTGGCCCGATCGGGTGGCTGCCCACGGCCCGATCGGGTGGGCCGTAAAACTTGGATTGCTGCTTCGCTGCTACTATACGAAGGCCCAGGAGCGCAGATTGAAGACTTTGTACGTCGACCCGATCGGGTACTGTGCTCGGGCCCGATCGGGTATGGTGCATTTGTCGCGAATTTCGTCTTTTGCTTCCTATTTTTAATTAGACTTGAGGGGTATTATAAATACCGTTTTCCTCATTATTTAGGGACATCTTTTTATTCATCTTTCATTAGCTTTAGACTAGTTTTATTCTTCATTGTTCTTAGTTCAATTCAAACACTTTAGATTAATTTAGAGGTGATCAAACCTATTTCAATTTCAATAAAGTTCCTGCTTTCCGTCAGTTGGTACTCTTCTCTACTCTTTATCTCTTTAATTACTTTGATTGCTTAGTTTATTTATTTAATTGTTCATGATGCAATTGTTAGGGTTTCATATTAGTTTTGTCGTTATTAATTCGATCATGTCTGAGTAGTCTCTTTCTAGGGTGTTAGATAGGAAAGCCATGTTTATACCATGATTGTGATTTAGACTCTTATCGATTTCTAGGGTTTGATTAGGGTGATTGTGATGTGCTTTGTTCTTTATTGAGTAATTAACGTTATTGCGCAGTTTCGTTGGTTGCTTGTGGTTAATAGTTGTTTGCACAGATCCTCCTTACGACTAGAGGCCTAGGACACGTCAGTAGTTCTGATTACGTTAGTGAACATGCGGCGTATGTTGAACTATGAGCGTTGAGTCTTAACCATCACTACTACAAAAATTGCCTAAGATACCGGTCCAAATATGCCTAAGAAACCACACTTCAACCGGTTTATAGGTCATAGGTCTCATAGGCTTGGAGACCGGGTCCTGGAACAGGTTACTTAGTTAAAGTAAGAGACTGGTTTTGTCAGAGGCACGGTTTCTTTAGTACTCTGTTTTTGTATTATCTTA
Source organism: Patellifolia procumbens (assembly GCA_947645195.1). Classification (NCBI taxonomy): domain Eukaryota; kingdom Viridiplantae; phylum Streptophyta; class Magnoliopsida; order Caryophyllales; family Amaranthaceae; genus Patellifolia; species Patellifolia procumbens. The sequence continues at coordinate 210,190 of CANSGD010000720.1, read as the reverse complement.
GAAGGCAGAGAGACCGTATATTACTAAAAACTGGTACCTTTGCCCAATATCAGGGAAACTTGTTTTTAGTGAAACCCGGTTTCCTTGCTTCTTTTTTTTTAAAAAAAATAAATCAAAATTGGCCCCAGCCCCACCATTTCGTCATATCTTCACTCACAATAATTCCATGAACCCACGATTGAAGGATACTGAATCTTGCAATTCATCAACTGCTTAAAGAAGGAGAAATGATGCCATAACAACAACACATGAATTCCAACAATGCGAATTGGTATACCAAATTTTTTATATCGTTTACAAAAAATGGTTTCAGATACAAATTAATTTTTGAATAAATTTTCGTACAACTAATATATGTTATATATAAAATCCAATCTTCCAAGAGTAGCACCTTCAAGCAGCTTCTCATCTTTGACGAAAAAATCTAATAGGATAGATATTAGATCTGTGAAATACAGAAAACAAAAATAACATAAGAAAAACAACTAAAACAATTAGATCTGACGAAAACATTTGAAAGTCGTGAATAGAAATTTGAGTAGAAACTTACAAAATTAGGGAAATATGAAAGAAAGACAAATTGTTTAAAGATAATTTGAGATGGTACTAACAAAAAATACCTCTTATCTTTGAAATCGTAGATGGGAATTTGAGAACTTGTGGCTTTAACTTATCATCAATGGTGAAGCATTTAAAGTTCTAATGATTATCTACATCTTCTGTGGTAGTGATTGGAGAAGTATTGCTTTGGGAGGATGAAATTTTTGAGTCACTTATTTAGATTAGCTTCACAGCAAAGATTTTATGGTGGTATTTTGTGGGAAAAAAGAGTGTAGAGAAATAAGAGAAATCTTTGCTATGAAATTGGGAAGAAGACTTAGTTTAAAGATTTGGGTTGTGTCGTGGGATTCAGAAAAAAAATCATTTGCTTTTTCTAGCTTTAGGATTGAAAACCGACGACCAAGATGATATATAAAATTTTTGTTACGGATGGGTGATGTGGCAAGTTGGACTTATAATTATTTATAATAGACTAGGAAACCGGATCTGGGAAGATAAGGTTTCTCTGTTTTTTTTTCTGAAACCTGTTTTACTTTATATCTGGTTCCTTTGTCTAAGAAACCGGTTTAATGACTAATCTGATGTCATATAAGAGGTCTCTTTTCCCATTTTTGTAGTAGTGCATAGCTCAACATAGGCTCTAATCCCCCGACTCTTGACTTAGGTTTTGGTAGTAGTTGACCCTATTTGATTGGTATAAGCATGGTGGACCGACCTAATACCCTAGACTTTTATTCCATAGTTTAATCCTCGATTTATTCCGTCTTCTGTAGTCTATTCTTTAGTTTAATTAATTCCTTCCTGATTTCATCTGGAGTAGCTGAATTGGTTGAATATTGATTTAGAAACTCTGTCTCCCTGTGGATTCGACCCTGCTTCCACTGACTACCTAGTTAGAGGTCCGTAGGTTTATTTTTTGATTAGGTGACACGACTAAAACCTGTCAAATTTTGGCGCCGTTGCCGGGGAGACGGCTAGTTTTCTAAGTTTTTATTTGATTATTTGGTCTACTTCGCTGTACCTCTTTGGGACTTCATTGTTCCAATTAAGGTACGTTTTACTGCTGCTTTTTGTTACTTTTGTATGCCCAGGTCCCAAAGAAACGGTTCCCCAATTCCAGCGGACCCCGATCTTACTAGGACAATAAGGCGGATCCGAAAGATAAAGCAGAAAGAAAAGCAGTCTGTTCAGCTGAACACCTCTGGAGCAGACACCTTGAGTTCAGTCATGTCAAAGTCACTGAAATCTTATGGGGTGCCCAACCCGGATGGTCTTTCTACTGGACCACCAATGCCCACCATCGCTGCTAATAATTTTGAGATTAAGCCTGGACTCATCAGCATGGTCCAGCAAAATCAGTTTGGTGGGCATCCTACTGAAGATCCGGCAAATCATCTGCAACGGTTTCAACAACTTTGTTGAACCGTTAAACATGCCGGCGTCACTCCAGATCAACTCAAAGTCATGTTGTTCGAGTTTTCACTGAGAGATAGAGCCCAGAAATGGTTGAATGATGTGAAGGAAACCGAATGGAGTGAGATTTCTGCTGCATTCCTGAGAGAGTATTATCCACCCACAAAGACAGCAGAAATCAGAAATAAACTAGCCACGTTTTCCCAAGAGCCTGATGAAACATTACGGGAAGCGTGGGCTAGGTTTAGGGATTTACAGAGAGAGTGTCCACACCACAATATGGACAAATGGTTCTTGACGCAGACATTCCACAATGGTCTGCAGCCTCAGACGAAGAGTATTGTTGATTCGTCTGCAGGAGGAGTTTTTCTGGATAAGGAAGTGGATGTAGGCTACGAGTTTCTATCAAACCTCGCAGCCAATGATCATTCCACTTCTTGAAGCCTCACGAGGAAGGTACTGGAGGTAGATGCCATTGCATTATTGACTTCGCAGATGGCGAAGCTGAGTCAGCAGATTAACACCTTCAATTCCTCTTCCTCGGCAGCACCTCCTTTAAGCATTAATGCTATGTCTGCCGTAGCACCCATTACCTCATCTTACTGCGAGGTATGTGGTGTACAGGGTCACTTTGGGCATGACTGATAGTTCAGTCAATTTCAGATGGAGCAGGCAAATGCCTTTCAACAAAGGCCACAAACTTTCCCCCCTTTACATAACTACCAAAACCCACAAAACTATCACCCTCCACCTCCACAAAACTATCCTCAACCCTCACCTCCACAAAACTATCCTAAACCCTCATACCATCAAACCCCACAAAATTTCACTAGACCACCACCACAAAACTTCCATCACCAAAACAACTTCCAAACTCCACAAAATTTACCCACCCCACCTCCACAAAACAATAACCCACAAGAGCCTAGCAATTCTGAACTGATGAAACTGATATTGTCTATGCAAAAGGCAAATGAGGAAACAAGGAGGGCCCAAGAGAAGCACATCCAACTTCTCGAGGCTCAAGTTGCTCAGTTGGCAGAATCTAATGCACAGAGGCAGCAGGGACAATTGCCAGGGCAACCAGTTCAGAGAGAACATGTGAATGCCATCACTCTTCGTAGTGGCATTGCATATGATGCCCCTCCAGTGCCCATTGATGAGGTTACCCCGACTGCAGGGAAGAAGAGGGTGGTAGAGGAAGGAAAAAGAAAGAATTCGACGTCTGAAGTCGATTTGTCTGCAGAAGCTGAACAGACAGGGAAGAAAAAGGAGAAGGTTTCTGAAACGCCTTTTACACCAAGGCTACCTTTTCCTCACAGGATGCAACAGTCCAAGGTCGATCAGCAGTTTGGTAAGTTCTTGTCTATGGTCAAGAACCTTGAGGTAACGATTCCATTCACAGACTTAATTACCCAAGTGCCTGTTTATGCCAAATTTCTGAAAGACATGATTACTAAGAAAAGAGACTTTGGTGGGGTAGAACGTGTCGCTCTTACTGAAGAATGTAGTGCTTTTATTCAAAATAAAACCCCACCAAAGTTAAAAGATCCTGGTAGTTTTTCTATACCCTGCCATCTTGGACCTATTTTTATTGATAAGGCTTTGTGTGATTTAGTTGCTTCTGTTTCTGTTATGCCATTGTCTGTTTATAAGAAACTGAACATGGGAGCCCTTAAATGCACACAAATCCCTTTACAGATGGCGGATCGTTCTATAAAATACCCTCTAGGTGTTTTAGAGGACGTTCCTGTTAGGGTTGGGAAATTCTATATCCCTGTTGATTTTGTGGTATTAGATATGGATGAGGATGCCCAGATTCCTATTATCTTGGGTAGGCCATTTTTGTGTACTGCTGGTGCCGTAATTGATGTTAAGTCTGGGTCTTTAACTCTTAGCGTTGACGATGACAAAGTGATGTTTAAACTAACCAATGCTGTTAAGGCTCCTATGCTTGAACAATCTTTTTGCAGGGATAAGGTTTTAGATGAAGTAGGGGTGGAGAAGGTTCCAATTCCACCTAAGGTTGCCTCACCGTCTGGAGGCATTGTCAAGAACATTTGGAGGAGAAAGATGTTTGATGAGGGTGGCACTCATTGCCAAGCCCCTCCTATTTGAGAGAGGGAGGATTATGGTCGTGCGGGACCTTTATAAACCAGCGCTGTGCGAGAGGCAACTCGTATTTTTCTTTCCCTTTTCCTTTTCTTTTTATTTTTCTTCTTTTTGTGAGCGAGAGTGAGGGTAATAACATTGTTTTTCCTCTTAGCATAGTCCTTATCACCTTTTGGCATTGAGGACACTGCCAAGTTCAGCTTGGGGGAGGAGTTCTGTTTGTATTCCCTATCTCTTTTACTGCTTTCTAGAATAGTTTTACTGCTTTCGAAAAATACTGAAAAAATCAAAAAAAAAAAATATGGTTCCCATGACTGGTTTAGTTGCCTCCCTGTGGCCCTTGTTGTGCTCTATTTGAAATTGATTTGACTTTGTTTTCTGGATAGCTGGGCATTTGTGATCTTGAGGCTATGATTTGATGTTTGATTGCTATGATTTCGAGCATTTCTGGATTATATTAGACCACTTTGTGCTGCATACCTGAATTGGTTAGACTGTGAGGCCTCCTTGTAGCCTATTGGATTCATATTATTATCCAGTCTATTCTTGTGTGTTAGTTCCTCTTTAGTGGATTGATCTTGATTTTGACTTCGTACTTGTCTGATTTTAGATGACTTGTAGCATGTGTTGTGATAGAGGCGTTCTTTTTTCTTATTCTTGAGCTTCAGAGTGAATTTTTGATATACTTTTATCCTCCTCAGCCCCGCTGAGCCTAATGACTTGTTTCGTGTTACTTAAACCCCTATTATGAGCCAAAAGCCTTCACTTGATATTATTCCAAGCCTAGCTTGGGGGAGCTTTTGTATGGGTTGAGTTTGAGATTGGTTTGTTGGTTTAGTTTGGTTTTTGAGGAATTTGAAAGTGTATTTGCTGTGGTTTGAGAGTGAGAAGGAGAAAAGAAAAAGCAAGCTTAGAGTTGCGTGAATGAAGTTCAGAAAAATGAAAGAAAAATGAAATGAAAATTCAAAAGAATTCTAGTTCTTTCATTCACGTACGTGCATAAAAGAATATTCGCTCCATTGCTAGAAAATTGGGTTTGTTATGCGCTTTTCATTGATTTATGAGAGTTGGGTTATTTTACATGGTTTTATGGTGATTGTTGGGAGTTGTGAAGGCCATCTTAGGCCTTGTTTGAATGGTTTATGCTCCCCCATTCTTGGTTTTTCCACCACATTACCCAAAAGTATCCCCTACCTCTCGCCTAAGCCCCATTACAACCCTATAAAGTCCTCTTGAGCTCGTGTCTGCAATGTTCATTTGATTGATTTCGAGTTAGTTTGTCAAAGTTAAAGAGTATTTCTGCTAATTGAGTCGACTTGACTAGGATGAGCGTCATTGAACCTTCTTAAACACGTGAGAGTGTGAGTGGGAAGGGTACTTATGGTCGGGTTGGTGAGTGTTCGGGCACATTCTTTGCCTGCCACAAAATTGAGAGGAGTGACACCCTTGTGAGTGCCTTTTCAGGACTTGTATGCTTTGTGGATGCTTGAGTTTGATAAATTGCTTGAATGATTGGTGGTTGGATGGATTTGATGAGCCAAACTTGAATTATGCCTGCTTGAACGATTCTTAGTCTTGAAAATGTTTTGAGCTTTGATTTGTTTTTATCTTTGGGGTGAGGTAATCTATTCCATGTTCATGTTATGTTTGCTTGAGGACAAGCAAAGGTTTAGCTTGGGGGAGTTTGATATCACGTATTTATATAGAGTTTTCTCCCTTATTTACAAGCTAATTTGTGCGTCATTGGAGCTCTTGGGAGCTATTTTGTGCTAACTATCGTATGTAGTTGCGGTTTCATGTTTTAGTATTGAATTGCAGGTTTTATGGAGTTTTCTCCTTATTCCCGAGCCTTTTGGAAGCAACCACGGCTTTACGAGATGTTACAAGGCACGTAGGAAGGCTCACGAGTTCTATGGGTAGTTTAGGAGGCCCCAAGACCTCTAAACGTGAAGAATAGAGAGCCAAAGAGTCAAAAAGGAGGTTTCCGTGCTTTGATCGGGCAGAAATGGCCCGATCGGGCGAAGTATTTATGATCGGGTATGAAAGTTGTGGACCCGATCGGGCAAGCATTGCCCGATCGGATCGGGCGAATATCATGTACCCAGGCCCGATCGGGTGTTCACCGCCCGACCCGATCAGGTGGGATGCTCATAGCTCTTGTTGTGACGCTGCTTGTGAGGCGAACATGCTAGGCTCGTTTGTCGCCTGGCCCGATCGGGTGGCTGCCCACGGCTCGATCGGGTGGGCCGTAAAACTTGGATTGCTGCTTCGCTGCTACTATACGAAGGCCCAGGAGCGCAGATTGAAGACTTTGTACGTCGACCCGATCGGGTACTGTGCTCGGGCCCGATCGGGTATGGTGCATTTGTCGCGAATTTCGTCTTTTGCTTCCTATTTTTAATTAGACTTGAGGGGTATTATAAATACCGTTTTCCTCATTATTTAGGGACATCTTTTTATTCATCTTTCATTAGCTTTAGACTAGTTTTATTCTTCATTGTTCTTAGTTCAATTCAAACACTTTAGATTAATTTAGAGGTGATCAAACCTATTTCAATTTCAATAAAGTTCCTGCTTTCCGTCAGTTGGTACTCTTCTCTACTCTTTATCTCTTTAATTACTTTGATTGCTTAGTTTATTTATTTAATTGTTCATGATGCAATTGTTAGGGTTTCATATTAGTTTTGTCGTTATTAATTCGATCATGTCTGAGTAGTCTCTTTCTAGGGTGTTAGATAGGAAAGCCATGTTTATACCATGATTGTGATTTAGACTCTTATCGATTTCTAGGGTTTGATTAGGGTGATTGTGATGTGCTTTGTTCTTTATTGAGTAATTAACGTTATTGCGCAGTTTCGTTGGTTGCTTGTGGTTAATAGTTGTTTGCACAGATCCGTCTTACGACTAGAGGCCTAGGACACGTCAGTAGTTCTGATTACGTTAGTGAACATGCGGCGTATGTTGAACTATGAGCGTTGAGTCTTAACCATAGCTCAACATAGGCTCTAATCCCCCGACTCTTGACTTAGGTTTTGGTAGTAGTTGACCCTATTTGATTGGTATAAGCATGGTGGACCGACCTAATACCCTAGACTTTTATTCCATAGTTTAATCCTCGATTTATTCCGTCTTCTGTAGTCTATTCTTTAGTTTAATTAATTCCTTCCTGATTTCATCTGGAGTAGCTGAATTGGTTGAATATTGATTTAGAAACTCTGTCTCCCTGTGGATTCGACCCTGCTTCCACTGACTACCTAGTTAGAGGTCCGTAGGTTTATTTTTTGATTAGGTGACACGACTAAAACCTGTCAGTGTCCCATTCAAATCTTTTCTTTTTCAGAGCCATGAAGAAGGTAAGGCTTTTTTCTGCTGAGCGAGACAGAAATCGTCCGAGCGCCGCTAGACAGCCGGTTAGGCATTGGACTTCCTTGACATTCCGAGGAAATTCCATTTTCAGGACTGCTTTAATTTTGTCCGGATTGGCCTCTATACCTTTTTCATCTACCAGAAATCCGAGACACTTTCCTCCCTTAACCCCGAAGACACATTTTTTGGGGTTGAGTTTCATGTTATACAATCACAGTGTGCCTAGGGTCTCTCTTAGGTCCGAGACATGGTCGTTTTCTACCTTGCTTTTGACGATCATAACATCAACGTAAACTTCTATGTTCCGACCTAACTGTTTCTCGAACATCTTGTTCACCAACCTTTGGTATGTTGCCCCCACATTTCTTAATCCGAATGGCATCATCTTGTAAGCATGAATTACGTGACTTGAGATGAAGGCCATGTGAACGATGTCTTCTTCAGCCATTGGGATTTGATGATATCCCGCATTGGCATCTAGAAAGCTAAATAATGCATGTCCGGCCGTGGAATCGATTAACCTGTCAATCTTTGGAAGTGGGTGATCATCTTTTGGGCATGCCTTGTTCAAGTCAATGAATTCGATGCACATTCTCCAACTTTTCGTTGGATTCTTCACTAAGACTACGTTGGCCAACAATCCGTGTACCTACATTCTTGTATGATGTCTACATCGAGCAGCTTTTTGATCTCTTCTCCTGCAGCCTTGTTCCGTTAAGGCCCTTGATGCCTTAGTTTCTGTTTCACTGGACGATAACCCTCCCTTTTGTTCAGGTGATGACACATAATGGAAGTGTCTATGCCAGGCATGTCCGACGCTTTGTAGGCGAAGACATCTTTAGATTCCGTCAGCACAGCTGTGATTTGGCTTCTGAGCTCTCTTTGATGATTTTTCCGATCCTGACTATGTGACCTTTGTTGGAATCATGGTTACTTCTTCGTCCTCATAAGCTGGTTGAGGAAGTGAATTGCTTTGAACTGTCTGTTATGATGACCCCCATGCAATCCGAGGGGCCTGACTCAGTTTCAGCTTTTCTCTTTTGGCCAACCTTACTTGGTTCTGAGGGGTTAGTGCTTTTCAAGCTATTGACATAGCATTCTCTTGCTGATTGTTGACCTCCATACACTTTTCCGATGGCTCCTGAATCCGTCTTGTACTGTAGTAAGAGCTGATAGACCGAGGTGGCTGCCTTCACTTTGTTTAGTCTAGGTCTTCCCATAATGACATTGTAAGGAAGAGGGACATCTACTATCAAGAAGTCGATGGGTAGGCTTCGTCCTTTTCCTTTTTCTTCGAGTCTGACCGGTGGTTTTACTATTCCTACGGGATGCACTGAGTTACCCCCGAAGCCTATCAGCGGCTGGTTGATGGGTGTGACATCTTGCACATTGTACTTCAAAATTTTCAGGCATTCCACAGTTATGATGTCCGCAGATGACCCGTTATCGACGAGGAATCTCTTCACTCTTGAGTTTTCAATCTTCATCTCGATGACTAGGGGGTCATCATGGGGTGTTTGCAAGGGTCAAGAGATTTCACCAAATGTCATGATCGGACAGTTGGGTCTGTGCGACTATACCGGCAATACTTGTTGTTTGAGCTTTTGCAGATGGCTTTTTCTTCCTCAGTCGGTTAGGCCTCCGGACGCGAACCAACCAGCAATGACACCAACGTACCCGTCGGTATGATCGCTGTCGGCTCGGTCCATTTCGACAGCCTTTTCTTTACCATTATGTCGTGGGGCATCTTTCAAGTAACCGTTCAGTTTGCCCTGATCAGCGAGGTGATCGAGGGCCTTCTTCAACTCTCTACAATCTTTGGTGGTGTGGCCACAATCTTTGTGGTACTCGCACCAAAGCTTTCTCGAGTGCTGGAGGTTCTGATAGGAGGAGGACGAGGAAGCATCGATTTTTCTTTCAAGTCCAAGTAGATCTCTCTGCGATTGCTGTTGAACCGCTGGTCAACCCCGTTGTCCGAGTGCCGCAACAACGCCGGGGATGATTCCGTCTCGACCTTCTTAAAACCTCCCGGGTGTCTATCGTCTCTTCTCTCTTTTTCTTATGGTCTTTTGTCGGTTTGCAGATGTCAGTCGCCCCATCCCGAACTTGGTGGTTAAACTCTACTGCGGTGACGGCGCTGTTCGAGAAAACTCCAGCGCTGTAAGGAACACGACGTGTTAGTTGAGTACCAGGTTCCCCAATGGATTGGCCTGCAATAATACTCTCAACCCCTAGCACTGGCGAATTTATCCACTCAGCTGCACCAATTAATGTGACTTGTGAGGTACAACACAGTTGATGAAATAGTAGTTGTCCTTCAAAGTTTCTGAGCACGGTCCATGGCTTCTGTGAATGAGTTGACCTGGTTCTTGGCCAGTTGCCACTTAAATTTTTCGGGTAATAGTCCCGACATCATGGCTGTGAAAGCCACATCGTCTTGTAAATCCGACACTTTCATTGATTCCTCATTGAACAGTTTGATGCAGTCGCTTAGAATTTCATTATCTTGTTGTGTGACACTCATCAGGTGGATGCTGGTCTTTTTGTGTCTCCTACCAGCAACGAAGTGTTGGAGGAAGAGGGCCTCCAACACTGGGAAGCTTGTGACAATTCCGAGGGTTAATCCAGAGAACCAGCTGAGGGCCAACCCTTTGAGTGTGGTTGTAAAGAACCGACACCATGTGGCTTCACACCCTATTTGTACGCTCATGTGAGCTTTCTATGCTGCCATGTGATCTGCTGGGTCCAACCCACCGGCGTAGTGTTCAATTGGTGGGAATTTAATTTTTCCTAGACAGGGGGCGTCCATAATCTGCTTGCTGAAGGGAGTCATAAAGGAGAGTGCTCCTGAATTTCCAAGGGGAGGTCTGTCCTCATGGTACGATGAGGCGTTCACTTCGTTGTTCCCCGTTGTTCTGGCCGAGCCGTGCAGGGTACGTAACGACATGGATGGACTCCTCTTATGAGATGTTTCTCATTTTGAGTGTGCTTCTCTGCGCCGGTTAGGCTCAGTTTGTCTGGTTGGTCCGTTGGACCTCTCTCGCCTTCTGTTTAGCATGTTTCTTGCATCCTCTCCCCTTCTGAGGAGCCTTTCCTCTATTACCCTTCCGGCGTTGACCCCGTGACTCGGTCTGTGCCCTTCACTCCTTGCAGCTCGAGGCATTTTCACTGCGGGGGTGAGTAGCTGTTGTTCAGGGCCCCTTGTTATCCGAGGGGACCTTTCTCGTTCTCTGGTTGCATCATTTACCCGAGGACCTTGCTCTCTATTTAGAGGCAGTGTGGGCTGTGTGTTCGACAAACGTTGGCTTCCTTGAATCGCTTGGACTATATCGGTGATTATTGAGTTCATCATAGCCTCGAGGTGTTCGAGGTCGTACCTGATGACCGTGAGGTCTCCGTGTCGGTCTCTCCAAGACTGTCCATTCCTATTTCCGACTAGCTGAGTGGGCTCTTGGTTGACATGCTGAATTACTTCTTGAATGATGGGCTCATTCTCGACGGCTGGAGTAGTTCTACGTGGTCTGGCCATGGCTTTTCGTCGACTGACTTTGTGTATCCCCAGCCAAACTGTTTCTGCCAAGAAACTTGAGATGAGATGATGGATGATTTCGGGATAATCACGTGCAGTCTTGGCTCGAACCACGTGCTAGCTGGGATGACCTGCAAAACAGGCGGAAGACTAACCCGGGGGTTTTCCGGGTGAAGCCCCTCTGATGCCTAAGTCAGCGATGCGGAGTTGTGATGGGAATGATGATGTCAGTTTATGTAAGCAATAAAAGGGGGTAGGTAAAGAAATGATTAATTACCCCTTACTGATTGGATGATTGATGCTTTTATAGGCAGAGATTCCTGGGAAGGGAATCTGGCAATGTGGGATCCTTGATGTTGTAACCTCCAGTCTCATACTCTCAGGTTATCTTGAGTAAGGGTATTTTTGTCCTTTTCATGAGGAATTGTGCTGGGCACAAGGTGGGTCCAAACATATAGGATTACCTAAATCAGGTTGGAGAAAGTAAGATCCTAAGCTGGTTTGCAATATTTTGTCCAATCCAATCTCGAACAGGTTTTGGCCTATTACACCAAATTTTGACATTTTAAAGTAGTTCAATTCTAGCTTGTTCACATTTTTGTAACGTCTAAAAAAAAGTTAGTTAAATGTACTTACCTTTGCAAGAGATGAAGAGAGAACAGAGAAGGACAAGTGAAAATTGATAGAAGTGGGTACAGAAAGAATATAAGTGAATGCAATACATGCAAGACTTTTTCCTGTATTTAACAGTTGTGTTTTTCTATGCCAACCACAAGCACCTATGGACAGTTTTTTTTTATTTTGCAGAAACGCTCTTTTAGACGTTTGCATACTTTTCTTTACCTGTTTCTGTACTCTAAACGTATCTCTGCAGGGATGGTTACCACATTATACTGTGCGAAGGTCGGAAAGCCTGATGGAACTTGCCTACGTCATCTTTACATCTCGATTGATGATTGTGCATTGCTGCTTGAAATAACTGTCTGTACAATGGAAGTTTAAACTGGATATTTGTATGATCAAGTTGTAATCGATCATACATATTGACTTGTGACATGGTTTTCTCCATTTTCTACTTCATGAGGTCACAAATTATGTTTTGCTGGTTTACGTTTTTATCAACCATAATTATTATCCAAGCAAAAATGAGAAAAAGGCGAGGGCATCAAATTCTCATCTAGAACAGAGCAGGTTGGGGTATATCTGTCAAAGTGCTAGAATTCGCAGAAGGTTTGTTCCATCAACCTACAAACAACAGCTTTATCTTGATTTAAATTCACTTGAACAAAAATTCGATTCAGTTGCATCCTACATTAGTGAATTTAATAGATTATTAGATTATGGATGGCTTGTGGGTGTAAGAATGATGAAGAACAAAAGATTGCTAAATTTATGTATGGGCTTAGTTAGAAAATCAAGAATAAAATTGAATTGCAATCCTTTTCAACATATGATGAAATATGCCTACTTGCCACTAAAATTGAGTGCCAAAATGATGACAAGTATAATAAGAATTCTTGGTACAAGTCTGGACAGAATTGGTGGTGTTTCGAATGCTAATGAGGCTTTTCCAAACAAAAAAGAACAAGGAGATAAAAACACCAACACTGATCAGCCTTCTAAGGGAAAAAGTGCATCTTCAAAGCAATCTGGAACACCTAAGTGGTTCTTCTTGGACAAAGGGGCAGCAAAGAAAACTTAAATGTTTCATATTTCATTGTGATGATTACCCACCATGAGAAATTGCGAATGAAGGGGGGAATTGATGAGGATCGAGCTTCCCTATAATGTTCTTTAAGTTTTTAGTCTTTCTTTATAGTTTTTATTTTTATGTTTTATTAAGTTTTTGATAGTTTTCTTTATGTTAGGGTAATGTCCAAAGTCCGTTTGTGTCATTAACTTTTGTTTTAGTTTTAATCTAGTTTTGTTAGGCTTGCTTTAATTTCCTACTTCCTAGTCTTCCTATTGTTTAGCTGATTTGTTTTGGAATTTGGATAAATTTCACAATCAATCTATCTTCTTAATTTCATTCACAGCCAAAGACAATATCTATTATCTATTATATAAAGGAACCGATGTGGGACACCAAAAATAGAAAAATATAAAAGAAAAAAATACTAACCCAAACTGATAAATAGGAAAAAAAAAAAGGGATTGAACCACTCAGGCACTCACAACTACTAACAAAACCACCAACAACTCCTATAAACCAGGAACTTCATTCAAACTGATTAAAATGGAAAAACGGATTGAAGCACTCACCGGTCACCACTACTAACAAAACAACTCAACTTAAACTGCTCTTCTTCTCCGAATTTTTCAAAAAAAAAAACTGCTCTTAAACATGGGCTTCATATACCCAAGCGAATTCGCCTCATTGTCTTCATTAGCAAACATGTTATTTTCTTCATCAGCGTCGATCTTTCATCAGAGACAATCATTCATTAGCGCATCACGATCCTTCATCAGCGACGATTCTCTACTGATTTGTTTGGAACAATTATGTGTTTATTTTGTATTTTTCGATGTTAAATTGGAGAAATTGTTGACAACAAACAAGTTTGGATATCTTACCACATGACCGAATCTTCAAGTAAGTATTCCTCCAATTTTTTGAGCTACTTTCTCTCTCATTTATTAATTTTCTCCATGTGAATATTAGGTGTTGATTCATTTCCAAAATTATGATTTTGTAACTTTTTTTGTCACTAATTATTGTGGTGGGAGTTATGGTGTGATATAATAACACTGAGATAATTACTTTTGTTCTTACATTCTTTTGTTTTTTTCTACATATTTGTAGTTAGGTAACAAATGGAATCATGAAATTCAACAAGAAGTTTGGATCTTCGAAACACCATCACGAAGCAACAATCTAAATTTTCTCTATGTGAGTTCAATGGAGGTTAACGTTCTCTCTGTCTCTTCCTTTCTTCAATCTTATTAATTCATGTAATTACTTAATTTCCCCCCTTTTTGGTGAATGAATACAGAGCATGTATAGCAGTAGCTGGTGGTTTGGAAATTACAGCGTATTCAAGATGTTTTCCTAATATCTTTTGGCTTAAATATACTCTTATGATCTTTTTATGATGATTCTATTCTTTTTTGATTTATAATTTATCTACATAATCAAGTAACTCATTGTGAATGAAGTTTGACAGTTATATTTTACATTGAATCAATCAGATTGTACTCACTGCGGTTTTAATTATTTTTAATTTGAATCAAGATCAGTTTTTCAAACTGTCATTGCTTTAAACTACACCATAGTTTTACTTCTCTGAATTGACATCTTAGCCAACAACTAAATCCAAACTTTTCCCCTACATCCATAGTGTTAATTGTGAACTGCCATATTGCATCCATCATATTCCTTTTCTCTCTTCCATGGTGCTCTTGCACTTTTATTAAGACCGAATACCACTCACCGTTTCTTCTTACCTCCCATGAACGGTTTATTATCAATTAAAAGGACTTATCCGTGTTTTTTTATATTTTGTATTACTGCTGTTTCTGTCCAAAAGTGTCGTACCTCTTTCCGGCGGAGATGAGCGGTCCGAGTCCGAGCTCCGGCCAAGAACCTGCATATGAACCCCAAACCCCCGGGGGTGTCCCGAGGACGGGCTCTCCGACGCTCAAGTCAGTACTCATTTTAGATAGAGAGAGTGTGGTGTAGGGAGAGAGAATGGATTTTTGGATCCCTTTACCTTAGCCCTATGAGGGGCTTATATAGACAAGTGAGCGTGGGCCTTGTGTCGTTTGGGCCTTGGGCCGTATATTCGGGAGAGGGTATTTATACCCATATAATTTGCCCCCTAGTTCGAGTGATAATCGTTGATTGAACTTGAACTATATTGGGCTTATTCACTTGGTTCCTCATGATATTGGACATGTATGTCTTCATGATGACCTTTGTGCGTGATCGAGTCTCTGCTGTGAGATATAACCTCTTTAGTCAGAGAGCTTGCTTCAATTCTTCAATGAGTTAAGGTGTATCATTCTCTATGTGAGGATCTTCTCGTGTAATAAGAAACGAAGCTTCCTTTGCTTAGGAGTCTAATAATCTGCCGTGTAGCATCCTTTAGTGAAGGTCTGCTCACGTAGTATGTAATGTTGCTTCACCAATCTGAGAGTCTGTTCTGATGAGCAAGAATGTCGTATTGCCTACAGCCTCTGCTAGTTTTGTATTTTTTGTGTTCTTTTGAGTAGTTTTTGAAAGAAAATATGCTATTTCTTTGCTACTTTCTTCCTCCTACCATACGTATCCTTGCCCCCCAGTCTGTCTGCTTTGCTTGCAGCAGAGGAGGCAGACTGAGATTAGAATGCTATAGACAAGTCCGCAATATCGATGATACGTGGACATGTAATGATAATGAGCATGATCCTTCGTCTGAAGCGAGGATCTGCTATAATAAGGAGCATGATCCTCTGTCTGAAGCGAGGATCTGCTAATGATAAGGGCATGATCCTTTGTCTGAAGCGAGGATCTGCTGATGAAAATAATGGCAGAACCCTCTGTCTGAGACGGGGTCTGCTATAATAAGGAGCATGATCCTCTGTCTGAGACGGGATCTGCTATAATAAGGAGCATGATCCTCTGTCTGAAGCGAGGATCCGCTATAATAAGGAGCATGATCCTCTGTCTGAAGCGAGGATCTGCTAATGATAAGGGGCATGATCCTCTGTCTGAAGCGAGGATCTGCTATAACAGGATCTGCTATAACAAGGAGCATGATCCTCTGTCTGAAGCGAGGATCTACTATAATAAGGAGCATGATCCTCTGTCTGAAGCGAGGATCTGCTAATGATAAGGAGCATGATCCTCTGTCTGAAGTGAGGATCTGCTGATTAAAATAATGGCAGAACCCTCTGTCTGAGACGGGGTCTGCTATAATAAGGAGCAAGATCCTCTGTGTGAGACGGGGTCTGCTATAATAAGGAGCATGATCCTCTATCTGAAGCGAGGATCTGCTATAATAAGGAGCATGATCCTCTGTCTGAAGCGAGGATCTGCTAATGATAAGGGGCATGATCCTCTGTCTGAAGCGAGGATCTGCTATAACAAGGAGCATGATCCTCTGTCTGAAGCGAGGATCTGCTATAATAAGGAGCATGATCCTCTGTCTGAAGCGAGGATCTGCTAATGATAAGGAGCATGATCCTCTGTCTGAAGTGAGGATCTGCTGATGAAAATAATGGCAGAACCCTCTGTCTGAGACGGGGTCTGCTATAATAAGGAGCATGATCCTCTGTCTGAGACGGGGTCTGCTATAATAAGGAGCATGATCCTCTATCTGAAGCGAGGATCTGCTATAATAAGGAGCATGATCCTCTGTCTGAAGCGAGGATCTGCTAATGAAAATAATGGCAGAACCCTCTGTCTGAGACGGGGTCTGCTATAATATGCCTCAGTCCTCCAATGACTCCTGTCTGAGCTGCTGAGGTAGATGAGCTGGGAGCCTGTGCTGAACTGATTGTAGTCCTCCGTTTTTGCCCTCCGATGATATCCTAACTGACTTATCTTGTAATATTTGTAATTAAATAGTCAAACATTTCCTTTTCATCTGTATTTGCTCCCTTCTTTTGGTTAGGTAGCCGCCGTTGTTGTAGTACTATGTAGCACTCTGATTTGGCTTATAGCCAGATCTTTTTATGTAAGATTCAAGTGTTTTTCCGGCAATGCGAGTTGCGTTCTTCTGTTGACTTTTGTGCTTTCTATTTGATGCATGCCAAGTTTTGCTATTTCTGCTGAGTACTTGCGTTCTGCTCTGATGCTGAGTCTGCCGTGCTATCAAGCAATATATCTGAGTGTTTTTGTTTACTTGGCTTGGTGGCCGGTGAGATTTGCTCAGAGCTGGGACTTTAGGGGCCCTTTACTCTTCTGCTCTGCCTTATGTATGACAAAGATTCAACAACAGCAGAGCAGAGGAGGTATTTTGACGCCCTAAGTCATGATGATTCTGGGAGTTTTGGGGTTCGCCCTTTAGCTCCTTCTGCCATCTTTTTCGTGTCGGGGTACGCTTTGGTTCTTAGGAACTCTCGCGTCCCCATTAGCCTTAGGTGTCTATGACTTATCCTTGCTGCTTTTTGGGCCTTCGGCCCCGCAGGTTTAGAGGTAGAGGTCTATGACATCGATAAGTCGAGTCGGCATCCGATCACTCTGCGGGCCTCAGGGGCTCTTGGACAGAGTTAACCTTTTGGCCGACTCCCTTTCTTCATGATATAGTTTACTTTTGTGTCTAAAGAGCCTCTTCAGCCTTCAGTCTGACTCAGACCCTGTTTTCTTTTGCCAGACTGTGGTATTTTTTCTCAGTCTGCTAAGGGTCTATCTGATTTTGATATTTTGTTTTTCATAAAGAATTGATAAGGGGATGGGGGTTTAATGCGAAATGGAGAGCATGATCCTCTCTGTGAAGCGAGGATCTGCTATAATAGTATGATCCTCTATCTGAGGTGAGGATCTGCTGAAATAATAATGGGCAGGATCCTCCATCTGAGGTGAGGATCTGCTAATGATGATGGCAGAGCTCTCTGAGATGGTGCTCTGCAATAATAAAAGGAGCAGGATCCTCTGTCTGAAGCGAGGATCTGCTTATAAAAATAATGAGCAGGATCCTATATCTGAAGCGAGGATCCGCTGTAATGATAATGGGCACGATCCTCTGTCTGAAGCGAGGATCTGCTGTAAAAATGACGGCAGAGCCCTCTGAGATGGTGCTCTGCGATAATAATGAGGAGCGGGATCCTCTATCCGTGGTGAGGATCTGCTAATAATGACGGTAAAGAACTTAGCTCTTCGCTTAAGTCTTTCACTCTGCTTCTTCAGCAAAGCACTCTGCTTCTTCAGCAGAGCTCGATTTGTAACTATGACTTAGCTCTTCACTTAAGTCTTTCACTCTGCTTCTTCAGCAGAGCTCGATTTGCAACTATGACTTAGCTCTTCACTTAAGTCTTTCACTCTGCTTCTTCAGCAGAGCTCGATTTGCAACTATGACTTAGCTCTTCACTTAAGTCTTTCACTCTGCTTCTTCAGCAGAGCTCGATTTGTAACTATGACTTAGCTCTTCACTTACGTCTTTCACTCTGCTTCTTCAGCAAAGCACTCTGCTTCTTCAGCAGAGCTCGATTTGTAACTATGACTTAGCTCTTCACTTAAGTCTTTCACTCTGCTTCTTCAGCAGAGCTCGATTTGTAACTATGACTTAGCTCTTCACATAAGTCTTTCACTCTACTTCTTCAGCAAAGCACTCTGCTTCTTCAGCAGAGCTCGATTTGTAACTATGACTTAGCTCTTCACTTAAGTCTTTCCAACGGCTTAATAGCTCGCTGAAGTCTTCAATAATATATGTCTTTCCAGCGGCTTAAGAGCTCGCTGGAATCTTCAATAAAATAAGGAGCATGATCCTCTGTCTGAAGCGAGGATCTGCTAATGATAATAATGGCAGAGCCCTCTGTCTGAGATGGGGTCTGCGATAATAATAACCGAATACCTCTCTAGCAGGTTTGATCCTGCCAAAGGGAAAAGATAAGATGTGTCTGCAATAATAATAACAGAATATATCTTTTCAGCGGCTTAATAGCCTGCTGAAGCCTTCAATAATACGTGCAGACTCACAAAATAGGTGCTTTCATAATCAAGCACTACAATCAATTTTTGCATCTAATTGGGTCACATAAGCTCATTTGCCCCCCACTCTTAAGTTGAACTTGGGTCAATTTGAGAGTAGTATATTCCCAACCAGACATACATAAAGGTCCAAATACATAATTTGATCATGTCATAAGATTAAATACACTGAGTGATGGTTCAACTCTTCAGATAATCATTGACAAATAATCAATTTTTGGAGCTAAGTACAACGGCCATCATGAAATTTAATCTAATTTTGCACCAAAAGTAAGCAAAATTAATATTAATAATAATGGGAGCAAAGCACTTAGCTTGATGTTCTCTCCGGGAGGAGTCGGAGCAATAATATTTGGAGAGTAAGTCCACCAGTATAAAGTGAATACTCCAACTAAATAATGCAGATAAGATAACGCTGGATACTGCGCTCTGCAAAGCCGAGTCTGATTTGCAGATAATAGTGACTGGCTTGGTGCATATGATTGTGTTTTGGTAGCCTGAGGTGGATTATGAGTCTGTGTGGGTCTGCTCCGTTAATCTGCAGATTCTTTGATTTACGTTGCAGACCCAGAGAGAGCTCTGCTGGTTGTGCTAAGTCTGCTTAGGCCATCATGGTCTGCATTGATGCAGCAGGCTCTGCTTTACGTCCCTTTTGGCTTGCTGATTCCCTGGGTGACGTTGCAGACCGGGTTTTCAGATTGATTGAGTGTGTTCTGCTCTATTCAGTAAATCGTAGTCTGCCCCGTAAGTCTGCAAGTTCTTTGATTAACGTTGCAGACCCATGTCTACTTCATGTGCAGACTGGTCTGTTGTCTACCATTTGCTTCTGCAACTTGGTGTATTCTGCCACTTGCTTGGCTCTGCGTAATCTTTATAGATGCTGGCTGCCGTTCTCAGATTACCCATTTTGTTGGATTTGCTAAGTTCATTTTCTTGCAGAGCATCAGCCATGAATAAGTTTGCTTGAGTATGCCGTTGGGTCTGCCGATGCTTTGCTATGATGTGCTCGAGTCTGTTGATTTGCTCTGCTCGATTTACACACTGTGGTCTGCCCTCTGCAAAGTGACTGAGGTATGCATTCTGCATTCATCCATTTGCAGCATGTTAAACGAGCACGGCAGATTATCACCCTCTGCCAACCTGATGCAGCTGAGGTATGCATTCTGCATTCACCCTGTTTTTTTGCTGTGTGAAGGTCTGCCAGCGAGCGTTGGCTTGTGTTCTGCCTTCTGATTTATTGCTCTGCAAATCCAGCTCCACAAGATGCACATGATTGCGGGTCAAGTCTGTCACTACGGGGTCTGTCCTTATCTACTCAACTCTTGTGTTCTGCCACTCGCTTTCATATTACTCTCCTAAGTTTTGCGTAGCAGAACCTGCATGGTTCTGAGTAGTGCTTGTTTGATGTATTGTCGACGTTGACCGACGTATACGGACCACAAGTTTGTCCAGCTTTTACTCTCGTCACTGCAGTGTGAAGGGGAGTCCCCAATCAGCCATTTAGAGTCTGCTGAGTAGGCTTCAGTCGTCCATTTGTGATCTGAAAGTACTAGTAGAGGTCTATCTCTCTGTATTTTGACTGTAGAGTCTGCTAAATCGTCCCCATATCAGCTCTCACACCTCATTTTATCGTATTTGCTGGTGATGTTCATGTTAGTTCTGATTTGGGGGTTTGTTCTGTAAAGGCTTGACCTGCACTTAGTGAGGTTTGTTCTATTTTATTGGTAGAACGCTGGTTGCAGAGGGCCTTTTTGAGGCTCATTCCGTTCTGCATTAGACTTCTGGTTTCAAGAGGGATTCTGCCCCTGTAGTGCATTGCGTTTATTTTGCCCCTTTGTAGTCTGATTTCATATAAGCATTTTATCAGACATCTTGCGGGCGACCATTTTTACCAGAGGTGAGTATATGATATGTTCTTCTATAGTTCTATGCCTCGATTTTCAAAGCATGAGGATTAGTGCTACCAACGTTCTTGTATGGTTTAACCAATTTCACCAGCATATTAATGTAAGAGATGCAAATTTATAGCTGTAATACTTAGCTTTAATCACGGATGGGGATGGCTTGTGAAGCTAACCACGTCTGCCACTAACAATTGGTTGGGCGTAAGATGCCCAGCTCCATTTGCTTGCTCATCCTCTCTTGGTGACATCCATCAGATGTGCCTCTTTTGCTACAATGAATATTTTTTGATTCGGCTTGTGAGGAGCTGACCAACACTTTCATCTTGGTCTTGGTATCTTTTTCCACTTTTGCTTTCCATTTTGTCTATAAATGGCGTGAAATGATGTCTTCTTGATGGAGGAAAGGTCCATCACTCTTCAGATGCATTATGGCAGTGGTCTACCCCATCTCTTTCGATTCTTGTTTTTCTATGAAAGTAGTCGTAGATCTTGCACATTTTAGTCTGAATTGGAGTGTTTCAGACCATAGAGTAGCTATTTGAGCAATGTAGCCATGGAAATGGAGTGTTTCCATGGGCGCTTTTTCTCTCCCCCTCCTTCTAGCGCCAAATTGTTTCTGTCCAAAAGTGTCGTACCTCTTTCCGGCGGAGATGAGCGGTCCGATTCCGAGCTCCGGCCAAGAACCTGCACATGAACCCCAAACCCCCGGGGGTGTCCCGAGGACGGGCTCTCCGACGCTCAAGTCAGTACTCATTTTAGATAGAGAGAGTGTGGTGTAGGGAGAGAGAATGGATTTGTGGATCCCTTTACCTTAGCCCTATGAGGGGCTTATATAGACAAGTGAGCGTGGGCCTTGTGTCGTTTGGGCCTTGGGCCGTATATTCGGGAGAGGGTATTTATACCCATACAACTGCTTTAGACTATTAGCTGTTTGGTTGTTCTTTATTTTCATAACCTTAATAGCACTATTTCAGTTTTTTTTGCATTTTGTTACCAAATATTCTACTTTCCTTAAAGTTCGAAAACACAATATAATATCTTCAGTGAAGTGCTTTTTGAAAACTTATCTTTTATTTTTTAAAAATCTAAAATTAGTTGGGCCAAGCGCAACACTGTAAAATACTTCATCCGTTTTTTTAGTTGACACGTTTTGACTTTTGACACAATTAACATAATCTACTTTGACTATCTTTTGTGATTTATACATAAGAGAAAATATAGTCATGTGAGGTCTTGTTAGATTCGTCTCATTATATATTTTCAAAATATCATATTTTTATACTTTTTACTCATCAATTTTCCAAGATAAAAGTGATCGAAATCACGCGTTGGCAAACGTGATAAAAGAAACAGGTCAACTAATAAAAAACGGAGGAAGTATATTTTAACAAAAATTTAATCTATGTTTTCTATTAGCTTTTTTGAAAAAAAAAATCATGAACTTCTTTGTAAAAATACAATGACTCCTTTGTATTTGTGAAAATACTTTATTATATAAAAATCTGATTTCATTTCTTACTAAAAAATTCACATAAATTTTTTTTAAACATATAATATCTAATAATATACTTTCCTCGATATGAGTTCTTCTAAATAGTTAATTTTCTAAAAATCTCAAGGTACAATCTCTATTCTATAAGGGAAGAGGTGGGGGACACCAAAAATCAATATTATTCCTTTTTTAAATTCCTAATTGAATGGAATAAATCTCTCTATAATTGACTTTTTTATTTTTGAAAAACACATCTTAAACAAATTATCTAATTTTTCTTTCTACTTTCCATTTTATATGCTTTCGCACGCATCGCGTGCATCTCTATTCTATAAGGGAAGAGGTGGGGGACACCAAAATCAATATTATTCCTTTTTTTAATTCCTAATTAAATGGAATAAATCTGTCTATAACTGACTTTTTTTTTTGAAAAACACGTCTCAAAAATTATCTAAGTTTCCTTTCTACTTTCCATTTTATATGTTTTCGCACGCATCGCGTGCATTTAACACTAGTATATATATATACAGAGATAAAACCAAGTCTCCTAATGTTGGCCCTTTATCTTTTAACCAACTTTTATCTTTTACCCCTATATAATTCTGTCTCAACTCCTAATGCAATTACACAACTATAATATTCTAACAGTTTTCGGTTTGGGCTGGAGATAAAACACAATCCAAGCATTAATAGGTTTCCAATTACTTCTAGATAAAAATTCAGAGTTGTTGCATAAAAATCAGTTGTGTGTTCTTCTTGAGGAAAGTACTTGCGCGTGCTCTTGTTAGGCATGATCACAATGCTTGTGAGTAGAGTGGTTAATCCCCTTTATTTGTGAGAGTTATTCTAACTGAAATTGACCTAATCCGATCTGATTGTCAAGCCTAAATTAAACGCACACCGATTTTGCTGAACTGGACTTAGTTACTAATTTGAACTTATTTTGTTGAACTAAACTTATTTTTGCTGAACAAAATTTATTTTGCTGAACAAAATTTAATTCACTAAAATGAACTTATGAACTTATTTTGCTGAAACTTTAACAAAATTTTTAAAGATTGAAGTTATTTTTATTGAATTGAACTTATCTTTATTGAACTAGACTTATTAGTACTGAACTTAGTTTATTTTTACTGAATTAATTTATTTATACGAAAGCTTATTATAATAAGTTTGACGATAACAAGATCAAAGCTAGTAATTATAAAAATTAGCCAAAACCAATTTTATAAACAGGAGAAAAAACAAAACTCAATCTTTTTCTTTTATTTTCATTAATTACTCTTCCATAAAAAACAGTAATTTCAGAATAAACAAAATGCAAATAAAAATAGGGAGAAAGGATGGAATACGACGACCACTATACTTCTGATTTTCAAGAAAATACATAAATTCTTATAAAATCATCTTAAATTTAAGAATTTGAATAATGGAATCAATTAAAATCTCATAAATTGATTTCAATTGTCAAAAAAAAACTCAGAAATATCTATAATGATTGGTCGATATCTTTGGACCGTCATTTCTGTGTCCAGGGCCGGCCCTGTGGCGGGGCGGGCGGGGCACCCAATACACGCTTAATTCAAATATGAATTGCTAATTTTCTTCAAAAAAAACAACTCTTTCTATTCTCAAAATCCCCAACTTTAAGCCTTCTAGTTATCTATTATCAGACATTCCTAATTATCTCCAAAAATCTATAAGAAGATTAAATGCTCAAAATTTGGTATTGAAGAGTTGAATTTCGGATTGGCATAAAAATTATAATTTCGAATTGAATTTGGGATATTTCGGATTGGCAAAAAGATTGAAGAAGAGTCTAATTTTGATATCTCTAATTGGGTAAGTCACTTTTCATATTTATCTGATTTTTTTTTAATAATTAGCAAATTTGCTCATTTTCTGCTGTTTATAATTATGTCCTTTTTTTTAATTATTGTGATAATACCTCAATACTTGGCCTTTAATTAAAGTATAATCCTTGTCTTGCTCCTTATATTTTTTAAAATTTATATATGATAAGATTTGTGCTAATTTTCAATCTATCTTTAACGAATTTTTTAATCTATTTTTTTGTGAATAATAGATAATAATTTTCTTATAGGAGATAATAATAATGTGCGAATTTTCTTTTTGCATACATATTTATTTTTCGCTTAATGAATTATGATGCTAATATTTATGATGATTAAGAAAAATAAATAGGAGTATAACATTGTTAAAATAGACATTGGAAAATTTTATAATGTTTCGTTTGTATTGCCAAAATACTAAACTATAAGTCTAATGTAATTATTATTTATTTGCAGACATTGTATACTTGGATTATGGAATACAAATGCTCACAGTTAAAAATGTTGGAAAAAATTGATGTTAGCACTATTATCAATGATTTTACATCAAAAAGTGCACGAAGACAATCTTTATTTTTTGCTTAGATTTTGTTCATTTAGATTGTAATGGATTTTTGTTTGATTAATTTTAAATTTAATAATAAAAATTTTATATTGCATATTTATTTTAATCTCTTGCGGGTTAAGGGCCCATTTTTTGAATCTCGCCCCGGGCCTAAAAATACTCGGGAACAGCCCTGTCCGTGATTTTTACTCCATAGGACTAAGTACATCCGAAAGTACTTTGAATAATATGGTTCAAGTTGAAGTTGGGAAATTTGGTACTTTCATAGGAATTTATAATGGGTTTGAAAAACAAAATGCAACTTATATCTTAGAGACAATGTTTGGAAATTATGGGTGAGTATATCATTATTCTTTCTTGATAAAGTTTATACTTATTAATTTGTTTTGATTAGTGTAATGTGTAATTCAAAGTTGTGTGTAAGTATTCATATGTGTATTTTAGATTGTTGGATTATATTTAATTTTTTGAATTAGTTTATGTTTGCTCTGGTTTAAAACTTCTAAGTTGGTTGTTTCTTGACTTTTAACGTGATAATTAATCGTGTATTGATAATGTTTTTTTGAATGGGAATGTGGTTTAAACTTTAAACTAATTTTTTGTTAGAATTCAAATTCATAATATTGTGTTTATAATAGGATACTTACTGTTTTCCCCTTTTCTTGTTTTGGTGGATTAAAGAACGCATAAATGAAACTGGTTGCATGTTTGAAGAAGCTATTGTGGATACTTTACTTGATTTCACTAAGCCATCAATTAAGCAATGCATTCGACATGAGTTCAAATGTCTCAAAATCTCTTATTGCCATGTTATGGCAAAGAAAGCTTTATCTCTATAATATGGCCAATTCAAGGGCTATAATGGGTATTACACGCCCCTTCAACAAGATAGCTGCTGAGCAATTGATTAGTGAGAAATAAGTTATGCAAGAGAGGGAAGTTCTAATGATGAGGAACAGTCTTGGGACGTGCATAAAGAAGAGCAAGAATAAGGTGATTAATTGAATATCCTAATGTGCTAAATTGCATCATCATATTTGTGCAGAAATTACTCTGATAAATATCATAAACTGAAATCAGTTCTCTGTCAATGTTAAGGTACCCATGATCATGAAAGCTTCAAGGCCTTCAACAGCGACACGAGTGTTAAATGATAGTGACCTATTTCTAATAATTGCTACCAAAGGCGTGTGGGAGAACCTATCCCATCAAGAAAAGTTGTTGACATTGTGAATACCTTTCCAAGAGAGGTAGATATGACATACTTTTATCGTATTATTTTGTTTTATTGAGATCATGATTGTAATTATTGTATTTGGTAATTGGTATGTGTATTAGGGGATCGCACAAAAGTTTTTAAAAATAGTTCAATGCAAGGCTATTTTAACTAAAGGACTCGAATATGAGAAATTGAAGAGGAAAGGAGCTGGAAAGGAATCTAGGGAGGACATTACAGAAGTCTTGTCAGATGCTCGTTCCAGATATGCTTTGAACCAGAAGGAAATTGGTTATGAAAGAGCCTCATTGCCCCTTTCCGCACAAACCTTACGCCCTAACGAGCCCCATTGCCCCTTTCCGCACAAAGCTTACGCCCTTGTCATGATAAGCAAGAGCATGCCGCACGTTCCGAGCGTTCAAACTCTTGGACCGTGACACTTTGGGTAATCTGCCTCTTATTAATGGTCATTCCTGAATTAAAATGGTACATGTCGTACATCTTCTTAATGCTAAACTTTTAACTTTTTAGTAGTTGTGTCTAAATACGCATGTTATGTTGTAAAATTTATGTGCCATACTTCTTACACGAAACTGTTGTTTTTCCATTTTCAGTTAGCTGCTCAGTACTCAGAGTGTCCTTTTTGGAAAAAGGTTGTGGACCTTGGATGCTTCCCACGAGGTAAAATGGCTGACCCATTTCAGGAGGTTGCTTTCAGCACTGTTGTAGGAGCGACCAGTGCACCATTCAAACCCACGTAATCATGTTAAACTTAAGTTTTCTAGGAAATTCTTTTTCCATTTAGTATGTTTGGTTGATATGGCAAGTTAACCTCGGGGAAAAAACAAGTAAGAAACTTGCCCCATTTTGCAAAAAGTAGATCTATATATTTTTGCCAACCAACCTTCACATTTTTCGACTTCCTTGGGACTTCTTCCCGTATTTTTGAAGGTTTAAAAAATGTATTTCCTTAAGTACTCTTATTTTAAGTTAATTCCCATTGAAAATTGAGGGTAAAAAGTTTATTGCCCTATAATCCTATTCGTAGTCACTCAAATTCGCATTATTGATTTATTGATGGCCGCTATGGGCCGTTCAATGACGGATTTTAAAGTCTAATATATTTCGTTCAAAACATTGAATTGCTTTTGTAAATAAACCCCACCACAAAACAAGCCGCTATCGGTGGTGTTCTTCGTGATTCAGATGGAAGATTCATTTGCATTTTCTCATCCTCAATACCTTTCATGGAAATCAACATGGCCGAAGTCTTCGCCATTCATAGAGCGTTAAAGATCTCATTAAGCTGTGGTCGAGCCAAAGGAAGTCAATTAATCATTGAATCTGATTCGGCTAATGGTGTTTCGTGGTGCAACGCGAAGAAAGGTGGCCCATTGAATATTCATTTCATCCTCAATTTCATTAGAAATGTGGCCTCAAGTGGACTTGAAGTGTCCATCACTCACAAATCAAGGGCTACCAATATGGTGGCTGACTGTTTGGCAAAGCAGGGACTTCGACATTTAGACGATTTTGTAGC
Source organism: Patellifolia procumbens (assembly GCA_947645195.1). Classification (NCBI taxonomy): domain Eukaryota; kingdom Viridiplantae; phylum Streptophyta; class Magnoliopsida; order Caryophyllales; family Amaranthaceae; genus Patellifolia; species Patellifolia procumbens. Next base: position 183,009 of record CANSGD010000720.1, on the reverse strand, counting down.
TTGGTTATAAGTAGTTAATTGCATTGTTGTAATGGACTAGCAACTTGTATTCTTGACTCTGGCTCCTTTGCCTTTTTAATGCTACAACCTCATTATCAAAAAAAAAGAAAAAGAATTGAACCGTAAAAGAGAAATCTACGGTGGTGTGTAATTGTTCACGGTAGCAAACTGGTTATTTTCCATTATAATCTGCTCCAAGCAACCACCTATAGCCTACTGAAAAGACTTCGACTAGTTACAATTTTGTTGAATCGAAAATATGAACCAGTTGAGGAATCAAGTTGTCGGTAAGAATCACTAGCTAACTACCAAAGTTATTTTTTCCCTACGGTTTTAACTCATTGAACTACACTTCCAACTACATTTAATAACTTATATAGAATTACCTAAATCAGGTGGAAGAAAGTAAGATCCTAAGCTAGTTTGCAATATTTTGTCCAATCCAATTTCGAACTGGATATGGCGTATTACACCAAAATTATTATCCAGAGTTGGAAGTTGGAACCAAGCTGCAACTCTGTACATAGATGCGTGCAATGTATGCACATTGATATTGAGTAAGGAACCTAATTAGTAATTAGTAACAAGCTAAAGACTAAAATAACAAGGAAAAAGTTTATATGTGCGGGTTAGATCTGTGCATTATGTTCAGAGAAAGATTGTATATAACTCATTCTTTAACCATTGTCGGAATTTATAACATCTAACATCGTCAATTAAATTATTATTATTATTCTTAATTCAATAAGGAACCTCTTATGCATATTGAAAAATTAGTAAATAAATTTGATTAATCAGCCTTTAAAATTCACTATAATTCTTGAAGCACATACCTGTGTAGTCCTTTATTCATCTTTAGCTCATTTTATATATAAAAAAGGGTATTGTTTCAAGAATAATAAACTAGAAAAAGCTACAGAATATTAACGATCTTTGAATTGGAAATACGCACTGAAAAGCACTGTCTCCAATAACAATAAGATGAGAGAATGATTGGAACACTTAAAACAGGCACCAAATTGCGTACATAAACTGTTTTTGTTACATCATAATCGGACAAGGAGTGTGTGTCATGGCAAGTGTACTAAGATGGACCAAAATAACAAGCCAACAAACACTCCATAAACTAAATGGGAACTAACTCATCCAATAGCAGCAGTAGACTATAAATAATCTCACTCACTTCGAGAACGAAGGTTATCTCTTTAAGCCCTTTCCAAATTACGACATTCAACAAAACCAGTCCACAGAAAGATGATCAAGATTGGCGCACCAAATACTCGCAGGAAGAACATCCCAGGGTAGTTTTTGAACATAGCTTCATCATTGACAGCTAACAAGGAGCCGAAGCAGATCAGCTAGCTAATGGAGTTTTCATGTAGCAGCACATACTCTCGACTGCAGAAACCCAAAAGATAAGTTATTCAATCAAGAAACAAAATTTTCCCAGGAAGCAAGATGCAGGCTAGGAATGGTTGCCATGGAAGCAAAACTAAAATTTACCTGCTATTGCCAAATTTTATGGTATCTTTCTCAAAGAGCTCATAATAACGTTGTGCTTCAATTGGATTGTCCTACAAATGATGCAGCAGAAGGAGATAAGCCATTAAACAAATGTTATCACAATTCACATCCGCAGCATATGAAAGATAAGTAGAATGGCTTACATTAATGAAGGTCTTGTTTGTGCTTCCAAGGTCCATCATATATGGCCTGTCACATAACAAGGCAAAGACTGTTAAGAGGCCAATTTCATATTGCTTTCACTCCACTGATAAGATTAAGCAATTGTCCAATATCCGACATCAATTGGTCAAATTAATTTTCATCCAAAATTGGAGCAAATTGGAGCAAATTGGAGATGGAGCAAGTTCTTCAACTTCCGATTACAATTTTTCCTTACATCTTTTTTAATTTCAATTTTGCAATTTGTACTTCATCTTATTAGATTTATTACAATAAATTCATGCTTCAAAGAGAAGCTCACCATGAGATTAATGCCACTAACAAACATTTTGTATCAAATGCACGAGTTCAGCAACAAACAATGACAGAAGAATAGGAATAGAACAGAAGAGACGTCATATGTGGGAAAATTTAAATGGTTTACTGAATAAGCTGCCAATGGTTATAAAATAGTCATTGTTGTTCTGGAGAATCTAGACCAGGATACAGGGATCAATTCAACAAGGATAAGGGCAGATGAGATTTGTGTTTTACCTTACTTGCTTCGACATCATACCATCAGGTTGCTCTTTTTCAACTTGCCTAACCAAACATACAATTCGTCAAAGAGGTAACCAACTAAAAGTACCAAGAAAGGCGGAATTGTAACAACAAAAATACCGGAATTGAAGGACTGCGTGTTGTTTGCTACAAGAGGGATGATCTGTAGGGATATCAGCTACCCTTCTCTCTCTTCCAAATAGGTAACAACTCTGACGATGCACGTAAAGAGGCTCTGTTATGCACGAGACATAATCACATCAGGATCATATCATAGAAGTGAGGCATTGCCTTTCATGACTGAAGCATTACATGTCGATATGAGAGAATGGCAACAACAGAATGCTATTAGATAATCTTTGTTCAATAATATCAACTTCTAAACAATTATATAGAATCATATAAATATGTAATTAATTAACTATATATTGTTATTATAATAATATTTAGTGCTTAGTATTATAATATTATAATTATATTTATCAATCATTTTTAAAAATTTTGCATATTTGTCTCTGTAAGTTCTAGGTAAATTGTTATAAGTTCGATTAATTCCGATAAGTTCTTACAAGTTCCAATAAATTTTGACAAGTTCATATTAGTTTCACTTTCAACAAGGTTAAAAAATTTCAAATAAGTTAGAAAAGGATGCACCCTTAATATGTGTGCCGAAACCTAACAGGACATCTATTAGTTGATGGAGGTAGTACAAGGCGAATATAGAGGTAACTAGGTTTTGAATCAGAATCAGGGCTCCGGATTTGAATGCTTCATGAAGTCCATGTCAAGAGCTACTAACAAGTAAACTTGCACTGAAACACCCCACCTGCGTCCCACCAAAAGGGAAAAAGGCTGCTGCTTTACAATTAAGTCGTCTCGGAACCACACTCCACATTCTCTTTCTTCAAACCTCGAAAAACAGCACAACAACAACACTCCATAATCCATATCGCACAACAACCATATTCCATCTCGCACGACAACCACGAGCACCTCCATATTTGTCGTAGTCAACCGCGTATTCTATCATCATACAAGTGCCAGTGTTGACGGGTGAAGATGCATGTTGGTGGATGTTGTGGGATGGAAGATGTAGTGGTAGGTTGTTTTGTGGATGGTAGATTAGATGACAAGAGCTTTGACGATGGTGGGAACGGTGGGGACAGCGGATTGCAGCGACTAAAGTTCAAGGGGATGGTGGTGGACTGGTATTGGCATTCAGCAGTACTAGTGGGTGATGGTGGTTTGGAGAAGTTGTGATGGTGTGAGGGTTAAAATCCCATGTGGGATAAGGAGCGAGGAATGGGGAATAAGGACCTTAAGGTAATTTTTACAAGGAGATATGGGTAAACGGAATGAAAAAGGTTGAAAATACACACAAAGAAATACTATAAACATTCTTAAAACCCTTTCCTTTCTTAATTACCCCTAACCAAACGCCCCTTTAGCTTCCTAGTCTTCGGAAGTTTAAATTAGTTTCAATCAAACCTAGTCCAAGAGACATCCTGTTGGAATCAAGTCGTTAATAATGTTGTTGTTCCTGTCATGAAAATACGAAATCACTTAAAATTTTAAAGAAAAACAGCAAAACATGTATGAACATTTTGCGAGAAAGCTTGCATTGCGACAAGCAAAAAGGACAGTACAAACACCCTACTCTACAATTAAGATAAAATAGGATAAACAGCTCTTTCCAACCTACCATTTAACACTTCACCACCTTTGAAAACATACAAGCGCCATCTGACAGTAGGTTTACGAGCGTCAGGAGGTTCAGTGAAAAGTAGAGTAACACCTGCCACAGTAGGTTTAGAAGCAAAATGAAGTTTAGCAATAGGCCCCCAGATGCGCAAGAAATTCTAGATCTTCTAGAATGCTAGTAAGAAAAGCGAATTTACCAACGTTTTCCATATTGATCTAAAAAGCAGAACAAAGCAATTCTCTCTAAGATAAAAGTCAGATGATGATCACCACAGTTTTTCTACAAAGGTTCCCTACGTATTTAGTTGCATTGTCATCCACATGCTGACATGCATATTTCCCTGTTTTCCTCTCAAAGTGTCAAATTGAAAGTTGTGTGTGAATAGCTCTGATTATCAAAACTAGAGACATAAGATTTCCCCGTCCGAGGCTCTGTTGAATCCTGGTTTTCCACATTTTATACATGTCAAGTTTTAAGTCTTGGTTTATTGCCACTAACGGTGATTCAGGAGCATGGTGAACATTGATCACTAACAGTGATTGATTTGAGAAATCAAGATTCGAGTACCAAACCAAAACATTTCTAGATTAAACCCACAGGCCATGAATCTAATTGGAAGTGTGAACTCCGTGGATCTAATTTAGCCTCAAATTTCGACAGACATATGAACTCCGTAAAAAAGTATTTTGTTTGATGAACTAAAGCTATTTATGTGCAAACAGAAGACATCTCAAAGAAGTCAACATTGAAGTCCACCAATACAACCCTTTCTCCATTTTACTACCATGAGAACTCATACACCCACCCTACCTACGCATCATTACAAATATTGGTAGTAAGATCATAAAAATAAAAATAAAAATAAAAAGAAAGAGAGGTGTTTCTTTTCTTCAAAAAGGGAAGTTGTTAACACCTTTTCTTGGATTTTGCTTAGAGAAGTCAAACAATCCCCATGTCCTACATTCATCGATACATGTCCTACTTGAGTCCATCACATATTAATTGGGACACATCCTAAAATGGTAAGGTCCAGCCAATTCTATATTATTTCGGTCTCTCTATGAGGGATCCAAACAATAACAAAGACCCCCACACTCACCCCTCAGAAAGTTGAGACCCCCAACCCACATTTTCGAGGATTCATTCAACTTAATAAGTGCTAAGTTTCATCTATATAAAAGTCTATGAAACATCAAATGCTGAACCCAAAGTTCTAATAGGAAACCCCTCCTCCCATTCTTCCTCCGGAAAAATCTTCAGCATTATAAGATATAAAAAGGTAAATTTAAAGAATAACTCGTGCGTATAATACTGATTGAACAAAGGATACATTGGATGATTTTACATACAAAAGCATCTCTTAAACCAATCGAGACCGGTAGAAAGCTTCCAAGAGATCCACAAAAGAAGCATGTCAGAAGAGGAAGATCCTAGGATCTGTTTAACTCAAAGGTTGATGTATCTAACACAGATGATTGAGACAAGATATCGGACATAGAACAAGACCAAAAAGGTGAATTTGCAACTGGACCTCCAGTCCTCCACTTGCCAATTGCCATAACAACCCCTCAACTCATACTCCCATCCCAAATTACCATAAATTACCAACAGCTCTAACTTTAACCCCACGAAAAATAGAAAAGGTAACCTCATTTTGTTCTCCTTTCATGATCAAGGGCTTATTGTTAGGAGAGAGGCTTATGAATTTAAGCATAAACAACAAGCTGAACAGTATACAGCCCATGTGTGATTGGTCCAACACAAAGAGCCTGAGAATACAAATTCTGATGGGATTTAACTTGGTTATTGATTTATATCCCTTAAAACATCTTAATTAAAGCCTGCCTATTAGTGATTAAACAAAACAACTATATCATAGATAGTGTTCTACTATCTAAAAGGCTAAACAACTGTCTCTTCTGAACTAGACTTCTAGAAAAAAGTGCACAAGTAATGAAGGGGTTGATAGTCTCTTTTGTTATGTGTCAACTATATCAAGGGTTAACAATTACCTCTTACTCGATTGGTTTCTTCAGCAAGCTTCCCTGATAGCTCAAATGAAGGTTTTTGCTGCATATAACAATTTATGAGAAAACCGAATCAACAAACTCAAACAATCATAAAACATAATGCTGATGAGATAAAGCACTGATTTCACTGCATTGATTTCCCACATATAATTACTAACGAGTAGATAGCCAAACAGAAAACTATTACCTTTTCTTTTTTAGTCAAAGCCTGCTCAGCGGCTTCCATTTTTGCAAGTGCATCACTAGCAGTATCCCTGCTCAGGCAAGACAAAATGAAAACAAAAAAAATTGTTAATGCCTACCAGAAGAAGAAGCAATTACACCAAAAAATCAACAAACTCTGAAGAAACTACCAACAATATGAGATTCAAGGTGATGTATCAAACATTTTTTTCAAAGAAAAAGGAAGAAACAAGAACTGATCGTGATCAGAACACAGATTAAAATTAACTGGCAAGACTTCAGCATAGACATTTTTTTAATGACATACTTACCGGTGTTCAGCTCCTCTAGATTCTTCATCCTGTGATAGAAAAAAAAAGACGTTCAGATATAAAAGAAAGCATCAAACACATGACATAACAACTCCCACACATAAAGAAAAATATGAAGCATTACAACTCTATCAGTGAAGTAGAAGCTAAATGAGCAACAATGATGACAACCCTTTCATTCAAACTTATACAAGATTCAAACAGCTACAAGTAAAGGATCTAATAACGCAAAAAAATCTAAATTTCTGCTATATCTTAGTTATCCAGGACATAATACATTATCCAAAGTAGAATCTCAGTAATCTTGATAAAATGAGTTCTTTTAGCCCTAGACAATGATCCTACGTAGTCGTTGCAAACATGGAGTAGTTCTATTCTTCATATCTACAAGTAATCTGAAAATAAAATATCCAAGTATACTTTCAGAAAAAAGTATACATACAGTTGTTTTGGTGATTATGAGTAGTGGCAGTGTGAGAAAAGGAGGTGGATTTAGGAATTTAATATGACACAAGCACATCACAAACTTTAGGTTTCTGAAAATCAAATATTCCTTTTCGATTTTGAAATCACAATTTTCATTGATTTTCATAAAGAGGATTTGATCATTTGATCAGGTAAAGAATTAATCAACCACATTACAAGATACATTGTTATTCTCTCATTTGCAAGCCCTTTGCTAACTTTTACTACACACAAAGATATTGGAACAAAAAGACATCTCAGATGAATGAGTAGAAGGTCCCAGTTATTAATATATTCAGATTGTTGTTACTTGGATAGAAAGAAGAAGACAGCATAATAAAGTAAGGTTTGGATATCACCAGACACCTCATCACGAACTCTGGAATGAGAAGCCAAGGGAGGTGATCGTGAATGGTGCCGCGTGTGATGGCGATGATGATCTGATGGTGACTTGGACTGATGGTGTCTTGATCTAGAAGAACCGCCATCTGCGCCATCTCTAACTCTATCATTAACACTATCTCTTTCTCTTACCCTTTCTCTCTCTGAATGCCGCTCTCTTCTATCCTTGGGAACTTCCCTCTCGGAATCCCTATCCTTACGGTTCCTCTCATGCTTAGACTTATCAATTCCCTTTCCATAATTTCTCTCATTTTCCGTCTCTGAAGCTTGAGCTCTCCTTAAACGTTTAGTCCTAGGCGATGGAGATCTTGATACAGAATGGCTCGTTGTGTCTTGTTTGGGTGACTTAACTCTGCCTGAATGCCTCTCTCTTACTGGAGAACCACCCCTGTCCCTGTGAGAACTTCTGTGACGAGCTGGGGATCTTTCTCTACGAGGTGGGCTCCTACTACGAGGAGAGCTCACAGCAGGGGATCTTCCTCTTCTGCCAGGTTGGCCATGATCCCTCCCTGAAGAGACTGAGCGCCTAGCAGAATGGCCCCCTGCTGGAGATTTCGGAGCCACAGAAGGACTCATCTACATACCATAAATAAATTTACCATCAACACATAACATAAACAATGTTACTATTCATTAGCAAAGAATCATCTTTCTTGTTTTTGCATATGTTAAACCCAACAAATTGATATATAACACAAAATATTAGAGTCGACCAACCACACAAAGAACTAAATCAATAGCTAATTGAGGTTGCTAATACCTAACACAAAATAAAGGGGAGAAGAAATATGATGTATACCTACAGTTGAGAAGCTTACAGCAAGAAAATCTCATATTTCAAAATCAAACAAAACATTATTCATGTTAGGGATGTAAGAGGACTTGGAAAAGGCCAAAGTCACGTCCAAACTTGTCGGACTAAACTGAACTGGACTCCGACTCAAATCCCCAGAGTCCAAAGAAAATTGGAGTAGGCTTAGACTCTCGGGTCCAAAGCCCAAACTAGAGTCCAAATTTTTATCACACTTGTCGATGCCTTCTCCTTTTGCAACGGTCTCAGATGACGATTCATGTTAGCCGACCCCAAATCATTTTGGAAATAAGGCTTAGTTGTAGTTGTTGTTGTTGTTGTTGTATGCATATTATATACACAATCCATTAAGAAAAGTTAGAATAAAGATTTCATTAAAATATCCAGTTCTTGAGTGGTGCTAAAATATTACTCCTTGCCGCTTCTAAGCTTTAATAGCGGATAAATGAAAAGTTTTAAATTTATGGTGGGGTTAAATGAAAATTTGAAAACTCCAACATGTTATTTAAAAGTTTAACCCTAATATTTTCTTACCCACAACTCACTTATTATCCTTCTTTGTTCTTTCTCTCCGTTACTCTTCTCTCACCACTCAAGCACTCATCACTAGCACTTCCTCGTTCTCCATCTCTGACTCCACTGGGATGCAAATTAGATCTAGAAGTCTATAAAAAGTGTTGTTATTAGTTTCACTTGTATGTAATGGTAATTAATAGTTTGAACCTATTCCCAATTCATTATTTGCTTTTTTAAAATAATTGTTCCCAAAAGTGCTTCTTATATGTGCCTAATATGGAAACTAATAGCAATCTAATCTGGATTTCAAGATTTGGACTTAGAAAAAAAAAGAGTTTATCCTGGAGTGGATTTGGACTCATTTTTCTCGAGTCAAAAGAACTTTGGACTAGACTTCAAATTAGCAAAGCCCAATCCTATCCATCCAATTACACCCCTAAATCAAGTCATTTTTGGGCTAGGCATAGTGGCCAATCCAGAAATGAGAATTCATGATCAAATAGACCACTTACGTAATACAAAGAACCAATTCAACAACATTTCAAATTACAACCAATGTCATCTTCTACTTTCCATCACTTCACAACTCACAATATTTCTTGCTCACATTCTTTTTCATATAATTAGAAATCCACTATGATAAAAAAAAGAAGAAAAAAGAGCTATATCTCATTACACCACGAATCCGACAATATTCATTAAACCAAAGAGGTAAAGCTCCTACATCCAAGTACACCCATGAAACTGAAGTTAACAACGCCTACGACGTCAATACTCAATTCAAGTATTACACTCTATATTATAAGACATAACTCATTACAGTATAGCCCATGTTACACTAGCGAAGCCGGCAAACGGCCCTGGAATCAGAAGTGATCCTTGAATAAGAACTGATGATTCATCAGAATGCATCTAGAACCCAATTAAGAACCAGTGCCTATTCTAAACACTTGAACAACACAAGGAAAGAACATCCAATTCAATCATTCTCAACCACCCACCTCTCCAAAACGCAACATTTGCTTCCCCAAACCAAAGCTAATGCAATTATTCAAATAACCCATATGTCATAACAGCATCATAATCCAACTAGTCCATCAATTCAATTCAATCCAAAACCAAAACCAAAACAAATCAAGAACCAGAGTAGAATATATAACAATATATACTTCATTTTTAACACATTAGAGCAAAAAGCAAGATAACCCATAAAAATAATCTCTATGAGAGAAAATAGAAAACCAATAAAATGGTGCTAGGTTTAAGAACAAGAAGGTTAGCTAACCTTATCTAATGTTGAAAATCCCAGGAAATTGGTGGTATGTTTCAGAAAAAGAAGGTCTGCGGGTTGTGTATAGACGCCTGGCTTCTTCGCTATGCTTCAAGGCCAGAGTCCGAGCTTGTCGTAACTTTTGTGATACAGATTACAGGCTACGCTCTCTCACTCTACTAATTGTTACGGTTTGTTCAATTCATCTTTAAATAATAATATTCAGTAAAAATAACAGTTTATTAAAAATAAGTTCATTTCAGTAATAATCAGTAGTGCAAAGAAGAAAAAACAACATGAATCAGTTAAAATAAGTTATGTTCAGTAAAAATAAGTTCTGTTCAGTAAAAATAAGTTGAACTGAACGGGGCACAATTTAACTTAGGCTCCGTTTGGTAGCGTGTAAAACATTTTCATATGAAAAGGGTTTTTCGTGGAAAATATTTTACATTGAAAAATTCATTTTTATGAAAGTTATCCGTTGTTTGATTACATGTAAAATGTTTTTCATTATAACCATTTTTCATTGTTCGGTTGAAGTGAAAATCAATTACTTCAATTGTGAGGAAATGTTTTCCTTCCACTCGTGATAAAAAATGTTTTCCTCCCAATTTTGGGAGAAAATGTTTTAATAAGTTGGAAAATAGTTTTCCACCCCAAGTTTTACATTTTAATGTTTTTACTCCAAACCAAACAATGTAAAATGGGAAAACAATTTTCAAGGAAAACGTTTTAATGTCATGAATACTATTTGATATTTGTCAAGGTGGAGGGGAAATGTCAAAGCAATATCAGTTATATATATTGTAGTTATATATCAGTCAAAAGAGAAAGAAGGATTGATGTATCACATTTATATATAGTTTCTAGATGCATTTAGATTGCATTTAGAACTCTTTTTTGAGCACTTAGGTGCATAATGGCATGAATTAAACAAGTTGTGCTATACTACTCCCCGTTTGTGTGTTTCGATGATTTTCAGGTTATTTTGATACAAAGTGATCATGAGTACCAAAGATGTAGCCTATTAATCATTGAAGATGAAGGTAGCTTGCGCAAGGATCACAATGCATCCGTTTGGGACAATTTTGAGTTGGAATGAAGCAAAGAGCTAGTGAAAGAAGTGCTAAAACTGACACATCTTCACTATTTTTATTATAACTTTTGATAGAAAATTGATAATTCAGAAATTCCAATTGGATTGGATTCTAGACTTCAAGAGCTTTCCAATGATAGGTCACACGCCCCAATCGGACGTCTGGTTTGAGAGATACGGCCTTCGCAAGTGGATGCAGAATTGCAGTTTACCCACCCGATCGGGAGGGATTTGACCCGATCGGGCCTGAAGCACGGACAACTCTTTTCCGAAATTCTATCTTTTTTTAATGAGACTTTGGGCTATTATAAATAGCTATCCTTCATTATTTTTTAGAGACATCTTTTCATTCTAGTTTTTCCATAGTTCTTAGTTTAGCTTTATTTTAGTCTAAACACTTTAGATTAGATTAAAGGTGATTGAACCTATTCGATTTCAATAAAAGTTCATGCTTTCTGTCAATTGGTATTCTTTCTTACCTTAATCTCTTTTAATTACTTTGATTGCTTAGTTTAATTATTTAATCATTCATGATGCAATTATTAGGGTTTCAAATTAGTTTTATTATTGTCAATTCAATTATGAGTGAGTAGTTTAATTTCTAGGGATTTAGATAGGGAAGCCATGTTTATACCATGATTATTTGAATTGCTATTAGTTTCTAGGGTTTGATGAGATAGGTTATGGTGTGATTTGTTCTTATTGAGCAATTAACGTTATTGTGCAGTTTCTTTGATTACTTGAGGTTAATAATTGTTTGCACATATCCGTCTTACTTTTAGAGGCCTAGTACACACCAGTAATTCTGATTATGTTTGTGAACATGCTGCATATGTTGAATTATGGACGTTGAGACTTAACCATAGCTTGACATTGTTCTAATCTATCAATTCTCGACCTAGGTTCTGATAGTTGTTTGATCCTTTGATTGGTATAAGCATGGTGGACCGAACTAATTCCCTAGACCTTTATTTCATAGAATAAAATTCCACTTTATATTGTTTTCTAGTAGTTAATTATTAATTCAGCTGTTTCTATCTGATCTTGTCTGAAGTAGCTTTTTAGCTGAATATTAACTTAGAACTCCGTCTCTCTGTGGATTCGACCCTACTTCCTTTTACTACCATTGTTAGAGGACTGTAGGAATTATCTTTGAATAGGTGATACGACTAAATCCTATCAAGGATGCATGTGCAAAAGGGGGCGTATATTTATATTATAAAGTAGTATATATTCAAAGCTTAAAAGTTGTGGCTGCCTTGACACTACAATCTTCGTCTCTGATGATGAAACGTGCAGCTACCAACCCTTTTCTGACCTAGCCGGCCGTCGAAGTTGATTTTGAGAGCATCAGGAGGAGGGGGTCTACGAATAAGCAAGGGGGCAGGGATTGGGATAGAAGAATCTAGAGGGGGGAGAGGTGTCCCCTGTGAGGGGATGCCACTAGGAGATCCTTATCTAAGCTGGTTATGAAGAACCATTTCTTGTGAGCGAGCTTGGCACGTAGGAGAGTTCTTTGGGTGTCGAAGGGGTTATTAGATTGGTATCTTGGCAAAGGGTAGACTTTACACAAAAGGGCACGAATACGATGTTCATCCTGCTCCAGGTATACTAATGAATAATTGGTCTTTTTTAATGGTAAAAAATTCACAAATCTTAATCAATGAATATGGATGAACATTTATTCATCTTTAATGAACATTAGCAAACTGGGGCAGTTTTTTTCTTTCTCCTATGTTATTAGACATTTTTTAATGCGTTTGACCAAAAAAAAATCCCTCCAAATGTTCAATCAACTCAATTTCAAAAAAGTTTTTATTCCAATTAACTTTACATATGTTTTTTATATAATCTTATTATTCATTGTGATTAATCAAGATGTTAATATATTGATATTAAATGTTCATTGTAAAATCACACTCAATTTCAAAAAAGTTTTTGTTCCAATTAACTTTGACATATGTTTTTTTACATAATATACTAATGTTTATTATGGTTATTCAAGATGTTCATTTATTAATATCAAATGTCCATTGTAAATGAACATTAGATTCATTTTTTTTTTAAAACATATATATGTCAAAGTTAATTGGAAAATTAAGTTGATTTTACAATTAACATTGAAATCAATAAATTACAATGAACAAAAAAGTTATATAAAAGAATATATGTCAAAGTTAATTGAAACAAAAAAAAATGAAATTGAGTTTGATTTTACAGTGAACATTTCAAATCAATCAATGAACATATTTAATAAACATAATGAACAATAAAGTTATATAAAAGAACATATGTAAAAGTTAATATAATTTTTTTTAGAAATTGAACATTTGAAGGGAAATTTTTTGGGTAAATGAATTCAAATTAAATTTCTAATAATGGAGGAGAGAGAAAATGTTGGCCTCATATTGCTAATGATCATTGAACATGAACTAATGTTCATTCCGTCTTCGTTGATTAAAATGTCTAATTTTTATTGTACAATGAAAAAGGCTTATTGTTCATTCCGTACGTCTGGAGCAGGATTTGCTCCTTGGTGTAGGATCCTATGACTTTATTAGTTTATTGGGCCAAGGGGGTCATTAAAGCACATCAATGGAGAAATTGACACTTCAACCATTAGTAGGAAGTGATTTTTCATGGTTTGATCATTATTACAACTCACTATTTGAAACGTATTATAGACAGACGATTAAAGTCATGGATGGGCGAGTATGAGCGGACGGGTTTGTATTCAGTTGAGTAGTGGGAATGAGGATGGTTTTAGGGACACTTCCATGTGGGCAGCCACAGAGCAGCCATGAGTATGAGATTTGTACTCACCATGGGTGGTGGGTAGATGGTGCCTGATGGGTATGAGAATTTTAGGTGGATATGGGTATGGAAAAGGGATCCTCGCACCCAGCCCAGACCATTTGTCATCCCTACTGATAAGGTCGTATAAGGTTTAATAAGGTCAAAAAATGTATAATAAGTTGAGATAAGGCCATGTTCGTTTGAATAAGTTCTAATAAATTTAGATAAATTAAGATAAGTTCAAATTAATTTAGATAAACGAAAATAAGTTGAAAGAACAATATTAGTTTAGATTAGTTAAGATAAATGCAAATAATTAAAAAAAAGTTGAAAAGAACGAACATTTTAACGTTCTAATCTTTCAAATTCCAACTTAATTTGCTGATTTAAGGTTATAAATAATTTAACTTTCGTGGCCTAAACACGAACATTGTGAAATTTTTGCTAGAGTCATATGCATAGTTCAATATTTACATATTTAAAAATCATGTTATCAATGTATCAAATCATTATAATACATCATACAAAACAATTAAGATAAATAACTGTAAATTTTTCATTTCACCAACATTTTTTACTGTCCCCGTCTACAAAACTTTATTTTTGGGATGGTTGGAGCTATAGCTATGCTCTAGTATCTCCTGCTTCTACTTGTTATTCTGCCTCTTCAAGTGTCCTAAGACTAGTTCCTTTGTTTTCACAAAAATGTAGACGAACCAGAATAACATGGGGTCCGCCGATTTCTTGATAAATTGTGCTATAAAAAGACAAAATTTAGATTAACTGCATTCAATATAAGTTCAAGACACATAAGAGCCCGAACCAAATTTCGGCTCGTGACTAATCCATTAATCCTAATAGAAAATAAAAAAGCACTCAAAACAAGTACATGCTCGAGTGTCCTTGACCAACTCCGTTATCGTCCGAGTCATGAAAGTCAAAATATGAGAAAGACTCCTCCAAGTCAGCCCAACTACCAGCTTTTTGGTGGTTTTGCATGATATAACCGAGATTTTTTTTAATAGTTTGAATAGTATTGAAATGCATTCATTTCCCCGTAATAGCAGCATCGAAAATGCCTATACGAACTCAATTCATTATTTCAGGATAATAATGCAAAACTAAAGGAAATAGATCTTTTGGATAAAAACAAATGGAAGTTTTTTTTTGGACAAACAATATTTCTTTTTCTTTTTAACCCTTTGTGCATTGAAAGAACAAATAAAAACAAAATATGATTCAACCTCAGACCCATTTGAATGTAGCATTTAGAAGTATTAGTACCGTGACATGAATTGTAAAAGCATGGATGTGGTGGACCAAAAAGTTTGCGGTCCCTAATGGAATGGGCTGAATACCGAGAATAAAGTCTCCTCTTGGGCTTTCGTACAAAACTTCTACCTCGAGCATATGCAATGGAGCCGTAGACAATCAAGTGAAATCCAATCCACGAAATAATTTGATCTATGGACAGCGTCATTGTGGTAAAGGTGGTAATGCTAGAAGAATCATTACCGCAAGGGTAATTACTTTATTTATCGTGTTTAAATGATTTAATATACCAATTTCGTAATTTTACACATCAAGTATTAAAAATTGGGTTGATGTCAAACTTACTGCTTATAGAATCGATATATCTATATCTATATGTTTAGATGATAAAGTCGTATCGAAAGGAGGCGCCAAAACGTGCCAACTAGGCGACTCATTAATTAATAAGATAAGTTTTTTAAAAAATTAACTAAGTAGTCATAAATGATTGATAATATTATTTTAATACACTCATTAATTAATCAAATAAGTTTTAAAAAACTCCCACTAATTAATAAAATAAAATTTAAAAATTTCACTAAGTAGTCATAAAAGATAATATTATCTTAAAAGACCCAATACTTGATAAAATAAGTTCTAAAAAATCTCATTAATTAATAAAATTAACTCATATTTGATCAAATTTAAGGAGTGTAATTATCACTTTTATCTTATCTTAAAAAGGGAAAAAATGTATCATAAATATCTAAACCAACTAGGCGTACAAAATACAAATATAATGAAAAAAATTATAAAAAGAATCATGGTTACCAATACCCCTCGTGAATTTTTCAGCAGCAACTAAATATAACAAAATAGTTTTTCTAAAATTATAAAATAGTTCTTATTTCATTTACTAACCATATGGCCAAAAATTATAAGGTAAAAATATATTGAAGTCGACTCATGCCAAATATACCAAAAATCACCCAATCTAACTTAAAATTCAATCAGGTTTAGATAAAATACAAGTACTACTATACTCGAGTTTAAATTATGATTCACATCGATTTCGATTGAGTTTGATAAATTTAAAGTAATTCAGATTAGTTGAAAAAATTGTATTAAAACAATAAGATGTCTCCAGCATTGCTCGGGTTAGAAACTAGTGTATATATACACCAAAGAGAATAATTTCGTTAGAGTCTATAGTCTTTTTATTTTATTAAATAAAGAGTGACTAAAAAATATAGATAAAGATAAATTTCAGTTTTAAATAAAGTATTAATCATAATTATCCAGAGAAAGATAGAGTTTATAATGTTTATACTGATATTAATTTTAAATAAAATTCCAATGATAATTATATATATTGATTTAGTTTTAAATAAAGTACTAATAATAATAATGCAAATTCATTATTATCATAATTATTTTTTATCGTTATTCACCCGCACGGATCTTTAATCTTAGTTGAAAACCCTAAGTCAAACATCACGCCAGTACACTTGGAGTATTTATACAAGTTAAATTCTTGTTTCCCCGAAGAAGAGCAGCTCCAGCTTGGAAGTTGCAACCTTTGTTTCTTTTTGCAAGTAGCTATGGAGTTTGTAGGAGAGAGAAGAAGAATGGGATTGCCAAGTGGGTCAGCATTGTTTTCAGCTTATGCTTCTTTGAGTGCCACTTTTACTTTGCTACAACAAGCTTTTTACCAGTTTGTTCCACCAGCGGTTAGAGCTTATTTATATCAACTCTTCACACAGTGGTTCGTGCGTAAACCTCCTCCTCCTAAGGACCTTTTTGAGCTCATCATTGAAGAGGGTAATGGCTATTCTACCAACCTTATCTTTGACGCTTGTCAGATTTACCTTTGTGACAACTTAAGTGACTCTTCCAATCTACTCAAGGTATCTATATTATTGTTATTATGATTCATTCATGTTATGTGTTCAACTTCTAGTTACTTTAATTTATAGTCATGGTGACAATTTTAGTCAATTGTTTTGCTAATCAAGGGTTTGTAGAGGTTAACATAATGTAGTTTATAAGTATGTCTTTTGAGCCTTTTTTTTGTGTGTAGATATGGTTAGAGTTGTTAATGTATGTATAATTGTGTTTTAGTGCTCCTTTATTCCTACATTAATAATCATCTTTTTAAGGGCCTTTTTTCCTTAATTCCTTAATTCCTTAATCAAGAGTTGTTAGGGTTTTGGAGAATTATGCATAGGTTTTGTTTGGTGCTCAACGGATATTGGATAACAGGATGTTAACAGTTTTTGTAAAATTGTTTGGGTAAGATTTACTAATAGTGATAGTTTATTTTAATAGAATGACATATAAGGACATAATCTAAAATAAAAGAAAAGATACTTTTTGGAAGTAATAATGCACAAGATGGTCTTTAACCATCATTGTTTTACAAAACTCTGAATAAAAAGTAGCAATATATAGCTTTAATGTTTTCAAAGTTTTGGAATCAAAACTCCCTTAATCTTTCCACACTAATGGCTATAGCCTATATGCTTTAATTTGTTTGGTTGGACCACAAAATATTTTTTAAAAAACGCTTTCCATGAAAAACATTGTTCAACGGAGAATTCGAATTTGTTTGGTTCCTTAAATAAAAAGTTACGGGCTTACAGCAAAGAAGAAGAATGTAAAGATGGGAAGATATATGGGAGAAAGGAAGGAAGAAGGCAAAGAATGTTTTCCCTCCATCCACCCTTTATAAACCAAATAAAGGAAAATGGAAAAACTAGTTTAGCGGAAAAATGTTTTCCTCCCAACCAAACAAAGCTTAGATGTTGCAAGCATGTTCATGTTTGATAAGTCTAACAAGTTTGCACTTGGTTCAATTTTGGTTGGGGGTGCATGTAGTCTAAAGAAATTCTAAATAAAAATCTCTTGTTGGATAAGTCCTGAGCAGCAGCAGTGTGGAATTGAGTTTCTCATCCATATATGATTATATGGTGGTGGTTAAGTTGGAACAATTAAAATAAGTAAACTGTTTTTCACCTTTCAAAATCTTTGTGGGATCAAAACTAAGGTTATAACAAGCATCATCTACTTCATTTCCTTGTAATTTACAAGTTTAATTTACTTTGTGTATGTTTATTCATCATAAAACAATGTGACATTAGTGCTCTGTTAAAATCTTAAATAATCTTGAACTGATAATTTGCCTCCTCTAGGTAACCAGGGGACCAAATGAAGAGACCATGAGCTTTAAGCTTGCTGAAAGGGTGTATTACTCTGAGACCTTTGAAGGGATACTTCTTAAATGGAGGTTCCATTACGTTGCTTCGTCTTCGTCCCCAATTGCTTCTCCTTCTCCTTTTGGTCATCGAGCTTCATCACAGCTTGATACGCAATCGGGTAGTATTGGCAAGTCCTACTTCTCATTGATCTTTGACAAAGAGCATAAAAAGAAGGTTTGTTCTTCTTACTTGCCCTATGTTGTACAGACCTCAAAAGATATTGCTCGTGAAGGGAAACTTTTAAAACTATATGATTGTAACGCAAGTTATCATGGTCACATGCATGGAACAAGTGCCAAACATTCATCAGTCAATTTGACTCATCCCTTTACATTTAAGAACTTGGCTATGGATCCTGAGTCAAAAAAGGTAATATTGGATGATTTGGATAGATTTTTGAGGAGAAAGGAGTTTTATAGAAGAGTGGGTAAGCCATGGAAACGGGGTTACTTACTCTATGGTCCTCCTGGTACTGGGAAGTCGAGTTTAATAGCTGCTATGGCTAATTATCTCCAATTCGACATCTTTGATTTGCAACTGGGATATGCTGATAACTCTACCTTGAGAAAGTTGTTGCGTTGCATACCAAGCAAAACGATTATTGTTGTTGAAGATATTGATTGTAACCGAGGACTCGAAAAACGACGATCATACAACCACGTGTATCAAGACTCTGATGACCCTCAGAAGACCAAGGATCAGTCTCAGGTTTGTGGTTGTCATTTTCTCTTCCTAATTGATTCTAACATGTTTCAGACATTTTGATTGAGAAACATAGTATGATACCTCATACATGATTTTAATCTATCAATATAACATAATAGGTCCCTTTTTTTATACAATGTTAACCTGATCACAAAGATAGCTGTCTTCAGCTTACATGATTGTAGACTTGTATGGTTTTGTGCATCTGTAGAGATCCATGTTAAAAACTATTGAGCCTGCTAATTATATATCCTTCTGTCATTCTCATTGTATCTATTATATAATCTGATCAAGCACATGATTACCTTATTTATTTGTTTATCTTTAATGTGTTTATCTTTCTGTTTAAAACTTTTTATCACACTTGTCGATGCCATCTCTTTTTTCAACGATTTTAGATAACGATTCATGTTAGCCGACCCCAAATCATTTTGGGAATAAAGCTTAGTTGTTCTTGTTGTTGTCAAGCACATGATTCTAATCAGTGTCGTTTACTTCTGTAGACGTCACTAGCTGCAATACTTAACTTTGTTGACGGACTATGGTCTTGTTGTGGAGATGAGAGGCTGATCGTGTTTACTACGAATCACAAGGAAAGGCTTGACCCTGCATTGTTGCGTCCGGGTCGTATGGACATGCACTTCCATATGTCCTACCTTACTATGGAGGGATTCAAGGTCTTAGCTTACAACTATCTCCAAGTTTCTACCGACCATCAGCAGTTTGGAGAGATCAAAAGCCTTTTAGCAGCAGTTGATTCAACTCCAGCTGAAGTTGCTGAGGAGCTTATGAGGAGTGAAGATGTTGATATGGCCCTCCAAGGTGTTGTTGAACTGCTCAAAAGGAAGAAATCTAGAGCCGAAAACGATGCAACTTCTGGCGAAGAAGCAGCGGGGAAGGGCAACTATGGTGATGCAAAATCAGAAGCTGAGGGAGCCACAAGTTTTCTGGCTGAAAGGGAGGGAAAGTATTTAGAAGAGGAAATGGGGAATATCATTCATTGCTAGAAATCTTCATCCATTTTTGGAGTATGATCTTTTGGTAACATAAACTAGTAGACTAAACATTTCAAAAATGTCATGAAATCTGTTAATGGCCTGGTATATGGGAATTTCTGTTTTGGTCTTGCTTACCTGATTTACTTCATAAACTAATTTTGAAGTACATGGTATGTTTTGTTTATTTGCTCTGACTTCCTGCTCTGAATAAGGAGCCTGTCAGCAGTGAAATCATAATCTTTGTTACTCGTAGAGGAATATTTTACACATAAGTTGTGCAAGGTATCAATCCTTTCTTGGATTGTACACCATAAGATTTTATGCGATGTAAGCAATCCAATTAAGGGCCTGTTTAGATTTACTGAAAACAACTGCACAAATTATTAAAGGAGGCGGTCTAATTTTAACATAAAACTAGACTAACTAAAGCCCACATTTTATCAACAAGCCAATTATATTTTACTCTAGCCCAATTTATTCCTAGACATTTAGCACACTCTACTTGTTCATTCTCTTCCCATTTCCCTATTTTAATTTTAGCCTCGAAATATAACAAGCGATTCTTAAAAAAAACATATGACTTATCGAATGAATTAAACTAGTCACTAAATGGATTAAAGCAATCACTAAATAAATTTAACACTGAAAGTTGAATGAACTAAACAGGTCACGAAATGAATTAAATAGGTCGCAAAATGGAATAAATTGGTCCCTATTTTTAGAGGAAGGTTTGTTGATTTTCTTTTCTTATTATTGGGCCTATTGGGCTGTTGCCTAATTTTATTTTAAAAGTAGGCGGTCTCTCACAAGACCAACTGAAACAACTGAACTGAACTGATTGGAGCTGAACTGAACTGATTGGCGCTGGATTGAATTGAATTGAATTGAATTAAATTGAATTTAATAAATATTTATATAATATTTAAACAATAATAATATGAATATTAAATAATTATTATAATGATAGGTAATAATAATGAATAATAATAATTTTATTTTGGATATTTTTAAATGATAATTATAAATAATATTAATAATCATAAATTAATAATAATAATAACAATTATTTTATAGTCTTTGTATTAATATATTAATACCGAATGATTATATAATAACAATAATATCTTAGAATTAAATTAATATTACTATTTTAATTATTAGATTTAATTATATATTACTCCCTCCGTTCCCTTTTGTTTGTCCTGTTTCCCGAAATGGAATTCCTAAATGTTTGTCTTGTTTAGAATCTTTTCCACTTTTAACATCAACTTTATCCACCTTCTATATAGATTAATGAACCATATTTATTATTTTTCTTCCATCATATTTAATAAAAGTCAAACCACTATCTAAATTACTCCACAAAATTCACTTTCCAACACACATTTATTACATTTTCCCATTATACTAAATAAAAAAGTCAATAACTCTCTTTTCAACTAAGAATCTTATTTAATTAACACATCCTCTTAATGAAAGATTCATTTTTCTTAATTCCCACCCCGATTCCAAACAAGACAAACAAAAGGGAACGGAGGGAGTAATATTTAGTAATAAAATAATGATTGGGTCGGACAGTGCAAAATTACATCATAAATCATTTTGACGTGATTTGATTGGATTATGGGCTGAAAACGCGGGTTTATTTGTGTTTTTAACTTAAACCATGTTCATCCTGAATGATACGAGTAATAATAATGAATAAAGCTATAATAAACAAAATTGTATACAGATAAGAATAATAATACTTAATAATAATGATATAAAAATAAATAATAATAATAATAATAAGAGCAATTAGTAAAATAAATTAGACCAACATAATAATATTTAACAAAATGGTTATAAAAGATGGAGCTGAACTGAACTGAACTGATTGGAGCTGAACTGAACTGAACTAAAATTAAGCTGAAATGAACAAGCTCTAACTCTGCTTGTTGCGTTCAATTCTATGAGGCATATGAATCAGGGCCTGTTCTCTTCGGCTAATTCTAGCTGAACTGAACTGAACTGAACTGAACTTATTGGAGCTGAACTGAACTGAACTGAACTTATTGGAGCTGAACTGAACTGAACTGAACTTATTGGAGCTGAACTGAACTGAACTGAACTTATTGGAGCTGAACTGAACTGAACTTATTGGAGCTGAACTGAACTGAACTTATTGGAGCTGAAC
The DNA here is from genome assembly GCA_947645195.1 of Patellifolia procumbens. Lineage (NCBI taxonomy): Eukaryota > Viridiplantae > Streptophyta > Magnoliopsida > Caryophyllales > Amaranthaceae > Patellifolia > Patellifolia procumbens. The sequence continues at coordinate 160,814 of CANSGD010000720.1, read as the reverse complement.
TGAACTGAACTGAACTGAACTTATTGGAGCTGAACTGAACTGAACTGAACTGAATTGAATTGAATTAAATTATAATAAGTAAATAATAATTATTATGAATATTAAATAATCAGTAATAATAATTCTAAGTAATAATAATTATTATGAATATTAAATAATCAGTAATAATAATTAAATTAATAATTTAGAATAATATCAAATGAATAATGACAATATTATTTTGATGTTATTATGATAGTTATAAATAAATAAATAATAATAAAAAATTAATTTTCAAAATAATAATTACTGATAATAATAATAATAATTTATAATAATGAGTAATTACAATTATTAGTATTAATATATTAATACTTGATGATGATGATATAATATAATGCCTAAGAAGTAAATTAAAGTATTACCATTATAATAATAATTAGCTTAAAACATGGGTTGATGTGTGCTTCTAACCAAACCACGATTTGTGGTGGGTTGGTCTATGATACAAATACACCAAACCGCCAAAGTATATTTAATATACAACATAACGACAATGTTGTATTTTAAATAGTACTGCAGTATTATTAGCAACTTTGTAATTTTTTCATATCTTCTAGCTTTTTGTAGCTTATTTGTATGATGTAATAGTGAATTTTATTCAGTAAAATAAAGCAACAATTGCAAATTAGAATACTCGTATTGACATGAAATTTGGTTAAACCGTGCATCAACCCAAACTTTGCTGAGCCATAATAATAATAATAGTAATAATAATGAGTAAAGATATAATAAAAAAATAATAAATATAAATAATACTAATAATCATTATTATATAATAACAATAATAATAAGTAAAATAAATTAGAACAACAATAATAATATTAAACAAATTGGTTAAATAATGAATGGAGCTGAACTGAACTGAACTGAACTTATTGGAGCTGAACTGAACTGAACTGAACTGAACTGAACTTATTGGAGCTGAACTGAACTGAAATGAACTTATTAGAGCTGAACTGAACTGAACTGAACTGAACTGAACTGAACTTATTAGAGCTGAACTGAACTGAAAATAAGCTGAACAGAACAGGCCCTCAGTGAAAATAGAGTTTGGTTCTTAATATTATAACAGACTATTGTAATATACATAAAGTAACCATAACTTTAGCTATTCAATTCAACAAATCATAATGTTTACATTAGATCTAACATGAGATAAACATTATAATAAGACTCATTTGTATATGTGTATATATCTTATCATTATGTAGCAGTTTTATTTTATCGTGCTGGATATTTAGATACCTAGAAACAGGTATTGGATTTTATTGAATCTGGTAATGAGATACACAAAACTTCTAACATGAAGAGATAATGTGTAAAAATTATAGGTGAAAATACCCTATAATTATTTTTTTAAAATTGTATATATAAAAGATAAAGAACTTAAAAAAGATAAAGATTAACAAAGATACAACAAAGGATTAGAATACGCGAAATGATAATAATTAAGGGACCTATAAATATAAAAAATAAAATAAATCTCACCCTTTTTCGTTAACACCATGTAAAAAAAAGAAAGAATTACTTCCACTATTGTATAACAATTTCATACTTCTGTTGCATTTTTCACAAGGTTATACACTTTAAAATCTGTACATTATATTTTAATATTACTTCTTCTCGAACAAATTAGGGTATTATAGCTTTCCTTATTTGCGAAATAATATCATATTATCTTCAGTCACATTTATCTTTCTATTTAGATAACATTTTATAAAAAAATCACCACTATTGTCTAACACATACTTTAACTAAATATTTACATTGATTAAGATAAATTATCGTACAACGAAGAGATCGAAGAACATTTTAATAATTGTAGCTAATTCGTGCATTCCGATATCCAAGAGCACATAGCTAGTTTCCACGAAATCTTCCCAATTCTATTTTTGGTTTGTTGCAGGTAATGGGGGTAGCGATGACAATTCAGCTCGACTCCGAACCGAGTCCTACTTGATCCAAATGAAAAAGCCTGATCTAAATCCTAACACAAAAATTCGAATGAAATCTAATAGGATTTGGACCTTAGGTAAAATTTTGATCTGAATCCGACTAGAGTCCGTTATTAATTGTACCTCATCAACTAATAGATTAAAAGTACTTTTTAATAGGGAACATAAATTTAGACTATTAGAAATTAAGTAAAACATTACAATTGTATACTAAAACTATAATGTTTTGGTTATTTTAAATGATAATTGATATGAACCCTAAGGACAAAGTCCGAGTATGAAATCGAGAGTATAGAATCCACATCTAAATCCGAATACGAGTGAAAAAGTTCGAGTCTGATTGAGATGGAGCAAACTTGAAGTCTCATAAATCCGATACGAGTCCGATCTTTTAATATTCGTGAACAGGGTGGGGGATTGAGGATTTATCATAGGTCAATTTACAACAAGTAATACATTAAGAATCTGTTCTTTTGAACTGGAATGAATCTAAACTAAAGTGAAGTGAAATATTTTGAACTGAAATGTTTTTATTAGAGTATATATTGTATTTATGTTAATTATATTATTCTGATAACTTGCCTTGTATAGTTTTGGTAAGTATTCTAGGTTGTAATCCTATATATTGACTTCACTAATGCATACCCTAATCAAGGGAATTAACCATCTTTCATGGTAATCAGAGCAAGGTGATTTTTCCTCCTTCCTCCTCTGCACTAGCCACGGCAGTGCCCTCCTTCCCCAGCATCTTTTTTTTCATTCAATCATGGATGCCGAGCAACCTCCCTCAAAAAGCCTTCACCCTGTTTATACCGTCGGCAATATTCTTCACAAAGTGAGAGCCTTGGATGGTACAAAAGTCACGTACTCTTCCTGGGTGAAACTTTTTAAACTTCATGCTCGTGGTTACAAGGTGTTAAATCATATAGACGGCACAACACCTCCTAAAACCACCGATTCCGACTACGAATCGTGGTGTGAAATTGATTCTCATGTTCTCCAATGGATTTACGAATCTCTTTCCGTTGACCTTTGCATTGGATTCTTGAGCCCGACACCACGGCCTATGCGGCGTGGATGAAACTTAAAGACTTGTTCCATAATAACAAGGGTTCTCGTGCCGCGACGCTTGAACATGTTTAACAATCTTAAACTTGAATAAATGCCGTCTCTCGATGACTATTGTCATCGTCTCAAAGACTTAGCCGATCAATTGTCCGATGTTGATAGCCCGGTCTCTCAACAACGGCTTGTTCTTCAATTGGTTCGTGGCTTACCCACGGAATTTGACACGGTGGCATCATTTATTAATCAGCAAGTTCCATCTTTTGAGACTGCCCGGAGCATGCTCCAACTGGAGCAGCAGCGCAAGGCTGCCCGTGATGAAAACACGCACGCTCCAGAAGCCTTGATGGCTCCGTCCTCGCCTCCGTCTGATGCCCCTGCGTGGACTGATGCACCAAGACCACCTCAGCAGCAGCGGACGAATCAACGTCCTTCTTGCTGCAACAACCGCGGCTCCAACCAGCAGCGTCAGCAGCAAACTCGCGCACCCACTGCAGCAGCCGCAAGTCACCCTCCTGCATCTGCAGCTCCACCACAGGCTTACCACCCTGCGTGGGGTCCTCCTCCATACTATTGGGGCGTACCTCCCTGTCCGTACCCGAGTCATGGTGGTTGGGCTCCGCAATGGCATCCACGTCCTCCACAATGGCAGCCACGTCCTCAACAGTGGCAACCACACCCTCCTCATTCGTCTAATCAGTCCCGTTCTTATGGCCAGGCTCACTTGACTGATTTTGATGCTCTTGAGCCCACGGATATTGGTGCGGCTTTTCAGACTATGTCATTGCAACCACCCGATGATTCTTGGTATATGGATACGGGCGCTTCCTCTCATTTAACTGCGGATGCAGGTACTATTGTTCATTCGTCTAATTTGAGTAATATTCGTTCTATTTATGTTGGCAATGGCAATTCTATTCCAGTTATGAGTTCCGGAACTTCCCAAATCCCGACCCTTACCCGTCCCCTAACCCTTAAAAACGTGTTATACACTCCTCAAATTATTAAAAATCTCATTTCTGTCCGTCAATTCACTAAAGATAATCATGTGTCTGTTGAATTTGACCCTAATGGTTTTTCTGTGAAGGACCTTCGGAGTGGGAATACTATTATGAGGAACAACAATAATGGAGACCTCTATCCTGTCTAGTCATCATCTTTCGCCTCTTCACATCCCTCCGCCTACATCACTCATTCTTCTCTTGATTTGTGGCATGATCGTCTAGGCCATCCCGGACCAAATGTCATGGACTATCTTAGAGTTAATTTATGCATTAAATGTAATAAAGGACGTGGATCCTCTTTATGTAATTCATGTCAAATTAGTAAACAAAAAAGACTTCCTTTTTATGATTCTACTTCTTCCACTGTTGCTCCTTTTGATATTATTCATAGTGATCTGTGGACATCACCTCTATTAAGCAAAAGTGGTTATAAGTATTATCTTGTGCTTATTGATGATTATACTCATTACGTATGGGTGTATCCCCTCAAATATAAATTTGAAGTGTTTGCTAAATTCCTCCAGTTTAGTGCATATGTTCGTACCCAATTCAATCTTCCTATTAAATCGTTTCAATGTGATTTGAGTCGTGAATTTGATAATACTGCCTTTCATAAGTTTGCTGTGACGAATGGCCTCATTTTTCGATTCTCGTGTCCTCAAACTTCTTCTTAAAATGGTAAAGCCGAAAGAATGATTCGACGCCTTAATGAAATCGTGCTTTCCCTTCTCTATCACGCCTCTCTCCCTCCCTCCTTTTGGGTTGAGGCTCTCCATACCTCTGTCTATCTCCACAATATTATTCCCCTCAAGTCCCTCCGCTTCCGCTCCCCTACCTCTCTTCTCTATCATAAGCATCCCTCCTACGACCATCTTCGTGTGTTTGGATGCCTATGCTACCCTAATCTCTCCTCCAAACGTCCTCACAAACTTGCCCCTCGTTCCACTAGATGTGTCTTCTTAGGATATCCCTCTAATTATCGAGGTTACCGATGTCTTGATCTCTCCACAGGCAAAGTAATCCTATCCCGTCATGTCACATTTGATGAAAACGTCTTTCCCTTTCATGACATGACTTCCTCTTCCCATTCTACCTCCTCTTATCACTTCTTGGATCCCGACTTCACCCCCACATTTCCCCTCACTCACTCTAACACATCCTATCCTCCTCCTCCGGCCCCCATTGCCCATGTTCCTTCTCATCCCACTCCCTCTTCTATTCCCACTCCGCCCATGTCCACTCCCCCTCAGCCCACTTCGCCTGCCCCTCCCATCACTCGCCCCATCATTCATTACACACGTAGGCCCAAACCTCCACAACCCACCCCTATTGTCCATAGCCCTCCCCCCGTCCCTTCACCACAACCCGAACCTTCCCCACACTTCACTCCTCATCCACCACCTCCCCCTCCACCACCACTTCTACCTTCACACACCATGGCCACCCGTGCCCGCAATGGCATTTATACCCCCCTCACCCGCACAAACCTACTTGTCACCGCCCCCACATCACTTTCCCCCCTACCCAAATCACACCTCTCTGCCCTCCGTGACTCTAATTGGAATAAAGCCATGCAGGACGAGTATCGTGCTCTTATTGATAATCATACATAGGACTTGGTTCCGCAGCCACCTGGTGCGCATATTATCCGGAGTATGTGGTTGTATCATCATAAATTTAACTCTGATGGCTCTTTGGCTCGATATAAAGCCCTGTTGGTTGGCAATGGAAAGAATCAGCAGGTTGGGCTAGATTGTGATGAGACTTTCAGTCCGGTTGTAAAAACGACCACCATTCGTACCGTGCTTGGGCTTGCTGTGTCTCGTTCTTGGCCTATCCATCAGTTGGATGTCAAGAATGCTTTTCTGCATGGTGATTTGAAAGAAACTGTATATATGGATCAGCCCCCAGGCTTTGTTGATCCCTCTATGCCTCATCATGTGCGTCAGCTCCGCAAATCTCTTTATGGTCTTAAGCAAGCACCTCGTGCTTGGTATCAGCGGTTTGCTAATTTTGTTTTATCCCAGGGATTTCGCAGCAGTGTTTGTGATACTTCATTATTCATCTATAGGCATGGGACTGACATGGCCTACCTCTTGCTTTATGTTGATGATATCATTTTGACTGCCTCTAGCTCTGCTATTCTTGATCGTATTATTGGTACACTGTCTCGTGAGTTTGCTATGACTGACCTTGGATCTCTTCACCATTTTCTTGGCATTACTGCTTCTCGTACTTGTACAGGTCTCTTTCTATCTCAAAAACAGTATGCCAAAGACATCTTGGTTCGTGCTTCCATGACAGGGTGCAATCCTGTCTACACCCCTGTTGATACCACATCGAAGCTCAGTGCCACTGATGGTCCTCCTGTAAAGGACCCACTCTATACCGCAGCCTTGTTGGCGCCCTCCAGTACCTCACATTCACTCGTCCTGACATTGCCTATGCCGTTCAGCAGATATGCCTCTTCATGCATGCACCCCGTGAGCCTCATTTTCACTTTCTTAAACGAGTGCTTTGCTATGTCAAAGGTACTCTTCAGCATGGACTTAGTATTTCTGCCTCTAAGTCTCACTCCCTTACAGCTTATTCTGATGCTGATTGGGCCGGCTGCCCTGATTCTCGTCGCTTTACCTCGGGATACTGTGTTTTTCTTGGTGATAACCTTGTCTCTTGGTCCTCCAAAAGACAAGCTACAGTATCTCGTTCCAGTGCCGAGGCTGAGTATCGTGGTGTTGCGATTGCTGTGGCTGAAACAAGCTGGATTCGCAACTTGCTTCTTGAGCTTCACTTGCCCATTCGCACTGCTACTATGGTTTATTGTGATAACATTTCTGCAGTATATCTCTCTGGCAACCCTGTTCAGCACCAACGAACAAAACATGTTGAACTTGATATCCATTTTGTTCGTGAAAAAGTTCAGGTTGGTCACATTCGTGTCTTGCATGTCCCTTCTGAGCATCAGTATGCCGACATCTTCACTAAAGGCTTGCCTCGACAACTTTTCACTCGATTCCGATCCAGCCTGAGCGTTTGTTCTCCTCCCGCTCCGACTGCGGGGGGTGTATTAGAGTATATATTGTATTTATGTTAATTATATTATTCTGATAACTTGCCTTGTATAGTTTTGGTAAGTATTATAGGTTGTAATCCTATATATTGACTTCACTAATGCATACCTAATCAAGGGAATTAACCAACTTTCAATTTTGAACTGAAATAAACTGTAATTATGAGACAAAAGCCAAAAGACTAAACTGAACTGAAATTAATAAAACGAAATGAGCTAGACTAAACTGAAATATTTTTCAATTAATCCATCGAAAATAACAAACGCTCAAAATTTTCCCTTATGATGGCGTATGAGCACCACAAGTCGTGTATAAAACAATCAACAATGCCTTTCAACAACCTCAAAAGTGGGCCACATTCCTCTCTTCTTCCTTCCTCTGTATTGCCCAAATCAGCAGCAATAGATAGCCTGAGCCAACCATTTCCATTGTGCAGATTAGATAAGCCAATCCCCCATTAAATCTCCTAAAAAATCCAACTCAACTAACTAGTAAGAAAGAGAAGCAAGAACACTCTCTCTGTGTCTCATTGCTTAAGAGCAAGAATGAGTACAACTACTTTGTGCCAATCAACTCTACAGTCTCAGATTAATGGGTTTTGTGGGGGTCTTAATCTCCGCAAGATTCAACCTTTTACCTCTAATCCCAACTCTGTTACCTTCATAAGGTATCATTCTTGTCTTTTAAATTCTGGGTTTTTTCTTTTGTGCTATTTCCTTTGTGGGTTTTCAAGATTTCTTGTAAATTGCAGCACATTGTTCTACATTGATTGCTAAATGCTATGCAGTTTGATTTTGTTTTGTTAATGGAAATGCTCCTGTCTTTTAAATTGTTAATCTTGGCTAGTTGTTAAGCTTAGTAAGTATCAAGAACTTGGGTAAAGAATTGATGGGGATGGAACTACTTGCTCTAGAAGTTGCATAATATGGTCTGATAGAGTAGACAATAAAGAAAAACCCAATGGAATGTTGTGTGATTAGCTGATTAGTGCAATGAATCCGAGGCAAAATTTTGGCAAATGCCTTGTGCTTAAATCTTGATGCTGAATTGCCCTCAGAAGACTTTTTATTTGGTTTGTGTTTGGTAAGGAGTATGTCTGTCAGACTGGCAGTTGTCTACAGAAGTTAAAAGCACTTTGATCGTGCCTGATTGAAGCGTAGTTGGCAGTATAATTTGCATCGATACTTCAATAGTCAAATGCCGGTAGCTCTAGTGACTAGTGATGAGGTTTTTATGGTTGTTGTATGGAGTATGTGGAAGGATGAACTTCAATCACCTCATGATGCTATATTTTTGTAATCAAAAGTAGTCAGAATTTTCGTCGAATTGATGCAAAGAAAGGATTAGTATCTCGCCAACTATGTGTAACCATAATGATTCTATGCTTGATCTGCAATTTTTATTTTTCATGCAATGAATTGGGTGTTTTGATGTCCATGCCAGAATGTACTAGTAGTTTGAATTACTCTGATAAGTTTTGAATATGAAGTATAGATTACTGTGACAAGCAAATACGGATCCTATATATCATTCTTCTAATTCTTTTTCTTGTTCTAGCAGGAGAAAAGTTCAAACTGTGGTGAAGGCAACATCGCGAGTTGACAAGTTCTCAAAATCTGACATCATAGTATCTCCATCTATACTCTCTGCTAACTTTGCAAAGTTGGGTGAGCAGGTACGTTATTCTCTCTCTTTTACAAACAAGCAATTAGGTAGCCTTTATCATCATTTTTGCTCTTAGTAGCTTGGGTACTTCTTTATGACAACTCTCCCGCAACTGTTATTATAGAACCTCAGTTGAATTAGATATAACTTATAAGTGTTCTTTTTATATATCTAGGTAAAAGCAGTTGAATTGGCTGGTTGTGACTGGATCCATGTTGATGTTATGGATGGTCGTTTTGTTCCAAATATCACTATTGGACCTCTGGTGGTTGATGCCTTGCGGCCTGTGACAGATCTCCCACTAGATGTGCACCTGGTAATGTAGGCTCCAGATGTACCACATATTTATGACTCATACTGGATGCTATGCTTAACTTGAAATTGAATTGTTTATAGATGATCGTGGAACCTGACCAGCGAGTTCCAGACTTTATTAAAGCTGGTGCTGATATAGTGAGTGTTCACTGTGAACAATCATCCACCATTCATTTGCATCGGACCGTAAACCAAGTAAGTTAGTTGTGAAGCTTTTTGTTTCTTGGCTTATGCATCTTCTTTTAATAATGATGTTATGGGTCAATTCCCCGTTCATAATCACTAGATGCAAACTCTTATCTATGGTAGGTCTATATATTATAAAGCACTCCAAGTAACTGCAAAGGTTTTCCATAGAAATTCTTCTCATATCAAATTAGAAGTAATGCTATCTGCTGGCATGGCTTCTTGGTTGTATAAATGTGTTATTTACAAGAGGAATGCGCCCCAATCACAATGTCTGTTCAGTGGAAAGTATTCCTTGGCTGTGATTCCAATTTGTTGCACCTTTACTTCTCCCAAAGAAAAACAAAAGCTCTAACCAAAATAAACAAAACTAAACTTAAGCCACCTGGTTGTTGTGGCTAGATGGAACATTCAACGAGGAAGAGCATACGAAATCCATGTTAGAATGCTCCAATAAAAAAATTAAGATAAGGATAAAACACTAAGCTGATCATTTGTCGAGGCATCGAACCCAAAGAGTAGGACTGTATCATAACGTTCATAAGCATTGCCGTAATCTGGCATAATTCTCCAGTTTTTTTTTTCCCTCAAAAGGATATAGATCTAATGTAGATCCCTATTCTTTGGAAAGCCTTCCGAATAATTTGTCCGGGATTAAGAGAATGCTTAATCTCGTTGAACTTAGTTAATCAGAAACTATCTAAGATATCTAGGTTACTAGATTATCAGATATTTGTGACATGCAATTGTTACTCATGATTTATGAATAATTATTGTTTTGCTTAATCATTCACTCAAGCTGTCCTAAAACAATTATCATCCAGTTTAACTCTAAGTCAATTTTTGTTACTTGATTGACATATCAGTTACTTATGTGACTCCATCCATGCACAAGATATGTACTCAGAACATTATGCTTATTTGGCACCTAAATTAGACAAGGTGGAAAACCCCTGTGCTACCGAGGCAAAAATTTGGGGAACCAGAAAGATCCTGATGCCCAGTTGTCTTTAAGACTTTAACCAGAACACAATACAACACATACCACTATCCCCCACCTCACCCCTTCAAGGCACCAGAACCAATTAACATAATTTAGGTTATGAATCTTCTTAAAACAAAAAGTGCCCAGCTTGCATAATAGATTTTGTATTTTTTCGTGGATTATTTTCCGTAAATACATCCGGTTACATCATACTTTATTTTTTACTCAAAATATTAATTTATCTGATTCAGATCAAGAGTTTGGGCGCTAAAGCTGGTGTTGTCTTAAACCCTGCAACCCCGCTAAGTGCAATTGAGTACGTGCTTGACGGTAAGTCAGTGATCCCTCAGTTATTAGCTTTAAAGATTTGACTTCTGAGTTGGTGTTTTGTATATAATTATAAGATGAAGCACAAACAGCCTGATGTAGTTTGTGTCAAGTTTTGTTTAAAAATTATTATAGTAGTAGTTTGGCAGGCAGAGCTTCCTCTTGCTATCTTGTTCTTGTGGTCCTGACTTCTTATGCCAACTAGTTTCTCAGAATCTTGATGCAATCATTCAAATTCCTTCAGCAGTACCATAAATGGACTTGATTTAGATGATTTATACAACACAACTTACTGGATGATTCTTATATAAACACAGTGGTTGATCTGGTCCTAATAATGTCCGTCAATCCCGGCTTTGGTGGACAAAGCTTTATTGAGAGCCAAGTCAAGAAAATCTCAGATCTGAGAAGAATGTGTGTAGAGAAGGTATTTGTAGAAGTGTCTCCTTTTTCTTTTCATATTTTTGGCTGTTTATTGCTTGATCTTCGACAATCAGGATTGATTTTCCATATAAATGACAGGGAGTGAACCCGTGGATTGAGGTAGATGGTGGAGTTGGTCCAGCAAATGCATACAAGGTACTGAGTTTTAATTATTTCTTCCTCTATAGTTTAATACGAATCCATTAAAGTTGAATTTATCGAAGTCGGTATAGAGATTGTGCAGATGTCCGTTTGTTCCTTGGAAGATTCAACTTTAGGCAACTGATCCGAAATTTCTGTTGCTAGTGGTCTGTGTAGTATTTTGTAACAGCATATTAGTCTGTATTGACTATCTGCATGGCAATTTTTAGCCCATATCGACTAAAAGAAGACTTGGCATGTTTGCAACTGTGTCATGTTGAAGCTGCCTAGCAGTCTTTCGCTATTGTTTCAGGCACTCTTGATCTCTTAGAATTTTGATTACTTTGAAAGAAATGAATTTGAAGAACCTTTTGGAATGTTTGAGATATGAATATTATGGTGGACGTCTAGGTGAGCCTGATTGTTTATAAATGCAGAACAGTCTGCAGCAGGATGGTGTTAATATTTTTTTCTTTTTTTGGGGACATAGAAAGCTTAGGGCTGAGCTAGACCCAGCTATGTCAGGCGACCTAACCCAATAGCAGCCCTCTCCACGTGTCCCCTCTTCTACTTGAGGATCAAACCCTGCACCCATATTCTGAAATTTGGCCTGTGGTGACTGGTGATACCACATCACCTATCATATCCTTAATCCTTTTATATGTAATGGCTCTTTCAATTTGCTCAGATGATTCGAGTTAGCGAGAATGCTGATATAAACTCAAGGGCTAAAATCACCACTTTAATCTGTGTACAGAATATATTATATGTGATAAATTTGGAGAACATAATGATTTTTTATATATTTCTGCAGGTCATTGAAGCTGGAGCTAATGCTTTAGTTGCTGGTTCTGCTGTCTTCGGAGCCAAAGATTATGCTGAAGGCATTTACTATCCATTTTTTTATACACTTCTCTGTGCAAAGGGCTATCATCATTAATTCATTATATCTTAACATTTTGAATTGAATCTTATGCAGCTATAAGAGGGATCAAGACCAGCAAAAGGCCAGAACCTGTTGCAGTTTGAGGTTCCAGCAGTAAAATTTTGTTGAAAATTACGATCCTGAGTTCCTTATACCTTTTCAACTGTATGTTCCTTTCTCACTTCCTAATTCTTGACGTCCAACATGAGATTTTGGCTAGCTCAAATTTCATCTGTTGTGGCTAATGGATGACTCGATGTTTTTTCAATTTGTTTACATGAAGGTGAAGGCTATGTTCTTTTCACCTTTAAAAATAAGTTTCGGGAAAATTACATTCAAATTAGTTGTAATAATCTGTAAAAATGGTCTTCCAAGTTCAGTTCACGACTAAAGTAAGTCGTGGTTACTTCAAATAAGGTGCAATCGCTTTACAAATTTACACTTTCCTGAGAACGATAAAATGTGAAATTAGGACTCTTTATAGCTCTACTCATGTTAGGGTGCGTTCTCTTGTTTGAACTTATTTTTGTAACTCATTGGAACTTGTCTAAAAATTTGAACCTATCTATATTCCTAGAAACTTATTTTTGAAGGTGAAGAGAATGCACCCTTAATATGTAAGTGGTGTATATTGCGGGTGGGGATGTGGTATGGAGTCCCTTAAAGAGTTGTCCAATATGCCTTTGAAGGCTTCTATTTTGGCATGAGATCAAGATGTAACATCAATTGATTTGATGTTTTACATTAGCATTCTAATGCTTCGGTTCTTTTGATGTTCAAAACTGAATGGAATTCTTTCATCTTCATGCTCCTAGGCCTTGGACAGATATATACAGCAGCTGTTTGGAACCATTGTATTAATGCTTGAAGACGACATCCAGCAAGAGTGCTTGTAGGAATAGAACTCTGTAACATATATTGTCTTACTCAAGCTCTATTTTGTACTAGATTTCTTAGTACAATATTCAGTCGAAAAATTTGTACAAATGTTTTTCAATTGTGTATCGATCAATTACCAATAAGAACATTCACTCTTGAGGGTTGAGAGTTATGACCAAATTTTAATACGGTCCCATTACTAGTGAAATATTTTTGGCATTAAGGCAAAAGAGTCTCGTTCTATTTCATATTGTTGTTCATATAGAAGTAATTGAAAAGAAACTATACGATAGTATAAAATAATCACTACTGAATATGACAAATGGATCAAATCAGGTTGAATTTCAGTCACGAAGGTTTGACATTAATGATATGACAAGTCAAATCTAGATTGTGCTGTCATTGTCAGGACAAAGATGGCTAGCTTTGTCCCGCACGTTACCTTTAACGTTCGGCCTTCGTTTTTGATTCGAGTTTAACTTCTACTAAACACCCAATAAGACGGAAGAACAATTCATTCTGAACACGTAAAGCCGTATATTTTCAACCGAATCGTAAATTGACACTAAATAAAGCCTTATTGTGCTGATAACATAGAGTTATATATGAAACAAGCTGATAAAGTGATCAAAAACTGCAAAATGCCAGCACTTCCTTCCTAATACTGTAAAATGGCTACATTCTGGCTAAGGGAAGGAGGCTCTTTAAGCTAATATGATCCTCACTAAATATCTACAAAACTGAATACAGAGAACTCAGCAGAAAATTGTCGACCATCCGATTTTTTATAGCACATATATACATCAGAATTGAAAGATTAAACATCCCTTCTGCACACAGGACAGGAGCTTCGTGTTACAAGCCACTTATCCACACAAATTTGGTGAAACGTGTGTCTGCAGTGAGGCAAGCTCCTTGCGGTATCTCCCACTTCAAAATCCTGAGAATGAATTTATGTTTACAGCATTATTTTTGTGCTGCGTAACTGATTTCCTGATAAAGTATGATGTATAGCGAAAAATGGGGTAAAATGAAGAGGCAAACTAACAAAACAAAACCTGCAAACATATGGTGCAGCAAATGTCTTCTGTTGCTTTGTTCATATGAATCACATGGCTTGGCAACTCCTTTAGTGAATCCCAAGTTAATCCTCTTGGGGCAACATCACCATAAACGTCGTAAACATCATCATAAATGACGTTGGTAATGCTTGCCTGCCAATTTTCAAAGCAATATACAAATTTCAGAATTTGACATTATACGCAGTTTTTAACCTTTGATCCAAGTGAAGACATTGTTTGGTAGGGGTGAAAATGCTGTCCATGCAAGATAGTGCAATATTAGCAGATCATTTTGCTTCCAATTGGTTGAGTTATGCAACTTAATTTAAACTTCATAAGGCGTTCAAGGGAAGTGTTTGGTTGAACAGGAAACATATGAAGTGTTTGGTTGAACAGGAAACATTTTCAATGGAAAATGGATTTCCATTGGAAAATCAATTTCCAAGGGGAAACACAATTGTAAAATAGTTTTTCTTTGCTTGGTTCTTCACAAGAAAAGTTAGAGAGAAAAGGAAACATTAAATGTGGCATTCTTTGAAAATGTAGTACACTCTAAAATCTATTAATCAAGGTAAGGAAAATAGGAAAACCAATCTTCTATGAAAATGTTTTCCTCCAAACTGAACACACTATCTTGTTGAACAATCTCATACGAGAGAGACCAAAATGCCAACAATGCTTTATTAGACAATACAGTATAAGCTTACAAGTTATAACACTGCATGATTTACCTGCCAATAGTACCCAGTTAGCACAGCGGGTGGTAGTTGTTCTTCAACAAATCTCCCATGGAGTAGCTCCTCTATGAAATCTGCCTGGAAACAAAGAGCAATCAAACGAAGCCCCAAGGGAAGTACACTGCAGAATTGTAACTTCAGGAAATCTCTGTTTATCTTGCAACTGGGAACAGACTTATCAGGTAATGCTGAGAAGTCATCCAGAAAACAAGATATCTTTCCACCATTCAAGCTCAATCGATGCGACATTGTATGGATAAGTGAACGACAAAGGTTAGAATAATGATTTTCCGACCTGTATAGTATGGAGTACTAAATATTGGTAACAGTAATGAGTTTAGAACTTTAGATGTACTTCTGCAAGAATAGCCACATACCAATATCCGTGGTTATGCTTGTCCAATCCCAAATATTTTTATTTTTCATAAATCTCCATTACCACTTTAAGTTGAGCTGTAATGGAAATCTATGAAGAAAAAAAAGGTGTTTGAAGATGGGTTGCATGTCCATGAACATTGGCAAGAGTTTCTAAACAAAATTACATTACACTACTGCCAACTATTATACCCAAAAGAACGGACCACTAAGATTTAGGAAAAAAACGATTCAAAAGATATGCATCATGAGAACTCGATGACAGTCCAAAAACATATGTCTTTGCTCACATACTCAAGTCATCAAAGAAAATCACCAGCAGCTCATGAGTTTATGATTTCCTCTATACAAGTAACTGTGAGGCATACAAAATGCTAGGTCTTAATAAAATGGTAAGAAACAGACACATCCAATTATACTAACCATGGATGATGAATTCCGTGCACCAGATTGCTGTGAACACCAATAAGCACGAGAAGCCTCCAGAACCTCCACAGATAGAACAGCGCCTGCCACAGCACCTAATCCTGCACCTCTGAGCAATCCACTATCAGAAGCCCTTCCTGCTAAAGCCCCAGTAATGGCTCCAGTAAAAGCACCAGCTGCAATTACAGTCAGAGAAAGAATGAGTCTGGTGAGAATTGAATCCAGGCCACAGGCCTAACATTTCAATCCATCATAAAGCAACTATTGCAAACTTAAAATGCCTTCCAAGTGTCAAAAATTTCTAATAACCATACAATGTCTCCTATCAAAGAAGTGAAGAACCCAGTTTTCATCAAAAGAAGATCATTTTGCACCATAGAGCTTCGCCCCAATCCTATTAGTTAGGAACAAAAATTTGTTCTCTAACAAGTCAACATATACTAATTGTATTTTGCGTCACATATATTGTATACTTGTATATTAAATCAGTAAGTTTGTATATTGAAACAAAAATATCACCAGTACAAAACTATCCTAATGTTACTGGTAGTTGAAAAATTGATACAACAACTTGTAATTTAATACTATACAACAATGTAATTTGACATACAACATAGTACACAATTGAATATACTTCCTCCATTTTTATAGTTGTTCCACTTTGACTTTAACGCTATTCATCCAACTTATTTTGACCTATTTCTATAAACTATAAACTACTATAAACCTAAAATGCTAAGAACTAAAAAAATTCCTGCAACCATCAGTTTTAAGAGATTTACTCAAAAACCAAGAACTTAAATTTCATACCTTCACTGACAAATTGACTCAAAAACCAAGAACTTAAAGTTCATACCTTCACTCCAAAACAGTCAAAATACTAAAAATCATCAAAAGCATAAGAACAGAAAGAATATGAGCAAAATAAAGTAGAAAAGGAATGGGTTTACCAAGAGCAAAAACGCCAGTGAGAGCACCAGAAACAGCACCACCAATTAACTTGGGGATGTAATCATAGACACCATTATATGTTCCTTCAAAAGACCCATCTTCAAAATTCTCCATTTTTGGAGTTAGTGAAGAGTAAAGATAGAGTCTTTGGACCCAACTCAGGATTACTGCAAACACCCTTCAATTCAATGCTCAAAAGGAGGGGTTTTAGGACTTAAGCTACAGGTGTATGGAGGTACCCACAAACAAGGACACAAACAAGTGAGACTGATACTCTGAGAGTGAGATTTCATTTACGTTGAAAGGGTTGATTGTTAGATCCAAAAAATTTAGAAAGCATTAAAAAGCTGGTAAATTTAGGTGAGCAAAATTCCCCACGACAATTATCTCAAGTTTGAACTATATAAAATTAGTTTGTGGGTCCGGATAATGTCTTGATGAGAGGGTACTTTCATGCAATTCGTTCTTACTCTTTACGTCTATGTGATACTATTATCTTTCGAAATCTTTAATAGAAAAAAGAATTTAGTAGTTGACATTGGAATTGATTACAAATAAGAGAAATAGTTTGATAGTATGATTACGACATTTCAAGGTAAGTGATTGAAGGTTCGAAAGTTCTTGTAGACCCCGACATAAAATATCGTCATGTCAAAATATAAGATGGGATGAGACATGTTGACTCGCAACCATGTTTTAGTAATAGTAGTAGATAAAATAACACTCGCAATTATTGAATTTTGTTTTAATGTGGCAATTTCAAGTTTAGGTCTATGTTCTTAGCGCGCACTCTCTTCAAGTTATTTTGACTTATCAGAATTTACCTTTAATTGATCGGAACTTATTAACACTCACCCAAACTTATTAGAACTTAGGATACATTCTTTCTCTTCCATTTGCAAACTAAGTTTCGAGTCCTATACGTTCACATAATTTCTAACGAATTTAGAACCTTATATAAACAATTTCTAATTAGCTAGGATAAGTTTGGATTAGTAATTCTTTTGAGCGAAAGGTCCGTAATGTTTCATACATTAAAAAATATGCAAAACAAACTCGTCATTACAAGCTTTGCATACATGACCTCAACTCACAAGTATGAACCTTAGCGACATAAACATTGATACAATGTAATCTTATGCCCCTCCTCTTAAAACAACGTATAATAAACAGATAGCATAAAGAACAATATAAACAGCGGATTCATCATCATTCACCACTTCATTATTTCCGTTTGTCGCTTTATCAATAAAATCATAATTGTTGTCCATTCAACAACTCAGGACATCACCTGGAGCCAAAAAATAGTTCGCCATGAGAGCTTGTAGTTGCAACCATGACCCTAAAGACAACGAGGGTCCTGGCTCAGCAGGTTGTCAGGGAGGTTCAAGGCAGTTCAAAGTTGTGGCCTTGTAGATGAGAATGGCGGAGATCGTTCCCCAGTGAGACTGATATGGCCATCATTGATGTCCAAGCCACACGTGTACCATTACTAACAGAAGATGTGAAGTAAGGTTGCCTCGTTGGGGACCTGAACGTCGTGCAATATATCAACCAAGGAAGCAGCATCGACACAAATTCGGCACGGATGAATGACATTGTGCACGTCCTTTTCTCAGATCAAAGAGATACAAGTGAATATGGTAAACTCACATTTTGATACCCATTCTTTTTTCTGTTTCAATAATTATAGATGTCTGATGGCTTTGGAATATGACTGTAACTTCTGACTATTCCCATCAAGTGTCCAAGGACATTATAAATCTCAGCTTTTAGCGGATGATGCGTGTCTGCAGCAACAAACTCGTGTACTTCACTTGCCACTTCGACTGAACTGCAACCAGGCGCCCTGCGACATTCCATCCTATTCCTGATCATCACTTTTTCATACCAAAGCCCCCTTCCAGCGTACATGTTTGACAAGGCAACATCATCACCAACATGTGCTGGATCCAGCTTAAGCAATTTCTTCCTAACCTTTGCGCCAAGCTCAATATGACCATGAATACAACATGCTCCTAGCAACATTCTCCACATCAGTGCATTTGGCTGAACTAGCATTCCTGAAATAAAATCATAAGCTTCTTCTAAGAGCCCAGCTCTGCAGAAAAGATCTACCATGCAGCCGAGATGAGGCAGCCTCGGTTGCAGTCCATAGTCGTCGATCATGCTTCTGAAATACTGCTTACCTTCCTCCACCATTCCAGCATGACTACATGCCATAAGGACTCCTAAGAAAGTAACATCATTAGGAAGCACACATGACTTGCTGCCCTCGAAAGAAATTTTAGTTTGTTTCATTTCTGCAAAAAGATCAAGAGCCTCAAGAGACTGCCCATGTAGGGCATGCCCTACTATCATGGAAGTCCATGTAAATACATCCTTTTTCCTGGATATGTAAAATAATCTGCGTGCAATTCTAATCTCTCCACACTTGACATACATGTCAATAAGAGCATTGTAGAGGCACAAATCAGTTTTCAGCCCGTATTTACGACAAGTATAAGCATGAATCCACTCTCCTATAGACAATGCACCAAGATCTGCACATGCAGCTAGAGCAACAGTCAGCGTAACCTGATCTGGCTCAAATAGGTTTATCAGCATCTGCCTGAAAACCGTAAGGGCTTTGCCAGCCATGTTGTTATCAATGTAAGCAGTAATCAAAGAAGTCCAACAGATAGCATTTTTGTAGCATACTTCACCAAATATATGATGGGCACAATCCACATCTCCGATCTTTGAGTAAAATTCCAACAAACATGTTTGGAGATAAATCACAGATTCGAAGCCTAGTTTCTTAATAGTGGCATGTAGTTGTCGTCCCTCAACTATTAAGGACTCTTGAATACAAGCCTTGACAGCAAACAGAGATGAATAGCTGTCCACAGCAGAAGGATTTTGCCTCCTAAGTTTTTTGAAGAATACTAAAACCCTTGTAGCAGAATGAATCTTGAGATATGTTCTGAGGGTTTGATTTGCTTTGGGTGGTCTGAGAAAATCTTGAAGCGTAGTTTTGGGTTGCCTAATTGTAAGAGAAGATTTAACAATCGTACGAATTGATGAAACTTTATTCATATATGTCATAATATCTTCGCTAACTCACAGAAAAATACTCCGACCTTGCTATTGTTATACATGCTGAGAACTCACAGCTTTATTTCCAAGACAATTCAAGGCAGACCTGCAAAACACGAAGACCAGCATTTTAAGGAGCATTATACATCGATTCATCCAAAACTTAAAAAATCCAAGGCAATATGATGGCTACCCCTCGACAGGAACACGAAGAATTCAAGTTCAAGGTTTCAGGTAACTGGAGGACCTTCTGCTACTCATGTCATCAATTAAACGAAATAGATCCTGTAAGAAAACATGTTAAACAGATTGTGAGCTTGATTACCTAGCACACCAAAAATAGTAAAAGATGCTAAAGTGGTCCACCAAAGCACCAAAATTCTTTATTCTTTTCTATAGGAATGTCGATTATGAATAGGCAGGGTCGCAGGGACAAGCAAAATTGTACCCAAAAAAAAGAACACATTCCTAAAAACGAAGGGAGAAGCATCCACAGTCTACACGACTTCATTACTTCATTAAATATAAAGAACTAAACACATGAAACATAAATTCAGATTGTGTCAGCAGTAATTAACATAGGTAATCTTGAAGATCAGTAATGTAACAAACCAAACTTTCGTCCACTTTTCTTGCTTTTGCACGAGGGGATGGGGAGTGTTCTTGTATGAATAATTAAAAATCAATGGATGCATACAAGCTCACCAGGAATGTTTCACACCCAAGAAGCTCCAATTCTTTAGTGTCTTAAGAGGGAAAGAAATGTCAGGAGAGTCAGGAATATCAAGACATCTTACGTCCTTACTAAAAAGATGGCCAAACAACATCATCTTCTTTCACGGTTTCAGTCTGATCCAGAGCAAATGGGCACAAGGATTGACATATGACTTCTTGTGGAAAAAGGCTGCCGAATGAAAATGGCCTAATCACAGGGCTTACCATCCCAACCCAAACATACACATGCCGATCTCAGCTGGCAGGCGCCTCAGATAGGTTATTTTCTACCCTTGAAGGTAATCAGCTTTTATTGCACTACTTCATTATATACATGATGGCCCCATGGTTTGGAGAGTAACTGCTTGGACCACGCAACACCTAAGCCTAGTAAATCCTCAAAGCAATTTAAAGCTGATTTGATATCCCCAAATTCTACGAAAGCCTTGTGCAGGATTCGACATATGACTGTGTCAGGCAAGAGACCTAGTTTGAGCACATCTGCCTGCAACATCAGTATATTTTGGACATGCGGAGCTCGAGAGTGGCCAAGAATAATAACTATGTAAGTGACCATATCAGCCCTTAAGTTGCGAGCTCTCATATCGGAGAACAGCTTACTAGCTCTCAGTATTCTCCCTTCCTTACAAAGACCTTGGATAAGAGCCGTATATGCTACATGATTGAAAGGACTTGTTCTCATGTCAAACTGATATTGAGTGCCTTCAGAATCTGCAGAGGTTGTACATTCCAGAAAAAGTTTAAATGCATCATTAACATGTCCATCTTTACACAGCCCGTCAATGAGTGAACTAATTGTGAAAGCATTAGGAGTGAGGCCTTCCTCTTGCATTTCTTTATACATCCCAAGAGCACCCTTCGTGTCTGCACTTTTGAAATGCCCCTTAATTAAATCTGTGTAGGTAACAACATCGGGCAAAATCCCTTTGATTATCATTTCTGAAAATATGCCCTTTGCAGCATCACCATTCCCTTCTCGGAAGTATCCATGTATGAGCATAGAGAAGGTGAGAGCATTTGGTTCTATGCCTTCTTTTATCATTTGTGAAGATAGATCGAGAGCCTTCCCCATGTCCCCTTGTTTGCAGTGCCCATCTATTAGAGAGTTGTATGTCACAGAATTTGCGTAGATCCCTTTATTTTTCATCTTCAAAAGTAGATCATCTGCTTCCTTCATCCTACCTACTTCAGAAAGACCCTTTATAAGGATACTATAAGTAAACACATCTGATGGGATACCAAAATTTTCCATCTCACCGTACATAGTCAGGGCTTCAGAGAGATTTCCAGCCTTAAAGAGCCCATCCATCAAACTATTGTATACAAATACATTGGGAGGAACACCAGCCTTCATCATGTAAGGAAAGAGGCTTCTTGCAGCATCCACTCTACCGTGTTTGCAAAAACCATCAACTAAAATTCCAAATGTAACAACATTTGGCCTCAAGTTACAGCTCAACATTTCCCGATATAAACCCATAACGCATTGCAAGTTAGCTATTTTACAGTGTGCATCCATAAGAACATTGTAAGTGTATAAATTGGGAGTTAAACCAGATTCTTTCATTACCCTAAACAAATGTTCCCCTTCTGACAACCTACCCTCTTTACACAAACCGAGAATCAAAGACGTGAAGATAACAACTGTTGGTTTAATCCCTTTCCTGACCATTTCATCAAACAACTCACATGATTTCCCAATGTCCCCTTCATTACAACATCCATCAATCAAAGTACCATATGTAATCGCATTAGGAACCATCCCTCTCTCAACCATCGTACCATAAATTCTCCAAACGGAATCATATCTACCCGCCTTAATCAACCCATTCAAAAGAGCATTACATGCCTGAATAGCAGGCAACTCTCCAATCTTATAATAAACCCAAACAGCTTGATCAACAAGACCCATTTCACATAACGCAATCATTAACACCCCAAACACATTCCTATCGAATTTACACTCATCAACTCGATTCAAGTCCTTATATACAATAGACGTAACACGAGAAGGTGGGCAAGTCCTAAGGAGATCATTAATGAGGCATTTTAACAAAAACCTTGCCTGCAAGTACCATTTGGCCTTGCTCAACACATGAACAATCGCTGAATGAGCTCGCCGATTTTTCGCTACATCAATCGACAACGAAATTGATTTGAAATTACTCAAAGCTTGCTCAGGGGTTTTGCTATAAAGTATTGTATTAATAAGCTTAGACATATATTCTTTTGACGATGTAGTAGTCGAAACACAGCTTATAGTGCTTAAACATGATAAAGATCTCTTGTAATAACATAATGTGTTCTTTGATGAATAAAGCCTCAACATTTCGTCAAAAAAAAAACAAAAACACAAATTACCCAGTTACTATTGCATGGAATTTTCTAAAATGAGATCATTCTAGTTGTTGAATTCAATCTACATTGTTAATAAAAAGGTGGGTAAGTAATAGATTACCTAAAGGAGAAATTGAAGAACAGATGAAGGCGAAAAACTGAGAGGAATTGGGAAATTGAGATTGAGATAGAAATGTATAATCTGGATAAAACGATTAGGGTTAGGAATCGAGAAGTAGAAGAAAAGTGGAGGGTGAATAAAGGGTGATAGAGTAGAGAGAATATTACCGGCGAGTTGCAAATGGGAGGAAGATGACACCGCCGGCGAACCTAGGACTGGACTGGATATCGATTATTGACGATGACAAAATAACGAGGGTAGGGTAAACATACTTGGTGTGTAAATCAGACCGAATTGAACTAAACCGAACTGTACGAAATTAAACTGGACTAGATTGAATAGGAATTATGAGACAAAAGAAACCGAACTAAATTAAATTGAAATTAATGAAGCTCAATTCAAAAGAACAAGGTCTAACATTGTAAGCATCACTTGATCATAAATTAGTTTCACTTTGGTTCCTTGTTCACTAATTGACCGATGTTTGATGGACTTTTATAGTGACTAGTTTGACCGGAGGTTTTTTGTGCCTTGTTTGATCGACTATATAATTGTTAGCTGTTTATAAAAGTGTTTAGTAAAAACATTACCAAGAAAACATAAATTTCTCTAAAAGGTCTCTACCCTTGCGTCTATTAGGGTTTCGAGTTTCCCCATGAGTCATTCAAGATTTCCCTTGCTAAGTTATGGCAGATGATTTGTCGTTAAAGCATGCAAGTCTATCATTAGAGGCGGAAGATTATGATATCATTATTTTGGATAACACGAAAAATTGATAATATAGATCCCAAGACCAAATTATCAATAGTAGCGAAGCTTCAATCATTGCGTGTAGTTAATTTTGTTACCCTACAAAATACCATCAATCAGATATGGATTTGTCGAAGAAAGCAATGTTTAGAGAGATTGAAAATCAATTATTCATTATCCAATCTTCCATTGAAAAGACAAAAATAAGGTTATGAAATGGTAGGTCATGGCGTTTTGACCATAACCTAATTTTAATTCAAGATATTGATAGCAGTTTGCAACTTTTGAACATCGTTCTTAACTCGTGCCCTTTATGGGTAAGGGTTTATATTCTACCTTTGGACTGTCAATCATTTGATGATATTTCGAAGATTCTGGCAACGGTGGGCGAAGTATGGGAGGTCGAGGAGGCTGCTATTGTTTGGAGTAAGCGAGTAGGGCCCGAGTCTTGCTAAATACATCAAAATCGTTGCGCTGAACTCAAAAAATTCTGAAAATGAAGGAAGATAGAGCCTTCTGAACTCAAAAAATTCTTCTGCTATTGTTGTGGAATAATGGGTCGTGATCGATGTGTAGGTCTAAACTTCATGGGACATGCCTTAGTTTATAGATTATGGCATCTGGAATTGTATCTGCACTTGAAATCTTACTATCTCCTTGGATATAGAGCCGGCAAAAGCTGACCCAACTCAGCAAACCGACCCATTTACCGCAGGTTGAATTGAGATTTTCTACCTGCTTAATGAATTGTGTAAGCTTATTTAACCCGTTTAATTAAATAGGTTGGGTTAAGGTTGAAATTTCAACCCAAAAATAACCGTTTACATAATAAGTGAAATCAACCTGTTTAACTCATTTAAAATATATCTACTAATTTAATTTTTATGTTGAACTTAAATGTCATTACTCAGGCAGAATTTACAACCCCAAGCCCACCGACTATTTTAAATTTTAGCAAACTCTAACCATTCGGATCTGCCACTTTCTACTGCATTCTCTAATCTAGTAATTGGTATTGGGCTACTTGCTACATATGCGGATTGATGAGTAGTCAAATAGATGACTAAAAACTTGAATGAGTCAACTTTCAAGTTGACCAGTTTAATTATGAGGTCATGTTGGCAAAACATAATTAAGGCAACCTGAAAATTAACATATTGACGTACTAACAAGGTCGGGTTGAAAATTTTCAACCCAATTATTTAAAGAATGCGTTGGACACAAGTATATCAACCCGTTTATGAAATCGATCCAACTCAACCCATCACTAACCCTACTTAGATAGAAAAAATAAACCTTACATTAAAAAGATGAAAACCAATGTCGCACTCCTTGAGAGTGAGGAATATCAGTTGCTTATATCATTTATTATGCTATTAGAAAATCATGATATTCGATTCTCATTCGATCCGTATGACTCTCTATACATCACATATACAATTAAGATAATATTGCTCCACATAGTGATAGAGCTAGGGGTGAGCATAACAGGGTACCCGGTCATATTGCTCAGAACCGATTGGACCGAATACCCAAAACCTGGAACCGGAACCGGTTGGACCGGTTCCTTAATTTTTGGAATTGGAACCGGAACCAACCGGGACCGGTTCCTTGACCGGTCCCAGTCCCGCAAAAATGATTGTTATTTGGTCTATTTGGCCGGTTCCAATATCAGGTACCCGCTATCCAATTGCATTCAAAAGCTATATTTTTCTTATTTAGCTAAATATAAGCATCATATATAACATAATTTGATACTTCCATGACAAGTTAGTCTTAAAAACCTTCAAGTCTTAAGCATACATTACATATGGATTCATCTAAAAAATCGGTCTTGAAAACGGTTAAACCGGGTACCCAGTGGGTACCGAGTCTATAATTTCACTACCCGGAATTGGACTCACTTCCAACCGATTCCTAATATTTGATACCAGACCCAGTCCCGCCAGTTCCAATTCCAGTTCCGGAACCACCGGTTCTGGATCTGAAACCGGTACCCAACTTTTCTGCTCACCCCTAGACATAGCCCATGGATTATGAATTTGCATTGCCCAGAAAGTACGTTCTTTTGTTTGGTTGAACATAGAAAATTCTACTTCCTCCGTTTCTTTTTAATTGCAACATTTGCCAAAAATGGAAATATCAAATTAATTGCAATAAATGTCTTCTTTTCTTTTTTACAAGTCATTTCTCTCTATCTCTCTCCTTATTACATGCCCACTTTTTCTTTTTATTCCTTTCATACTCACACCAAAATTTTGCCTAATGGTCCACCCACTTGAGTTTGTTGCAGTTAAAAAGAATCGGAGAAAGTATTTCCTATTAGAATTTCTACTTACCCAATAAAACCTAGCTAACTTATTTCCTTTATTTTATAGGAAATGAAACTTTCCATTTATCAGATTTTTATCAACCTAACAACAATACTTACTTCCTCTGATTAAAAAAAAACAATAGTTACTTCCTATAAATTCTAATTTCTTTTAAAAGTTAATTAAACGAGTTCTATGTATCACAGTTTACAAGGGTGATTATTGATTTGCCTTTCCATACAATAGTAAAACATACTTGACATAAAGCAAAATGAGCACCACAAAAATACTTTCAGGAGTTCATACAACACAACACAACACAACACAACAGTACACAGTACACAGTACACAGTACACAGTACACTGTACTCTGTACACAGTACACCTAATGTTACTTAAAAGTCTTCAAACTACCACATTTACTCTTGCTTCAAACTTAGTAATATCAGTCTACAAGATATACAATAACACAAGCATAATCTTTATTGATTCACTCATCCGAGCCAGTAATTTCAACAACTCTCACATTATCACGTCCTCTAGCTCTTTCATTCTCCCTTCCCCATTCAATTTCCACTGCAAATTTAGGAACCACAACAGTCAAAACCCCATTCTCCATTGACGAGCTCAACAAGTAAACTTTAGCATCCTCAGGCAACCTCAACCGCCACGAGAACCTCCCATCCACGGCGCTAATCTTGACAACTCCACCGTCGTCTTCCGCCTGAACTTCCACCTCATGTTTGTCAAAACCAGGTAAATCCGCAACGATTAAGTGGGCTTCAGGGATCTCCTTACATTCCAGCCGAGTTCTAACATCGCCTGAGGTTTCAACCGAGAGTTCTGAGTACGGGACTGTGCGAGATGATGAGTGTGGAGGAGGAGAGAGATTGGGGAAGAGTGGGAAATTTGTGAAGGGTTGGAGGGGGAAGTCATGGGAGAAGAAGTGATCCCAGAAGTCTTGTGAAAATGGGGTGAATGGTGTTGTGTTGTTGTTGTTGTTGTTGTTGGAGGTGTTTCTGGGGATTAGTGACATTGATGACCAAGTGTTTGATGAAATGCCTGTGAGAAATGTGATGGCTTGGAGTATGGAGTTTATTTGATGAGGGATAGTTGGGTTTTGATTGATATATAGAGAGCGTATAGAAGAATCGAGAAAATGGATTTTTAGTGCGTTTGGGACCTTTGGGACCTACTACCTTCTTCATTAAAGATTCCAGCAATAGCAGTAAAAAAGTTTTTTTCCAAAAGTTTAGCCTGGTAGGAACTCTTTATTTTAGGTACAAAAAAAAAGTTTCAGGTTTGATTAAGTCATTAAAGGCCGATAAGTATAAGCAAAATTTGTCGAAAATTACTGTAAATTTTATATTTTTGAAATAAATCACTATTTTTTTTATTTAACTATTATAATTTTGCAAAATTTTGTGAAACATCACCTTTTAACAGTGAATTTTTTTCAAAAACCATTACAAACTTTACACTTTTTGAAAAAAGCCACGGCCTCTTCTCTTCGGCTAATTCTAGCTGAACTGAATTGAACTGAACTTATTGGAGCAAAACTGAACTGAACTTATCAGAGCTGAACTGAACTAAACTAAATTTATTAGAGCTGAACTGAACTGAATTGAACTTATTGAAACTGAACTGAACTTATTGGAGCTGAACCGAACTAAATTGTTGAATTAAATTATAATAAATATATAAATAATAAGTAAATAATAATTATTATGAATATTAAATAATAAGTAATAATAATTCTAAGTACTAATAGTTATACTAATAATTTAGAATAATATCAAATGAATAATGATACTATTATTTTTGATGTTACTAAATGATAGTCATAAATAAATAAATAAATAATAATAATAATGATAAATTAATTTTAAAAATAATAATTACTAACAATAATAATTAATAATGGTAATTATTATTATTAGTATTATTATATTAATATTTGATGATCATATAATAACAATAATGTCTAAGAAGTAATTAATATTACCATTATAATAATAATTAGCTTAAAACATGGGTTGATGTGTGCTTCTAACCAAACCACGATTTGTGGTGGGTTGATCTATGATAAAGATACACCAAACCCCACCACAAACTGTCAAAGTATCTTTAATATGCAACGTAACAATAATGTTGTACCATAGATAATACTGCAGTATTATTAGCAACTTTCTAATTTTTCATATCTTCTAGCTTTTTGTAGCTTGCATGTATAATGTAATAGTGAACATTTAGTCGGTAAAATAAAACAACAATTGCAAATTGAAATACTTGTATTGACATGAAATTTGGTTAAACCGCGCATCAACCCAAACCTTGCTCAGCCATAATAATAATAGTAATAATGATGAGTAAAGATATAATAACAAAATTAATATACATAAATAATAATAATAATAATAACAATAAAAATATAATAACAATAATAATAAGTAAAATAAATTAGTAGATAATGAATGGAGCTGAACTGAACTGAACTTATTTGAGTTGAACTGAACTGAATTGAACTTATTGGAGCTGAACTGAACTGAACTGAACTTATTAGAGCTGAACTGAACTGAATTGAATTGAATTGAACTTATTGGAGCTGAACTGAATTGAACTGAACTTATTAGAGCTGAGCTGAACTTATTAGAGCTGAATTGAACTGAACTGAAAATAAGCTGAACAGAACATGCCCTAATTACTTTTTTTTTTGAATTTAACTACTATAGCTTTGCAAAATTTTGTGAAGCACCACCTTTTTGACAGAAACTGTAACCCTTAAGTTTACCACCACACGAAAGAAACATTTTCGGTTAGAAGGTGGTGCTTCAAAAAATACAAAGTTTGTAATTATATACTCTTAGTACTTGTTTTCTTCGGCATAAAACAACTAAATTGAAATGAAATAAAACGAATAGTGATGTGTGAGAGTAAAAATATTATGCAAAACTGAACTGAAAATAAGTTGGGGAGAGCATGCCCTTATCTTTCTTATAAAGAGGGGGTGAATACAAAAATAAGAAGAAAAAAAAAGTTAAGTGCAAATGGAGTGACTAACTTCTTTTAGGTGATAATACATTTCAGGATGAAGGGGGGGATTCCTACTAGCGAATGTAAGACAATTCAATTCATTCAAGATGAATATATAAACGCGGAAACTTATTAAGAGATTTTGAAACACCTCTAACCATTGCACAAATTGAAATATTGATATGAAAAGATTTTACACATAACAACCCCGAAATCACCCTAAAACCCCTCCCCAACACTGAAAGTCTGAAACTTCCCCCAAGTACTTGGGAGTTGGGGGAAAAGGTTAGGTTTTTAAATAACTTAATAAGTAAATTTTTTTCTACAAATAAGTGATTTTTTAACCGGCAAAACATGTTAGAGGTTGAAAAAGCCCATTTGAGCATATGTATGTTAAAAGATGGGACTATACCTTAATTATTAAAAGATGAGACCAATATGAAAAGGTCGGACAGAGGTGAAATTATTCGAACAAAATATTCCAATTAACTTTCATTTATACCAAAACTAGATTTATACCCGTGCAAAAATGCACGGGCTAATAAAGGTTCTATCTAAAAGGTTTAATATATAAGTTACTGGTATTTTAATAATAATTCAACCCAATGAAACTTAATCAAGACTAAAATAAATTATAGTTATTTGAGAAATTTTAGTCTTAAGTTAAACGAATGTCTACAATGTAGGGGTGTCATTATATTAGTACATATTATATGTTATTAACCCGTGATGTTCAAATTTATTGTTTTACACTATTATTTCTTGTTTTTAGCCGATGTAGTTACATAAGTGTTACAAAACCTTTGTTTAAATGTCTATCAAATAATATTTAATAATTACTACCCAGTTAGGCCTCCTCATGCACATTCAGTGTTCAATCTCATTATTTAAAGTCTATTTAAAAAAATTGACTAACACAATATACGTAAATGGATTATTTTAAATAATCGACTTAAAGTAAACAATAAAATCATAAACATAAATAAAGTCCTCCCTTATTTATTTTTTTTGTTTCTATTCATAAGCAGGAGAATTCCAAAGCAAATTGAAGAGGATAAATTTGTGTATATTATAATTTGTAATCTACTTTTTTTCAAAATAAAAAATGAGAAAAAGTAAGCTGTGTGATGAATTGGGGGGTTTGATAGTAATATAATCATAAAATGATTTTTTGACTCTGATTCAAGGTAAGCCCACTTTGTAGAAATTCGTAAGATTAATGCTTGAACTTGTAATTAATAAACGTCAAAGTGATAACCCTAACATGTCTAGTGTTCTAACCCGTGAATTTTCCAAACTCATTGTAGTAACTCCTTACACTTTTTTTAAATGAATAAATTATATGAAGAGAAACAATTGCAATAATGAGACTTTGTTTGAAAAACTACGCATAATTCAACAGTGCGTGATAAATTTACACAAAGAAAATGAAGGAAATTGCACAAGCCTATGATTAATTGGAAAGTTTTAAAAAGGTATTACTAAACTTTGTTGTTTCCATCGTTTGGTATAACTATTTTTTGATCGTTTGATATAATAATTTTTCGTGTCAAACATTTTAATTAATTATATATGTAATAAGATTTTCAAATAAAATTAAGGATAAATACATATAAAATAGCCATACTTTTTGGATATTGTGTCAAAGATATTCATCTTATGATCCCTATATTGGATACAATTTTCAATTAAATAATCTTATATAAAAAATTAAAATATTTGTTCCATATTCGTTTATTGAATAGAACAGTCATACCTATGTGATTTTTTTAATTCCCAAAAACTGATAAAAATTATTTTATATCATCAAAGTAAAGTAGTTAGGGGTCTAGCCTCAATCCAAATTCTCATTACTCTCCTCCTGTTCCATACTGCCAAAAATCGAATTTTTAATTCAAAATTATCGGTTATTCAGAATAATCTTAAAAAATTGTAGATTATCTTTAGACTTTAAAGATCCAATGAAAGTATGTAAAATGAAAAATCATACTTCCTCCATTTCTTTTTAATTGTAACAGAGGGATTTTTATGTCTTACAAATAATACCCCTTTGTTGCAATAAAAAAGAAATGGAGGAAGTATTAGATACCGGTGTTTTATATTAACATGGACATATTTTGCCATTTATTCTCATGTGTTAGGTTGGTCTACCTACTTATTACACATTCTCTAACTTTTGTCTCCTATTTTTTCTACCTTTTCACTTTTTTCTTACTTTTACTATCACACTCTCTACCTTTTACACTTTTTTCGTGTTCAACGTAAAAAAGCAAGCGTCACTATTTAAAAAATGGAGTAGTTTTCTTATTGATAGTCTAATATTATATGTTTGGGAAATTACAATCTTATTCATTTTTGTCTAGGTAGAATCAATTTGTCAGAATGAGAGCACATAATAAGATTAGAGTCAAGATAACTTCTTGTCCAAGCACTAATTACATATATGGCTTAGGAAATATAATACCAATAAATTATGATTAGAATTAGGAAACACTCCTAACGTAACATTACTATGTAGTATAGTATAGATACCAAAATATTGTCTGATTAATTCCTAAGGTGAAGTGTATATAATAAATCACTATGAGTCATTAACTTATTTCCATAATAGAAAATCCAATGGCATAAAAAATAGAAAATTTGATAGTTTACAGAGTAAAAGAAATGAAAATTATAATCAAGGAAACTAAATATTAATTACATTCCTAAATATCTAAAGATCTCATATCATTATAAAATGTAAATAAATATTGCTTTCCTAATTGATTAAACTCGCCAACAACTAATATGTTGCATAATGGCTAAGGTAATGACACATGACATATGACACTATTAATGAGAGAATGACACATGAATTTTTTTCTCGGTTTATATAAATATATAGATATAGATAGAAGTACTATTACACACTATTGTATTATATAATTATGTTTTTCAAAAATTTTGATTTTGGAAAAAATATAATCGATATCACAACATTGAGTAAATCGTTATTTTTAAACTGTTATGAAAGTTAATGATATTAATTGCTTTGTTTAGACTATAGTTTGATTGTCCCTATTTTAATCCACTTGTTTAATTTCTACATATAATTAGACTATATACTTATATTCCACCACAAATTTTCATGTCATATGTTGAAGTGAACTACTTAATTAATAGATACAATATTTATACACTAATTAAAAATTGTTCTTTGTAGTGTTCTTATTTTTGGGACAAAAATTATCAAATACTTGTGTAAATCGGTGTTTTTAAATTGTTATGGAAATTAATAAAATTTCCTTTTCCAATTTAGACTATAGGTTGATTGTCCATATTTTTTATCAAGCTGCTTGATTTCAATAATCACACTATATGCTTATATCCCACCATTAATTTTCATGACATATATTACTAACTACTCCCTTCATATTTTTTATTGGCAGATGACATAATCAATATTATACACTAAGTAAATGAGAGAGTATTATAGCTAAATAACATGTCTTCGTGCCAGGGTTGTAAACATTAATTCACCCAAAAGCTAACTTGACTATACATGTCAGATTTGTAAATATGGGAGGTTAAATAAGGTCTATTACTAAAATTAAGCTAACTAAATTAAATTAACATAATATTGTGTGATAAAATTGTATTATAGTACTATATAAAACTCCATAAACTCATACTATATGAATCTATGTTTTAGCTGTAGCAATCCAGTAATATGCCATCAATTACTTTACTAATATGAACTATCATGTTTAGCACATATCCAACTTTATCTACCTTTGAGAAATACATAAATCGTTTTGTATATTAAATGCTAAGGATTACTTTTTTTTTTAAATAATCATATTGTATTTCTAAGAATCACAATTTTATATATTATAAATATGTTATAATATAATTTTAGTAAATCTTGAAAGTTTATTATAAAAAAATATTGGCCTAAAATATTTGTCATATGCGTTTGAAATAATAACAAAGTGTTTTGCAAAGAGAAAATTGAAAACCTTACATATCTTTTACAACAAAACAGTTTAAAAAAGTAATGAAATTTTTTATTAGTAAAAGTTAGATCTTTTACAAATAACATAAATCTTTTTTGTTTTCATGATACCCATCTAGCCAAAAAAAAGTAACAATTTTTTTAATATATCTTTCTGCAATAGATGATCTTATGATATTATTTTTTTAACCAAAATAGTTAGATATTAGTCAAACTTTTGTGAGAATGCCACATAACCTTAATTAATCTGTGCTTGACACGTCATCAAAATAATTGTATAACTGTCACATGGCCTTTCTTTTCTTGTTTCATACTACCTCCGTTCCATATGTATTGCAACATAGGGAGTTTTACGCATTCCAATGCACTACTGTGAATGCTAATATTTCTAATTTTATTTGAGTAAAAATTATAAAAAGTTGATATTAATTAAGCATATATCGAGACGAATCTAACAAGATCTCATATGACTATATCTATCCTTATGTATAAATCGCAAAAGAAGGTCAAATGGGAGTGTGTGAATAGTGTAAAATGTCAATAGTTACAATACATATGGAACAGAGGTAGTATATTAGATTATTAGTATAGATGGTTAATTTGTTTTTTTTTTTTTGATGCTTGCACCCGGTTCACCCTTCGGGCTACATCCGGATCGAGGCCAAGTATCGGGGTGGTTAGGTTCCATTCCCTCTCCCAAGGGTGTTGCGGGGGTACTCGAACACGAGTCCGTCCTACCAAAACCCGTCCCCATCACCACTGGACCAACACTTACTTGGTATAGAAGGTTAATTTGTGGATATAACCAAATTGCCATCCAATATAATGTTGCCAGAGAACACTATAAATCAGTTTTAAAATTTAGAATGCCAGTTGCAGAAGCGATTCCCGCCATTGTAAACAACCTTCGAGCTCATCAACAACACATTTTCTCTCTCTTAAACACCTGTAACTCCATTAACCAGCTAACCCAAATCCACGCTCAAATCCTCATCAACGGCTTTTCCCAGAAAAATTTCCTCATCGCCAAGTTAAACTCTCTGTATGCAACCTATGGATATTTCCCGAATGCTTGCAAAGTGTTCGAGAAAATGTCAATTCCATCAACTACAGTTTGGAACCAAATGATCAAAGGCTATTCTCGTAGCGAAACACCTCAAAAATCAGTTGAATTATACTCTAGAATGTTGGATGAAGGATCATTACCTGATGAATACACTTACTCTTATGTTTTAAGTGCGTGTGCGAGATCATCAATGTTGAGAGAGGGTGAACAGATTCATGGTACAGTTTTGTCAAATGGGTATTGCTCGAACGGTTTTATTACGACGAATTTGATCAATTTGTATATGGGTTTGGGAGATAAAGTTGGTCTTGTTAATGCATATAAGGTGTTTCAGGAAATGCCTGATAGAAAAAATCCTGTGACTTGGAATTCATTGCTTGATGGGCATATCAGGTGTCGGGATTTCGATGGGGCGGTTAGAATCTTTGACGTGATACCTGTTAGGACTGTCGTTTCTTGGACTGCAATGCTTAAGGGGTGTGCTCAAAACGGATGTTTTCAGCATGCTTTATCTTTGTTTCGAGAGATGAGACGAGCAAATTTGGAGTTGGATCAGGTGTCGTTGGTTGTAGCTTTATCGGTGTGTGCTGAGGTTGGTGACTTAAGCATGGGAGAATGGATACATTTATATGTTAATAAGGCATTTGATGGGAGGGAACAGGACATATGCGTGCGTTTACATAATGCCCTTATACATATGTATGCTAGCTGTGGAGTAATAGAAGAAGCGTATAGGATCTTTCGAGAAATGCCAAGAAGAACTGTAGTTTCATGGACAACTATGATTATGGGATATGCTAAACATGGCTTTGCTGAAAAAGCTTTAGAGGTTTTTGAATGGATGCAAATTTCAGGTGATGTGAAGCCTGATGCCAGAACTTTTTTGGGGATTCTTTCAGCCTGCAGTCATGGAGGATATGTTGAAGAGGGGCGTCGGTATTTTCAAGAGATGGAAGAAAATTGGGGAGTTATCCCTGATATCAAGCATTATGGTTGTTTGATTGATCTTTTGAGTCGCGCAGGGTTTTTGCAAGAAGCTAGAAGGTTTATAGAGTCTATGCCTATGAAGCCCAATGATGTAGTTTGGGGTACACTGCTTTGTGGATGCATGATTCATAGGAATCCCGAGATTGCCTCCTATGCAG
This sequence comes from Patellifolia procumbens, assembly GCA_947645195.1. Lineage (NCBI taxonomy): Eukaryota > Viridiplantae > Streptophyta > Magnoliopsida > Caryophyllales > Amaranthaceae > Patellifolia > Patellifolia procumbens. Next base: position 125,710 of record CANSGD010000720.1, on the reverse strand, counting down.
CTCAAAAACTTGTGATGGAGCTTGATCAGGAGGAAATTGTGGATTATCTTGTCTCGGTAGCAAATGTTTATGCCTTGGCCAGGAGATGGGGAGAGGTGGCTACGGTAAGGAAGAAGATGACAGAAATGGTTTCAAAAAATAATAAAGGCAAGAGTTCGGTGCAGATAAATGAAACAATTCATGACTTCATGGCTTGTGATACGAGTCACAGACATGCCTGGTTGATTTATGAGATGCTTAACAAGCTCACTAGAGATATCAGATGTGAAGCTGATAACCATGACATGAGCGAGGAGTTTGTTGACTGACAAAGCAGTGGGTGTACTTTTTCTCAATATATGGACAATCATGTTAGGCATAGCTGTGTAGGCTCATAACACTGAAGCACTGAGAATCTCCTAAAAGCAGTCTATGATAGTCATTCCCGTACTTTTATGCTCGATTAGGAGGATAATGTAAATGTTCACTTAGAGTTCAGCTTTGACGCTCTTACTAAATGTGGATGATGGAAGGGATTTATTGGATGTATCGTCAGGGTGAGGTTTCATCCTTCTTGTCAATCATTCATGGAGCAGTCTCAGGATTAGTTGCTATACTCCGTAGATTGCCAATTCTAGTGAAGTTGACTAGAAAAGTGAGAGGAAAATCCGCATCAGAAACACATTCAATTTATCTGACTCCTACCACCATATTTTGAAGTAGTCACTGGAGGTGAATCTAGCTTGCTAAATTTAGAAGTGATCATTATATATTGAACAGAGTTTCTTGCATATTTAAAATAACATAATATTAATCAAATCTTATGTATCAGCATGTTAACAAGAATAAGCATTCATCTATAGTCCACGGATCTTGTAGAGATGACACATTCTCTAGTTTTAATATGTTGATAGCAAGAGTTCAATATGCTGAAATCGTTGAAATTCTATTGCAGAATTATGGAAATGACTGCAAGGTCTTTATCTGCTTGCTTCAAAATCAAAATCAAGATTGATGATGAACTGCTCTTCTACGCTAGCTACTTACCTTCAAACTTTGAGTTGTTAGTAAGGGTGTTGAAGAGCAAATTCAAATATCCGATCCCAGGTAACAACTGTCCTTGTTGGTGCAATAAATTTCTTTGCATACCACAACCTCCATAGATTGCTTTAATTCCAACAATTCCTTGTGTGTGCATCTTGTTGGCCTTTCTTGATTTTTATAACTGCTATTATCACAGTGCATATTAGTGTCCTTGGTCGCCCAAACAAGTGAGAGCATGCGATTTATGATGCTTTTTGGTGAACATCTTAGCTTTCAAATGCAAGGGATCAAAGTAGTAAATCAAACAAGAATAGTAATGGTATCAAACAGACGGGTGATATAAAAGACCTCAAAAAGATTTCACGTTGAATCATGAGAACCCGGAGAAAAACCACAAGAAGGAAATAGGACTTTGAACAATCTATTTTTGATGAACAAAGTCACTCTGGATCTCTCAATTATCTTATAGTCTCTTAGTGTTAAGCCTAAACATGTGTAACTCTCACAAACACCTCACACGAGACACGACATATACACGACCAGCTGTCATATTCATTCCATATATAAGCCTAAGGTAAGTAAGAAACAAAACTGAAGTTGGTTTAAATCCCGTGTTGCAAAATCCACCCACAGGGACGCGCAGACCAACACAGAACCTTCCAGTTCCAGGAATTTCCAGTCAGCCACTGCCTCGGCAGAGACCAATGCACGTGGATGTGTGCATGAGCATGCAGAAGTATGCGGATTGGGCGCTGAGTTCTTTGCTCATGCAGTTACCCAGCATGGAGGTGTAAGACCTTCTGCTTCTCTTTGCTCACTGCTGCATGTAGCTTTAAGTCTTGCTTTGCCTTTGCCCTTTTTGCCTCGACGAACCCATGACAAGTTTTAACCTCCCCAGAATCACTTGAACATCTCCAATCACCCAACATCGAGGAGGGAAGTTGAGAGTTTATGAGACCAGTAGAAAGCAATTGAGTCACCTCGACCTGTACTGTAACCGACCAAAAGGCTAGCTGCTTACTACCAGCTCTCATCCTGATTCTTTTGCTCCTGAAAAAGGCAGATTAAATTATTACTCTTTTATGATTTTTCGAATTTCACTTGGATAGGAATGTCCCATAATAGAAAATGCAGAAAGATCGGACTGACAACATCTTCATTGCTATCATTGTTCAGCTCTGTCCTACAATGAAAATGAAGTATTGAGAGAGGAACTTCTTACAATAGCAGAGAACTTCAACCTACCTTTTCTCCCGAGACAAACAAAATAGGAATTGTTCATAATGTTCTGACACACAGTGACACGACAAGTATTACCTTTACGATTTACTATTAAAAATAACAATATTATTGAAAAAAACTATTTTAGTGAAAGTATAGGTTTTAGGATACATATATTTCGCGTAAATATCCAGTCGGGTCCGTTCCGATCAGTAATTTTTAGGTCGGGTCAATTTCGGGTCTCGGGTAGGGTTCAGTTAGTACTTTATCTTTTACTCACTCTTTATTTTATAAAATATAAAAATTATAAACCCTATTTTTTTATGTATGATGATTGTATTAAAAACTTTATTTAAAACTAAATTTTACCTTTGACTCTATCTTTTACTCACTCTTTATTTAATAAAATTAAAAATTTTAAATATCTTACTTGGCCTGCCGTATTTTCACGAAATTATTCTCTTTTACTCACTCTATATATTGATTTTTCCTAATTTTTACTAGTTCGTTAATGATAATATTAATGGTCAAAATAGTGCAATGGAGACAAGTATTATAAGAATTGTGGAGCGGAGGATGTAATTAAATAACATATGAAGTATAAATATGCAAATGAACGAGTCAATAACTGACATGATATAAAAACCATCGAAAAGTGCTCGAAATATTTAAAATGAGACTTTTTTTATTTTTAAGTTAAGTTGTTCTTTCGTTTCCTTTGTTTGTCCCATTTAGTGGTTGTTTGATTGACAACCAAAAATGAGGAAAGTGGAAATTCATGGGAATTGATAAGCGGGCAAGTTGTTTGGTTGACACAAAAAATTAAAAATGGAGGAAATGAGAATTCATGGTAATTTCCACTTCCCACAAAACATGGGAAATAAATTACCAAGCCCCTCTGGTCACTGAAAATTAATGGGAATTTCAAATTCTTTTATATCAACCAAATAAGTTTATGAAATTCTTAAGAATTGTTTAGGGGAAATAACTTCCCATGAAATATAAATTCCCATAGGAATTTACTTCCCATGTAACCAAACAAGCACTTACTGTAGCTCCAAATATCAAGGAAGATGATGTCATAGGCATGTTGGTTGGAACAAAAATTAAGGAGTCCACTTATTTATACTCCAGTAAATGTAGTGATTAAAGTAGGTGTAAGAAAATTGTGAGGTACATGTGAGACTAAAAAGTGATAGACGAGAGGTAGATGATTGATAAAATTTTCCCCATATAGGAAAAGATGAAAAGTAGGACAAACAAAAAGAAACGGATAAAAACGGAAAGTAGGACAAACAAAAAGAAAAGAATGAAGTTCTTTTCTTTTTTTGAAAACTTATGCATAAGATCATATAAACACAAATTATTATAACAAGAGCAGAATATTAGGGATTAGGAAAGTAGTATATTAGAGTCCTTATGTCCTCGTTATGATATTAGGTACAATTTTCTTGTAACAAACTGCCTTCTTATAAATTAAAATTAGGCAGCCTCAAGCCCAATGTTAGGAAGAGAACAAATCATCTTTATGAAATTAATGACTAGTTTGATCCATTTTGTGACCAGTTTACTTTATTTCGTGACTTGTTTAATCCATTTGATAATCACAATCTTTACTTCATTTAGTGACTAATTTGATCAATTTATCAATTTAGTGACTAGTTTAATTCATTTGGTAAGTCTGATGTTTTTTTTAAAGAAATATTTATTGTAAGTCAAGACTAAAAGTGAAAAAAAAGAAAAGAATAGAAAGGACGACTAGGTTGGTGCAAAATGTCTAGTAAAATAGTTGGGTTAGAGTGAGATGGAATAAGCTTGTTAATAGAATATAGACTTATGTTAGTCTAATTTTATGTTAAAATTAGACCATCTCTTTTAATAAGTTATATACTAGGTAAATAAAACCGTTAAGATTCTAGGGTTTCATTATTCCAAAATACTGTTCACTATAAATAGAGTTGTACTTACTTCCTCCGTTTTTATTAGTTGTGATACTTTTGATTTCACGGACTAATAGACAATTTTTGGAGAGGAAAGAGATAGAAAGAAAGAATGGAACCCATGTGATAGGAGAAAGATAGAGAGAAAGATTTGCCATAAAAAGAAAGTGTCACAACTAATTCTAAACTTCCTTCTATAGAAAGTGTATGGGGTCTACCTAGCAGACCTCCAGCTGGCAGCAGACCACTGGTCCTGCCACTCCACGTCAGAGCGCCTGGAGCAGAGCAAACCTCCTCAGGCAGACCGCTCCGGACATAACCTCTAGGCTGAAGTTTAATGAAGGCCTCGTTCCACCTTGGCCCACTTCCAAAGAGGCCCACTTACTTTACTAGGTCAGTTACAAGTCTATGTCTCATATAAATACCCATGCCCATGCATGGGTAAAGTACGTTCAATCAAACACTCACAAAATACTTGCACTTGATACTCGTTTTCTCTCTACTAGAGATCTTGTGCTCAACTTGGACTGACTTAGGCATCGGAGAGGCGATCCTCGGAACCACCCCCGAGGTTTCTCCTTGTTTTGCAGGTAACCACCACCACGAAGGACGTTTGGGAGCCACGATTCCACCGAGTACCCACCACCACATACATTGTTGCTGTCTTGGACAGAAACAATTTGGCGCTATTTCTTGGCTATCTCTGATCTTCACATACCATACATATCCTTGCCCCCAGTCTGGTAGCTCAGTCTGTAGGTATGAGGTGCCAGACTACTTTTGCATATATCTTTTTGTAAGAAAAGTAAGAAAATATCCTATTTCTTGGCTATCTCTGATCTTCACATACCATACATATCCTTGCCCCCCAGTCTGGTAGCTCAGTCTGTAGGTCTGAGGTGCCAGACTGTCTTGTGTTGTGACTGCAAGTCTGATGTGCTGTCGTCTGTTTCTTGTGTTGTGTAGAATGTCTACTTCTCAGTCTGCTGCTTCCCGTGGGAAGGGTGTGGTATCTACCTCTTCGTCCGAGCCGGATGAGCCTTACCCGATGGACACTCAGTCCCCGTTTTTAAAGTTGGATCTGCCTCGGTGTAAAGACGAGGTGGTTCCAGAGGAATGGGAGATCTTTGACCCCTGGAACGGTTTGCGTAAGGAGTTGTTGGGTCCTGAAACCAACAGATTCCCTCCCAACTACAAGTTTAAGCCTACTCTGCCCACAGTCAAATGGAAATACAGCGACCATGAGATGCGGAGTCTTGCCCTTTACGACAGCAAGGGTAAGCCTTATTTGGCGAAGAAATCTGCAGACGCGTTCAAACGGGCGCATGCTGCATACTACCTTGAGATTGCTGCGGAGATCAAGCCGCTTCGCGGGTCCTGGGTAGTGCTTCCCCAAGAGAGTCAGAGCCTGGCAGATGTACCAGAGGGGTAGACTGCTGTTTATATGAAGCAGTTGGAGTTCGGGCTTAGATTCCCCATCCACTGGTTTTTGGAGTGGGTTCTCTGCCGGCATCACATGGCTCTCTGCCAAGTCAATCCCCAGTCTCTGAAGAAGATTCTGGGGTTTATTTGGGTTTCTGAAGCTCTGGGCTTCCCCCTCACCATGAAACTCTTTCAATGCCTGTTTTACTTTAAGAGGCAGGGGGGAGTACAGCTTTTTCACCGGCTCGGTGCGGGCCAATCATCTGACGGTCTATCCCGTTGATCTCAGTCTGAAAGATTGGCGGGATAGTTTTGTCTTTGTTAGGGTACTGACGGAGGAGGGGCACCCTTATCAATTTAAGGCCCCTCTGCGCCCTGTGGAGCCTAACTTCCAGAAGCAGTTGGACCCAAATGTGCTGAACTGGGACGAGAGGGTAGCCTACTACTACTTCAAGTCCAGATCCAAGGTTACTACCGGGAAGCAGTTTCTTCCCAAGTACTGGTTACCGCATCACTATGTGATGTGTCAGAATGCCTTCCTGAGGATAGGCCATCTGTCCCCTGACTATACTACTGGTAAGCGCTCTGCCAGCCCTTAACTCTGCTTTTCATTTTCCATTCTGCTGCGCCCCATGACATTCATTGTTTGTACTGTGCTGCAGCTCCGTGCAGACAGTTTGTTCGCCAAGTGATTAAGGGTGGGTCTTGAGCTGGCGGGCATGCTCTGCCCCTTTCCATTATTTCCCGTCTGCATTCTGACTTGCTGTAGCTAACGAATATTCTGATATTGCAGAGACTCTAGGGTCTGCCATTCCTTGGGAGCTGGGTCTGAGTTAGTCTTCAGTGTGTCGCAGGTATCGTCCGGTACCTGACCCAGGGACCTACACCGTCCCTGATTTCATCAGGGAGATTAACACTACTTCCTTGGACCATCCTTCCCTCCGGACCAAGCGCCCGGAACTTGTGGATAGGTTTACTGGGACGTCCCGGCCGCAAGGGGGCCCCTCTGCCACTGTCACCGAGATTCAATCTGATGACGAGGAGGAGGCGGCGGCTGTTCCTCTGCAGATCCATCGTTCCCGGCGTGCTGCGCATCTGCCGGAAGACGACGACGATGATGATAGTGCAGAGGGGGCCAGCACTCTGCAAGGGACTGTTCTGATTGTTGAACCGCTGCAACAGCTTCCTCCTGTGCAACCAGGTACTACTTACGATGAACCACAAGGTACTCTTCCTGCTTGTGTGCACTCTGCTAATCGTTTCTCGTTTTCTCTGCTTACTTTCAGAACCACCTGTGGTGGAGGATGTGCCCATGGGAGAGCCTGACCAAGCGGCGACAGAGTTTGACAGGACGGAGAAAGAACCTACTCCAGTGGGTGGTTCTGCTCAGCCTGATGAAGCTGGTCAGGAGTCCCACCAAGCCATGACCGAGTTTGACAGGACGGGAGCGGAGGCTGCTAAGACTGTCACGACTCAGTCTGCAGAGGGCCAGAGTGAGGGCCAGTCAGGTAGGTGTCTTCTTCAGACCCAGACTGCTCTTTCTTACAGGTTTCTTTTTACCTGCACCTTCTTGATTTCCCTGTTTTTATTTTGATGTGATAGGTTCCGCTGGGCAGGCCGTCCCTACGCCTGTTCAGACTAACCAGGAGGTGGTGGAGCCTCTCCAGCATGAGAGGTGGAGCAGCAGAGCTCGGCTTCCGTCCCAGTGGTGGAGACTGTCGTGTCTCCCCCTGTTCAGAAGTCTACTCCTCCTGTCCAGAGGCCTACTCCTCCTGGTAGGAAGGCCGCTCCTCCTCCTCCCAGAGGCTTCAAGCAGGTCCTTGCCCTTACTCCTGAGGATCTGGCGCGTGTGGTTAGTGTTTCCTTTTCCTCTCCTTTGTGTTGCAGAGCCAATTTGTTATGTGCCTTATTCTGCTGACGACATTGTTACCTTTTGTTTTCTTCAGCAGCAATTGAGGGCTAAGAAGGTGCAGTCTGCTGCGGCTCTTCAGACCTCTGCTCCAACTGCAGGCCAGCTTAAACCCTCTGCAGAGGGTGCTCAGCAGACTATGGCTGAGCCTGAGGTCTCTTCTCATTCCCAGAAGAGGCCAGCAGAGAGGCAGAGTGAGGAAGGAGCTCCCCCTCAGAAGAAGACTCGTCTCCCTGCTAACTCCCCTCGGATAATTGTTGTTGAGGACGACGTCGTCACCAAAGGTGTGTACCCCTTACCTGGTCTTAGCTCCGGCCTTTTCCCTTCTGTGGAACTAACTGGACTTTCTTTTGACTCAGGTTCTCTGTAGAGGGGATCGGCGGATGACCAACACAAGGCTCAGGGGCAGGAGCAGATGTCTGTGGCCTTCCCTGATCCCAGTGAGTGGTTGAAGCTTCTGGTAAGTCGCTTCTCACCGGACAACGCTGTTCAAGATGTCCCTTTGGTGAGTTATCTGTCCTTTTTATAGTCATCTGTTTCTGACATTAAGTTTTCTTTCTGATCTGCTTTTTCATTGATTACAGGCTGCGCGGGCCGGCGCCTTCATTGGGGAGTTCTGCCATGCTGTAGGGCTGGGTAGACATGAGGCAGATCTCCCTGAATTGCAGCAGCTTAAGGCTCAGGTAGCACAGCAGAGAGCAGAGTATGCCAAGCTGAAGGCTCAGAACTCTCTGATTGTGTCCACATGCCGCGAAACTGAGGAGGAGAGGGATGCTCTGATTGTGGAGCGCGACACCTTGCGGACCGTCAACCAACGCATGGAGGGTCAGGCGGCGCAAGCAGAGGCTATCGCGGCTGAGCACTCCCGACTCTCTTCCCAGCTTAGTGAGGCGTTGTCTCGCGCTTCAACGGTGGAGACTAAGCTGAAGACCTCCGAGGCCCGGCTGCAGGCCGCGTTGAAGGAGCAGGAGCAGCTCAGGGGTCAGCTCTCTACTGTACGGGATGAACATGAAAGCTGCTCTGCTAAATTGGCTCTGCAAGCCAAGGAGGCTGAGGAAGCTCTGAGACAGAGGGAGGAGGACTAGGGGAGGAGTTCTCCAAGTTGCTTTCTGAGAGGGAGGCTCAGCAGGCTAAGGAGGTTGAGGCAGCCCTGAAGCAGAAAGAGGCCCAGCTGCTTGCTGAGGAGGCAGCACGGGTCGCGCAGATGGAGGAGGCGTTCGGGAATAAGTACTGGGAGGATTGCAAAGTTGCGGTCCGCAGGGTCCTCTGGCATCTGCAACCCTCTTTCAACTGGGATGCCTTTGAGGATGCCTATGCCAGTCAGGTGCATATGCGACCTCCGGTGACCCAGGAGCTCAGAGATTTGGAGTTGCTTTACTCTCTGCCTTCAGAGGGAGAGTCTTCAGAGCAGCAAGCTGATGGGAGCTCCGCGAAGGATGGCAGCTCTGTTCCTAAGCAATAGGAACTCGGGCGGCTATCTCACGCTTCGCCTCAGTCTTCTTGTGACTCCTGTCTGAGCTGCTGAGGTAGATGAGCTGGGAGCCTGTGCTGAACTGATTGCAGTCCTCCGTTTTTGCCCTCCGATGATATCCTAATTGACTTATCTTGTAATATTTGTAATTAAATAGTCAAACATTTCCTTTTCATCTGTATTTGCTCCCTTCTTTTGGTTAGGTAGCCGCCGTTGTTGTAGTATTCTGTAGCACTCTGATTTTGGCTTATAGCTAGATCTTTTATGTAAGATTCAAGTATTTTTCCGGCAATGCGAGTTGCGTTCTTCTGTTGACTTTTGTGCTTTCTATTTGATTCATGCCAAGTTTTGTTATTTCTGCTAAGTACTTGCGTTCTGCTCTGATGCTGAGTCTGCCGTGCTCTCAAGAAATATATCTGATGTTTTCGTTTACTTGGCTTGGTGGCCGGTGAGATTTGCTCAGAGCTGGGACTTTAGGGGCCCTTTACTCTTCTGCTCTGCCTTATGCGTGACAAAGATTCAACAATAGCAGAGCAAAGGAGGTAATTTGACGCCCTAAGTCATGATGATTCTGGGAGTTTTGGGGTTCGCCTTTTAGCTCCTTCTGCCATCTTTTTCGTGTCGGGGTACATTTTGGTTCTTAGGAACTCTGTGATGTATCACATTTATATATAGTTTTTAGATGCATTTAGATTGTATTTAGAACTCCTTTTTGAGCATTTAGGTGCATAATGACGTGAATTACATAAGTTGTACTCTACTACTCCCTGTTTGTGTGTTTCGATGATTTTCAGGATATTTTGATACAAAGTGATCATGAGTACCAAGGATGTAGCCTATTAATCATTGAAGATGAAGGTAGCTTGCACAAGGATCACAATGCATCCGTTTGGGACAATTTTGAGTTGGAATGAAGCAAAGAATTAGTGAAAGAAGTGCCAAAACTGACACACATTCACTATTTTCATTATAACTTTTGATAGAAAATTGATAATCAAGAAATTCCAATTGGGTTGGATTCTAGACTTCAAGAGCTTTCCAATGATAGGTCACACGCCCCAATCAGACTTCTATTTTGAGAGATACGGCCTTCGCAAGTTGATGCAGAATTGCAGTTTAGCCACCCGATCGGGCGGGAATTGACCCGGTCGGGCCTGGAGCACGGACAGCTCTTTTTCCCGAAATTCTATCTTTTTTCTATTCATTTTTTAATTAGATTTTGGGGCTATTATAAATAGCTATTCCTCATATTTTTAGAGACATCTTTTTCTCTAGTTTTATTTTCCATAGTTCTTAACTTAGCTTTAATTTAGTTTAAACACTTTAGATTAGATTAAAGGTGATTGAACCTCGGATTCGATTTCAATAAAAGTTCTTGCTTTCTGTCAATTGGTATTCTTCTCTACTCTTAGTCTCTTTTATTATTCTTGATTGCTTAGTTTAAATATTTATTCGTTCATGATGCAATTATTAGGGTTTCATATTAGATTGTTTATTGTTGATTTAATTATGAGTGAGTAGTTCAATTTCTAGGGATTTAGAGAGGGAAGCCATGTTTATACCATGATTATTTGAATTGCTATTAGTTTCTAGGGTTTGATGAGATAGGTTGTGGTGTGATTTGTTCTTATTGAGTAATTAACGTTATTGGGCAGTTTCTTTGATTACTTGAGGTTAATAATCGTTTGCACAGATCCGTCTTACTTTTAGAGGCCTAGTACACACCAGTAATTCTGATTATGTTTGTGAACATGCTGCATATGTTGAATTATGGACGTTGAGACTTAACCATAGCTTGACACTGTTCTAATCTATCGATTCTCGACCTAGGTTCTGATAGTTGTTGATCCTTTGATTGGTATAAGCATGGTGGACCGAACTAATTCCCTAGACCTTTATTTCATAGAGTAAAATTCCATTTTATATTGTTTTCTAGTAGTTAATTATTAGTTCAGCTGTTTCTATCTGATCTTGTCTGAATTAGCTTTTTAGCTGAATATTAACTTAGAACTCTGTCTCTCTGTGGATTCGACCCTACTTCCCTTTACTACCATTGTTAGAGGATTGTAGGAATTATCTTTGAATAGGTGATACGACTTTAGCCTGTCACTCTGGCGTCCCCATTAACCTTAGGTGTCTATGACTTATCCTTGCCGCTTTTTGGGCCTTCGGCCCCGCAGGTTTAGAGGTAGAGGTCTATGACATCGGTAAGTCGAGCCGGCATCGGTAAGCAGAGTGTGCCTATCAGGAATCAGTAGGAGAGCCCAGAGCCTGGGAAGTCTTTACAGATGGGTCTGCAACCATCAACGGCTCTGGGGCAGGCGTGGTCATCAGAACCCAGAAGGGAAAATCATTGAATACGCCTTGAAGTTCATGTTTTCGGCAACCAATAATGAATCAGAATACGAAGCGGCCATCGCTGGATTGCAGCTCTGCCAGACCCTGGAAGCCAAGCACATCCACCTCAAAATTGACTCTCAGTTGGTAACCAACCAAGTCAAGGGGGAGTATGAGGCCAAGGAGCCGACGATGCAGAGCTACCTAGCCAGGATGAGGTCTCTGATTTCAAATTTTGAAACTTTTAGAATTGAACAAGTGCCTAGAGCACAGAACGCACAAGCAGATGCTCAGTCCAAATTGGGAAGCAGCAGTCTGCAAGAGCTGAATAGGTATGTTCTGGTGGAAGTCAGACCCACCAGTGCAATCTGCGAGGATGCAGAGCGAGTTTTGGAGCTGGAAGATATGCCAGAGTGGATCAGGGAGATCGCTGAGTATAAGCAGACTGACAAATTACCAGAAGGGAAAATGAAAGCAAGAAAGCTCAAGCTGACAGCATGCAGATATTGCCTGATCGGGGACGAGCTATACAGGAAGTCTTTCTCTCTGCCCCTACTCAAATGCGTAGGGCAGAGAGATGCAGACTACATATTGAGAGAGATTCATGAGGGACTCTGCGGACACCATATCGGACCAAGAGCTCTGGCCCATAAAGCTCTCAGAGCCGGTTATTATTGGCCCACAATGAAAGCTGACTCTGAAGCTCTGGTGAAAAAATGCGACACCTGCCAGAGGTTTGCGCCGAACATCAAGCTGCCCGCAAACGACCTCATGCCAATCTACAACCCTATCCCATTCGCCCAATGGGGGCTAGACATTCTGGGACCCTTCACAACGGCCCAATATCAGAAGAGATGGTTAATTGTGGGGGTAGACTACTTCACTAAGTGGATAGAGGCAGAAGCCCTATCCACCATCACAGAAGCAGCCGTCAGAAAATTCTTTCGGCAGAGCATCATCACCAGATACGGGATTCCGAAGGCTTTCGTCTTCGACCACGGGAGACAGTTTGACAACATGCCCCTGTCAGGGTGGTTGGAGCAGTTTGGGATCAAATATGCCCTATCTTCATTCTGCAACCCTCAGTGCAATGGTCAGGCCGAAGCCGCTAACAAGCAGATCCTGATAGGTCTGCAAAAGAAGCTGGAGGAGCAAAAAAGCAGGTGGCTAGAGGAGCTGCCTAACACCCTGTGGTCGATCAGAACCACAGTCAAAGAGTCAACTGGGCAGACCCCCTTCCACCTGGTATATGGTTCTGAAGCTGTCATGCCTGTTGAGATCGGGTCCGAGAGTCTGAGGATCAGCCTATTTGAGCCAGGTCTGAACGACGAAGCCCTGAGGACAAATCTAGATCTGCTGGATGAATACAAAAACGAAGCTAGGTTCAGAATGGAAGCCTACAAAGCCAGAGTCAGCAGATACTATAATCGGAAAGTGAGGGCTAGGCCTCTGGAGGTAGGGGATTTGGTACTCAGAAATGCAGCAGCTGTGCAGAAAGACAAAATACACGGAAAGCTGTCGGCTAAGTGGGAGGGACCCTACCAGGTTAGTGAAGAGCTATACCCTGGAACCTACAGACTGAAAAGAATGGATGGAAGCGAACTGAAAAGCAACTGGAACGCCCGAATACTGAAAAAATACTTCGTGTAACCCAGATTGTATCAAAAATTCCCATGAATGAAAGGCCTCTGAGCCACCCTTTATCCACCACTCTCCATTTCGCATTAAACCCCCATCCCCTTATCAATTCAATATGAAAAACAAAATGTCAAAATCAGATAGACCCTTAGCAGACTGAGAAAAAATACCACAGTCTGGCAAAAGAAAACAGGGTCTGAGTCAGACTGAAGGCTGAAGAGGCTCCTCAGACACAGAAGTAAACTATATAATGAAGAAAGGGAGTCGGCCAAAAGGTTAACTCTGTCCAGAGCCCCTGAGGCCCGCAGAGTGATCGGATGCCGGCTCGACTTACCGATGTCATAGACCTCTACCTCTAAACCTGCGGGGCCGAAGGCCCAAAAAGCAGCAAGGATAAGTCATAGACACCTAAGGTTAATGGGGACGCCAGAGTTCCTAAGAACCAAAACGTACCCCGACACGAAAAAGATGGCAGAAGGAGCTAAAGGGCGAACCCCAAAACACCCAGAATCATCATGACTTAGAGCGTCAAAATACCTCATTTGCTCTGCTATTGTTGAATCTTTGTCACGCATAAGGCAGAGCAGAAGAGTAAAGGGCCCCTAAAGTCCCAGCTCTGAGCAAATCTCACCGGCCACCAAGCCAAGTAAACGAAAACATCCAGATATATTTCTTGAGAGCACGGCAGACTCAGCATCAGAGCAGAACGCAAGTACTTAGCAGAAATAACAAAACTTGGCATGAATCAAATAGAAAGCACAAAAGTCAACAGAAGAACGCAACTCGCATTGCCGGAAAAATACTTGAATCTTACATAAAAGATCTAGCTATAAGCCAAAATCAGAGTGCTACAGAATACTACAACAACGGCGGCTACCTAACCAAAAGAAGGGAGCAAATACAGATGAAAAGGAAATGTTTGACTATTTAATTACAAATATTACAAGATAAGTCAATTAGGATATCATCGGAGGGCAAAAACGGAGGACTGCAATCAGTTCAGCACAGGCTCCCAGCTCATCTACCTCAGCAGCTCAGACAGGAGTCACAAGAAGACTGAGGCGAAGCGTGAGATAGCCGCCCGAGTTCCTATTGCTTAGGAACAGAGCTGCCATCCTTCGCGGAGCTCCCATCAGCTTGCTGCTCTGAAGACTCTCCCTCTGAAGGCAGAGAGTAAAGCAACTCCAAATCTCTGAGCTCCTGGGTCACCGGAGGTCGCATATGCACCTGACTGGCATAGGCATCCTCAAAGGCATCCCAGTTGAAAGAGGGTTGCAGATGCCAGAGGACCCTGCGGACCGCAACTTTGCAATCCTCCCAGTACTTATTCCCGAACGCCTCCTCCATCTGCGCGACCCGTGCTGCCTCCTCAGCAAGCAGCTGGGCCTCTTTCTGCTTCAGGGCTGCCTCAACCTCCTTAGCCTGCTGAGCCTCCCTCTCAGAAAGCAACTTGGAGAACTCCTCCCCTAGTCCTCCTCCCTCTGTCTCAGAGCTTCCTCAGCCTCCTTGGCTTGCAGAGCCAATTTAGCAGAGCAGCTTTCATGTTCATCCCGTACAGTAGAGAGCTGACCCCTGAGCTGCTCCTGCTCCTTCAACGCGGCCTGCAGCCGGGCCTCGGAGGTCTTCAGCTTAGTCTCCACCGTTGAAGCGCGAGACAACGCCTCACTAAGCTGGGAAGAGAGTCGGGAGTGCTCAGCCGCGATAGCCTCTGCTTGCGCCGCCTGACCCTCCATGCGTTGGTTGACGGTCCGCAAGGTGTCGCGCTCCACAATCAGAGCATCCCTCTCCTCCTCAGTTTCGCGGCAGGTGGACACAATCAGAGAGTTCTGAGCCTTCAGCTTGGCATACTCTGCTCTCTGCTGTGCTACCTGAGCCTTAAGCTGCTGCAATTCAGGGAGATCTGCCTCATGTCTACCCAGCCCTACAGCATGGCAGAACTCCCCAATGAAGGCGCCGGCCCGCGCAGCCTGTAATCAATGAAAAAGCAGATCAGAAAGAAAACTTAATGTCAGAAACAGATGACTATAAAAAGGACAGATAACTCACCAAAGGGACATCTTGAACAGCGTTGTCCGGTGAGAAGCGACTTACCAGAAGCTTCAACCACTCACTGGGATCAGGGAAGGCCACAGACATCTGCTCCTGCCCCTGAGCCTTGTGTTGGTCATCCGCCGATCCCCTACAGAGAACCTGAGTCAAAAGAAAGTCCAGTTAGTTCCACAGAAGGGAAAAGGCCGGAGCTAAGACCAGGTAAGGGGTACACACCTTTGGTGACGACGTCGTCCTCAACAACAATTATCCGAGGGGAGTTAGCAGGGAGACGAGTCTTCTTCTGAGGGGGAGCTCCTTCCTCACTCTGCCTCTCTGCTGGCCTCTTCTGGGAATGAGAAGAGACCTCAGGCTCAGCCATAGTCTGCTGAGCACCCTCTGCAGAGGGTTTAAGCTGGCCTGCAGTTGGAGCAGAGGTCTGAAGAGCCGCAGCAGACTGCACCTTCTTAGCCCTCAATTGCTGCTGAAGAAAACAAAAGGTAACAATGTCGTCAGCAGAATAAGGCACATAACAAATTGGCTCTGCAACACAAAGGAGAGGAAAAGGAAACACTAACCACACGCGCCAGATCCTCAGGAGTAAGGGCAAGGACCTGCTTGAAGCCTCTGGGAGGAGGAGGAGCGGCCTTCCTACCAGGAGGAGTAGGCCTCTGGACAGGAGGAGTAGACTTCTGAACAGGGGGAGACACGACAGTCTCCACCACTGGGACGGAAGCCGAGCTCTGCTGCTCCACCCTCTCATGCTGGAGAGGCTCCACCACCTCCTGGTTAGTCTGAACAGGCGTAGGGACGGCCTGCCCAGCGGAACCTATCACATCAAAATAAAAACAGGGAAATCAAGAAGGTGCAGGTAAAAAGAAACCTGTAAGAAAGAGCAGTCTGGGTCTGAAGAAGACACCTACCTGACTGGCCCTCACTCTGGCCCTCTGCAGACTGAGTCGTGACAGTCTTAGCAGCCTCCGCTCCCGTCCTGTCAAACTCGGTCATGGCTTGGTGGGACTCCTGACCAGCTTCATCAGGCTGAGCAGAACCACCCACTGGAGTAGGTTCTTTCTCCGTCCTGTCAAACTCTGTCGCCGCTTGGTCAGGCTCTCCCATGGGCACATCCTCCACCACAGGTGGTTCTGAAAGTAAGCAGAGAAAACGAGAAACGATTAGCAGAGTGCACACAAGCAGGAAGAGTACCTTGTGGTTCATCGTAAGTAGTACCTGGTTGCACAGGAGGAAGCTGTTGCAGCGGTTCAACAATCAGAACAGTCCCTTGCAGAGTGCTGGCCCCCTCTGCACTATCATCATCGTCGTCGTCTTCCGGCAGATGCGCAGCACGCCGGGAACGATGGATCTGCAGAGGAACAGCCGCCGCCTCCTCCTCGTCATCAGATTGAATCTCGGTGACAGTGGCAGAGGGGCCCCCTTGCGGCCGGGACGTCCCAGTAAACCTATCCACAAGTTCCGGGCGCTTGGTCCGGAGGGAAGGATGGTCCAAGGAAGTAGTGTTAATCTCCCTGATGAAATCAGGGACGGTGTAGGTCCCTGGGTCAGGTACCGGACGATACCTGCGACACACTGAAGACTAACTCAGACCCAGCTCCCAAGGAATGGCAGACCCTAGAGTCTCTGCAATATCAGAATATTCGTTAGCTACAGCAAGTCAGAATGCAGACGGGAAATAATGGAAAGGGGCAGAGCATGCCCGCCAGCTCAAGACCCACCCTTAATCACTTGGCGAACAAACTGTCTGCACGGAGCTGCAGCACAGTACAAACAATGAATGTCATGGGGCGCAGCAGAATGGAAAATGAAAAGCAGAGTTAAGGGCTGGCAGAGCGCTTACCAGTAGTATAGTCAGGGGACAGATGGCCTATCCTCAGGAAGGCATTCTGACACATCACATAGTGATGCGGTAACCAGTACTTGGGAAGAAACTGCTTCCCGGTAGTAACCTTGGATCTGGACTTGAAGTAGTAGTAGGCTACCCTCTCGTCCCAGTTCAGCACATTTGGGTCCAACTGCTTCTGGAAGTTAGGCTCCACAGGGCGCAGAGGGGCCTTAAATTGATAAGGGTGCCCCTCCTCCGTCAGTACCCTAACAAAGACAAAACTATCCCGCCAATCTTTCAGACTGAGATCAACGGGATAGACCGTCAGATGATTGGCCCGCACCGAGCCGGTGAAAAAGCTGTACTCCCCCTGCCTCTTAAAGTAAAACAGGCATTGAAAGAGTTTCATGGTGAGGGGGAAGCCCAGAGCTTCAGAAACCCAAATAAACCCCAGAATCTTCTTCAGAGACTGGGGATTGACTTGGCAGAGAGCCATGTGATGCCGGCAGAGAACCCACTCCAAAAACCAGTGGATGGGGAATCTAAGCCCGAACTCCAACTGCTTCATATAAACAGCAGTCTACCCCTCTGGTACATCTGCCAGGCTCTGACTCTCTTGGGGAAGCACTACCCAGGACCCGCGAAGCGGCTTGATCTCCGCAGCAATCTCAAGGTAGTATGCAGCATGCGCCCGTTTGAACGCGTCTGCAGATTTCTTCGCCAAATAAGGCTTACCCTTGCTGTCGTAAAGGGCAAGACTCCGCATCTCATGGTCGCTGTATTTCCATTTGACTGTGGGCAGAGTAGGCTTAAACTTGTAGTTGGGAGGGAATCTGTTGGTTTCAGGACCCAACAACTCCTTACGCAAACCGTTCCAGGGGTCAAAGATCTCCCATTCCTCTGGAACCACCTCGTCTTTACACCGAGGCAGATCCAACTTTAAAAACGGGGACTGAGTGTCCATCGGGTAAGGCTCATCCGGCTCGGACGAAGAGGTAGATACCACACCCTTCCCACGGGAAGCAGCAGACTGAGAAGTAGACATTCTACACAACACAAGAAACAGACGACAGCACATCAGACTTGCAGTCACAACACAAGACAGTCTGGCACCTCAGACCTACAGACTGAGCTACCAGACTGGGGGGCAAGGATATGTATGGTATGTGAAGATCAGAGATAGCCAAGAAATAGGATATTTTCTTACTTTTCTTACAAAAAGATATATGCAAAAGTAGTCTGGCACCTCATACCTACAGACTGAGCTACCAGACTGGGGGCAAGGATATGTATGGTATGTGAAGATCAGAGATAGCCAAGAAATAGCGCCAAATTGTTTCTGTCCAAGACAGCAACAATGTATGTGGTGGTGGGTACTCGGTGGAATCGTGGCTCCCAAACGTCCTTCGTGGTGGTGGTTACCTGCAAAACAAGGAGAAACCTCGGGGGTGGTTCCGAGGATCGCCTCTCCGATGCCTAAGTCAGTCCAAGTTGAGCACAAGATCTCTAGTAGAGAGAAAATGAGTATCAAGTGCAAGTATTTTGTGAGTGTTTGATTGAACGTACTTTACCCATGCATGGGCATGGGTATTTATATGAGACATAGACTTGTAACTGACCTAGTAAAGTAAGTGGGCCTCTTTGGAAGTGGGCCAAGGTGGAACGAGGCCTTCATTAAACTTCAGCCTAGAGGTTATGTCCGGAGCGGTCTGCCTGAGGAGCTTTGCTCTGCTCCAGGCGCTCTGACGTGGAGTGGCAGGACCAGTGGTCTGCTGCCAGCTGGAGGTCTGCTAGGTAGACCCCATACACTTTCTATAGAAGGAAGTTTAGAATTAGTTGTGACACTTTCTTTTTATGGAAAATCTTTCTCTCTATCTTTCTCCTATCACATGGGTTCCATTCTTTCTTTCTATCTCTTTCCTCTCCAAAATTGTCTATTAGTCCGTGAAATCAAAAGTATCACAACTAATAAAAACGGAGGAAGTAAGTACAACTCTATTTATAGTGAACAGTATTTTGGAATAATGAAACCCTAGAATCTTAACGGTTTTATTTACCTAGTATATAACTTATTAAAAGAGATGGTCTAATTTTAACATAAAATTAGACTAACATAAGTCTATATTCTATTAACAAGCTTATTCCATCTCACTCTAACCCAACTATTTTACTAGACATTTTGCACCAACCTAGTCGTCCTTTCTATTCTTTTCTTTTTTTTCACTTTTAGTCTTGACTTACAATAAATATTTCTTTAAAAAAAAACATCAGACTTACCAAATGAATTAAACTAGTCACTAAATTGATAAATTGATCAAATTAGTCACTAAATGAAGTAAAGATTGTGATTATCAAATGGATTAAACAAGTCACGAAATAAAGTAAACTGGTCACAAAATGGATCAAACTAGTCATTAATTTCATAAAGATGATTTGTTCTCTTCCTAACATTGGGCTTGAGGCTGCCTAATTTTAATTTATAAGTAGGCAGTTTGTTACAAGAAAATTGTACCTAATATCATAACGAGGACATAAGGACTCTAATATACTACTTTCCTAATCCCTAATATTCTGCTCTTGTTATAATAATTTGTGTTTATATGATCTTATGCATAAGTTTTCAAAAAAAGAAAAGAACTTCATTCTTTTCTTTTTGTTTGTCCTACTTTCCGTTTTTATCCGTTTCTTTTTGTTTGTCCTACTTTTCATCTTTTCCTATATGGGGAAAATTTTATCAATCATCTACCTCTCGTCTATCACTTTTTAGTCTCACATGTACCTCACAATTTTCTTACACCTACTTTAATTACTACATTTACTGGAGTATAAATAAGTGGACTCCTTAATTTTTGTTCCAACCAACATGCCTATGACATCATCTTCCTTGATATTTGGAGCTACAGTAAGTGCTTGTTTGGTTACATGGGAAGTAAATTCCTATGGGAATTTATATTTCATGGGAAGTTATTTCCCCTAAACAATTCTTAAGAATTTCATAAACTTACTTGGTTGATATAAAAGAATTTGAAATTCCCATTAATTTTCAGTGACCAGAGGGGCTTGGTAATTTATTTCCCATGTTTTGTGGGAAAAGATCCATTAACACAGGGAAGATCACATCCAAACCATCCAAGAAGGAAAAAAATCAAAAGTAGATCTGGGAAAAGAGTTTACCTAGATAAAGAACGGAAGACGCCGAGAAAAGAGAAGACGAAAGCCACAAACGCAACAGTATCAAATATCAAATCGAGCTCCAAACGCAGAACAAATCCCAGGATAATCGAGAGAAATCACTTGGAAATGGCTAGGACAAAAAGAAATTCTTGAAGAACAACAGGAAAGTTTGAAAGCAAAGAGTTCGAAGAAGAAGAAGAAACTGAAAAGCTTCACAAAAGGTCGATTCAGCCTTTAAATAGGCACAATCCGTCCACTCAGCACCAACTTATCATCATTACATTCCTTGGGAACCCAAAGAGTAACATCAATTCAATTCAATTCAAAATGAATTAATGACCCTTGCTCAACACCCCAACCAACTGGGCGGGAAAAATGGAAGCATTCTGGAGTTTGTGAAGAGCAACTCCCAGACAGCCACGTACCAGTCTGCGAAAAGCAGAACGCCAGACCAAAAACAAATGTACCCAGCATATTGCAGTCTGCAAATACTGGGTCCGGGGGCAAATTGTATGGGGTCTACCTAGCAGACCTCCAGCTGGCAGCAGACCACTGGTCCTGCCACTCCACGTCAGAGCGCCTGGAGCAGAGCAAACCTCCTCAGGCAGACCGCTCCGGACATAACCTCTAGGCTGAAGTTTAATGAAGGCCTCGTTCCACCTTGGCCCACTTCCAAAGAGGCCCACTCACTTTACTAGGTCAGTTACAAGTCTATGTCTCATATAAATACCCATGCCCATGCATGGGTAAGGTACGTTCAATCAA
Source organism: Patellifolia procumbens (assembly GCA_947645195.1). NCBI lineage: Eukaryota > Viridiplantae > Streptophyta > Magnoliopsida > Caryophyllales > Amaranthaceae > Patellifolia > Patellifolia procumbens. Next base: position 104,942 of record CANSGD010000720.1, on the reverse strand, counting down.
ACACTCACAAAATACTTGCACTTGATACTCGTTTTCTCTCTACTAGAGATCTTGTGCTCAACTTGGACTGACTTAGGCATCGGAGAGGCGATCCTCGGAACCACCCCCGAGGTTTCTCCTTGTTTTGCAGGTAACCACCACCACGAAGGACGTTTGGGAGCCACGATTCCACCGAGTACCCATCACCACATACACTGTTGCTGTCTTGGACAGAAACAGAAAGTGTCACATTTTAAAAAAAACGGAGGAAGTATATCATTCAAGGCAAGAGCAAAGTATTAGAGATTAGGAAATCAAAGTAGAATATTAGAGCCATAGAGTAATAACAAGTTTACTTACCTAAAATCACAAGGAAACTAATTACAAGATATATGAATTAATACTCGGAATAAGAATAATCAAGTATAATGTTACAATATAAACCTACTAGATTTTAAGCTCGTGCGATGCACGAATTTGTTTATATAGGAGTAGCGTTAAGAGCTAAGTATCACTCAGACACACTCTCATTTTAATTATTCGTGTAAGAATTAATAGATTTTGTGACTACTGTGATCATGCGCTTAATCAACTTGGTAAATGTTTCCATTACTGAATATCTGTTTAATTTTTAATTTCAGCGTTTGGTCAATAGAACTCTCACATCATGTGGTCAAGCTTAACTACAAAAACATAGCAAATATGTTATAGTTATTTATTTTTAAAAGATATATATTCACTCCTTAATGTTGGTATGCCCCTACTTGTCTTTTCAAAAGCAAAACAATTAGTTTTACTATTGATTTGTTACTATTAAATAGATACTCCCTCCGTTCCCTTTTGATGTTCCCATATGGAATATGGGGGAAAACCAATGCAAATTGATGTGGATGAGAATCTTTTGAATTTTATATTGTATAAAGTGTACTTTGGTACTTTTTGCTTTTGAAAAAGTAAGAGAGAAAGAAAGAAATGTGAGTGAGTGAGAAATAAATTATTCTAAAGTGGGCCCATGTGTAAGACAAAAAGTAAAAAGTGTTGTAAATATTTGGTTGTTGAAGGGTAAGATGGAGAAATATATGTTCTTAAAATGGAAACGATTCAATATGGGAACAACTTTTAGAAACGGCCTAAAACGGAAAATGGGAACATAAAAAAGGAACGAAGGGAAAAAATCGTACTCTATCTCTTAACTTAGATAATTAAGACCAAGCAACCCTGGATTCCACTATATCACAGTAGATATTAGTTTTTTTTTTCCTATTATCTAGATTTAATTAACATAGCAAACCAAAGTATAACGTATTTAGAAAATCAATACATATTAGAAAACTCGATAAATTACCAATTACTTTTGAGAAACAAAAAAAGAACAAAAAATTAAGAAAAATTCTACAAGCATTTATAGGACAAATACATCCGATGGTAGATAGTACTCCTTGAAGTAGCACATGGTATGTTTTCATTATTGTTTTAAGTTTTTTTTGGAGAGAAAAAATCGTATCTCTTTTTCATTTCCTTTTTAGATATCTTTTTTCAAATTTCTACGTAAAAAAAGTTTCCCTCAAATTTTTTTTACTTGTTTAATCTAAATTTATTGGTCAAAATGTTTGTTTTTTTCTTATTGGCGCCCCCAAAGTTCTCGAGAATAGCCTCGTTTATATATTAACTTTATTCATGAGTCTATCTTCAACTACCCGCTAAATAGTTTATCCGACAATGAGTATCCATACGAAATAATAAGATAAGTATATTATAATGAGTCTTATTTTAAAGTATATTTCAATTTGAGTCCAAAGGCATATAAATATTAATTTTTTGAGTTTTATAACTAAATTTACAGTTAGTTTATACATTATAATAATCCTTTCCATTTATTCACACTCAAATTCTATCTTTTATTTATGCAAAACTCTAATTATCTTCTAATTTTTTTTTTATTCATCTAGAACACTAATTATCAATTTATAAGAATTTAAAAATGAAAATTTATAAAATTTATTAATATATTTTGTGGTATGGAAATCCTACGTGGCGTGCCCAATGCACATAATAATAAAATATCATTTGTTCAATAATAATTTACCCGTTGGCATTGAGTATGTTAGAGTTTAGGCATAAGTTGATTTTAATTATCAATTGTTATTTATATAAAGAGGTAATATGACGTGATATAATATGATATAATAATCGAGGAAGAGAGTATGAAACCCTAATTGTTAGAATGAGAAGAGATAAATAGTATATCATTGCCAGTCAAAACTAAGTGTATTACTTGACTTGTGAATATATATAATAAAAGTCTGCAAACTCTTATATAATAGAGGGAATATGTGTATATTCTTTTTACAAAAATACATATAAAAACATAATATTAACATTGAGATATGCCTTGAATTATCTATAAATCCTATATTAACCTTTGCCCCAATGAGAAGGGCTTTTCCAAAGTTTACGGTATATGCCGCTTAGTAGACCAATTATCTTCTGGGTTCGTTTGGTCTAGGTTAATCAGGATGGCAATATATAAACCCTATATTAACATTTACCCCCATAATTTGTAATATTGTACTCTCGCTCCTCAAAATACTATAAATTGTTTTCCCTTTGCTTGTGGAAATAACTCACACATTGTTATATCTTTGTGTTTTACTTCTCTACTTCTTTGTCATAAAAATTAATGAAAAATATTATGATATATCTTATTTTCATATTCACATAATCACATGACATTTATTAATCTTTATCTTTTTCGATACTTGATCTTTTTAAATACTTATTACCCACCAAATAGGTTATCCAGTAATGGGTACCCTCTACATAATAATAATAATAATAATAATAATAATAATAAGATAAGTATGTCAAAATGGATCTTATTTTATAGTTTATTTCAATCTGAGTCCAAAGGTATAAAAATTTTAATTTTTTGAGTTGTATAACTAAAGTTGTGATTAATTTATAGTTTGTTAAGACTCAAATTTTATCTTTTATTTATACAAAAGTCTAATTACCTTTTTAAAACTCAATCTTTATCTTTTACTATTATCCAAAAGTGTAATTATCTTTTTAAAACTCAATCTTTATCTTTTACTATTATCCAAAAGTGTAGTTATCTTTTTAAAACTCAAACTTTATCTTATGTGAACTCGCCGAGATTCTTTTATATATATATTGATTGATTGATTTTTGTTAGTAGTTTAATAAAAATATTATAGGTGATGAAGAAAGTGTTTTTGGTGTCTTCTCTAATTCTACGGGTCTTTGTGTTGCAAACCACAATCTTTTTTGGCGTCTGACGATCATTGAACCCAGGCACTCTACTTTCTCCCGACACTTTTTCCTTCTTTCGATATTCATCGTTCAAATCTTAATTCTTCCATTCTTAAGTTGCTTGTTTGTAGGTTACTGTTGATGTAGAAAACTAGTAGTGTTGATTCACAGTGGTAAAAAAATATTCGGCTTTTGTTTGTTGAGTACATGAAAGTAGTTGTTATCTCTCTTTAAGTTTGCTCAAAGGCAGGATTATGCCATTAAGTTACACTCGGTGGCATTTAACTCTACAACTTCACCCACAAGTGAAGTGAAATTAACCCTTGTACAGTATTAATTTAATAACAATAAAAAAAAAAGAACTTGAGGATATTTAATGCATGTGCAATATTATTTGGTATTACTGCTCCAAGTTCCTCATTTTAGCAAGTGAATTATATAGTTAATGTTTGTCTTTCATGCATTACACATTTACACTCACTCTGTATCATACTTAATTGTAACAGTGTAACTTTTAGTTTGTCTTTTACACAAATTACATACCCATAGTTTTTGACAAATGTATGTTAGTATGTAACATGTCTTTGGATTTGTTCTAATGTGTATATATAAATATATTAAACTACCAACTTTTTTTATAATTTACCTTCACTGATGTTTGTTTCATTGTTTGTGGTTGAAGTTGCGCATCAACAAATTTAAATAAAAGTCAAATTATCGCAGTTTTGCTAGACTGATTACATGCAAATAATAATCTATTTCTGAATTTTTCTTTTGATGTAGATTTACTTCAAGATCAGTATGACAATCAAATCGGATTTCGTGAATGGAGAAGAAGATAGGATAAGTTGTGTTCCTGATGACATTCTTTGCCATATTTTGTCCCTAGTTCCTTCAGTTGAGGCTGTGAGAGCTGGAATTTTGTCTACTAGATGGAGGAACCTTTGGGCTTCAGTTGATAATCTAGAATTAGATGCTGGTTTCCTATCAAGAATTCATAGCAAAGACAAGGAAAAACAAACAAAAATAGAGAAAAGCTTCTCAAATTATGTGATGAAGATGATAAACAAAACCAGCAATCGTGCATATATATCAATTCTATCTGTCTCAGCCAGAAAGGTACAAGTGGCCTCGCCATTAGTGCTAGATGCTGTTAAGGGAGAAGTGAGGGACCTTAAACTCCACTTTCATGCAGGTCTAATGGACTTGGTATTACCTAGTAGGCTTTTCATATCGAAATCATTAGTAGTATTGAAATTGGATACTGATTACCTTAGTGTTGTTGATTCAGTTTCGCTTCCTAATCTTAAGACCTTTCATCTTAGTGCTTTGAGATGTTCTACTGATTTGTATTTGGAGGTTTTCTTATCTGGTTGCCCTGCTATTGAGGACCTAGTTATCAAAAGACGGGCACGAGGGCAGAAATCTAATACAACTCTTTGGTGGAGTGAGTATTGGGTTGAGCAGGAGAACACCATGAGGCTAGATATTTCCTTCCCTGTATTGAAGAGATTCGAATCGGACTTTCCTGCTCGGGATGTATGTGGATCACAATTTAGTAAGCCTTCTTACGAACTCGTGTTCAATGCTCCAAAGCTTGAGTACCTTTGTCTAAGAGATTACCGGACTAGATTCTTTTCAGTTATTGATTTAGGATCTTTGGTTGAAGCCTATGTTGATTGCAAGCCAGCATTATTCATGAATCGTACTGATTGTTGCATTCAAATACTCGGACTCTTAAACGGGATCACAACAGTCAAGTCTCTGTCATTATCTAGCCATACTATCGAGGTAAGAAATTTTACCTTCCTCCTATACAGTGGGTCTCTTGTTTAATCACTGGATATATTTTGGATGGAGATCTGTAATATCAACTTGTAATGGTGTGTTCTCTTCACCTTAAAACAACTAATCTGAGGGTTCATTTCAATTAGGTGTAAACATAAGGTAAAGTCGGGGCTCATTCAGGTGAATAGAATGCACCCTGAATCTCTGTGTTTTAAGTGTTTCGTTAACTTGGGTTTTTCTTTTACCCCCTTAGTAAATTCCCTGTTCAAGACCATGCTGATGCTAATATGCTTCTATTGCAGGCGCTGAATGATGTCCGGAATATGGATCTACCTACCTTCAATCACTTGAAGAAATTAGAATTCGGTGTCTCTGGTGGTTTTTGTTACGAATTCCTGGCAAAGTTCCTCTGTTTTACACCTGAACTTGAGTACCTTACTCTTATACACAAGGTTGGTTTATTGATTAAGCTCTAACTTCTTTCTTCTGCGGCTCTATGATCTCCTTTCTTTATTTGTTTCATGATTTATTTAAGGTAAAGAGAACGAACGTAATTTTACCACAACTTCTTCAAGTAGATCCATCAAATCCAGTTTAAGTCCAGTTTTGCAGGCTCATCCGTTAAGTGCCCTTAGTGTGGTAAATCAATGACGAATGAAATCTCTACTAATAGTCCTAATAATAGAAGAGTCGCCTATTATTGTGTAAGTTACCTTAAGAACCCATTTCTAAACAAACATCCAACAAATCAAAACTGAAACTCAGGAGTCTAATACAAATAACTTGAGAAATGACTTATTATTCTGTATTACTCTATTATTTTGTTGGTTAACAATTTCAAGTTATGAGTATCATGCTTGCAAGTTTGCAATCTTCTGTTTATGGCATGCAGGAACAAGGTAAATTCCGTAGATATTACTGTTGGACGCCACCTGAACATGTCCCAGACTGTCTGCTATACCGTCTTAAGGAGATTACAATCGAGGGACTTCACGAGTACCATGAGGTTGAACTTATCGAGTATTTGTTGCAACATTCACAAGTGTTAAACAAGTTGACAGTTAAACTTAAACGCGGGGATGTCAATGAAAAACAGGCACACACTTTCATTGAGGAAGTATCAAGGGTTCACAGGAGCTCCTTGGCTAGTGAAATCACCGTGCTTTCATAAATGTTTAAGTACAATTTGCTTCACATACAATTCTCAATCTTTCATCTTCTTTTCGGCTTTTTATTTGTTTTCCTGAACATACAATGAATGACCTTCGACCAGCATGATGGTGGGTTTGAGACTTTGAGCTAGCTGTATAGCTCAACATTTCAGATGACAATCTTTGATTGGGATTGTTTTGTATTATGATTTTTTTTATAGAAGGGATAAACTTAAACTTTCCATCATCACTTACATATAATTCCCAGTTTAACGCGCCATAGATGATTTTACATATGAGTGAATGTAATATTTTGATGTAGTTTACATGCATATATAAATGGTGCCGTGGGGATAATCTCTTTCCCTTGGAGTTACTTGCGATCATGACTATAGTTAAGGGTGACTATATCTATAAGACTTTTTCCCATATTTCAGACTCTGCTACATCAGCTTTCTACTAATTTTATCTGCTCTTTAATATTTCAGACACATAAGACTCATTCCAGTTTTCATCTTTATCCATCGGACAGCATTTCACACTCTTTCACAAAAAAATATTGACACTTGGCAGCACACCATTGGTCATTATTATTAAAGTGAGTCTTAAAGTAAGTCTTGGATTTCTAAGACTCACCTTAAGACTCCCCGAGTCTTGATGGGAGTTTATTGGTAGTCTTAGACTCTCTAAAGTATTATCTTAAGACTCACCTTTAAGACTACCTATAAACTCACCCTTGAAGTTTTTAGATAAGGCAAAGTGCTTATAGTTTACGTTCGTCCTTACCTTAGATGGGCCAACATGCTATGAAGTATATTAGCCAATGAATGACCCTAATTGGGAGTCTTAAGATAACACTTTGTAGAGTCTTATCAAAGACTCCCAATAAACATACTTTAAGACTTGGGGAGTCGTAAGGGTAGTCTTAAAAATCTAAGACCCACCTTAAGACTCACCTTATAAAAGAAAACCAATAGTGTGTTGCCACGTGTCAATATAACATGATCAAATTTTGTTGGGGAGTCTGAAAGGCAGTTTGAGGGATAAAGATCAAAACTGGAATGAGTCTTATGTGAGTCTGAAATATTAAAGAGTAGATAAAGTTAGTGGAAATCTGATGTGACAGAGTCTGAAATATGGAAGGAAGTCTTATGGATAAACTTAGGGGTTGAAAAAGAATTGAAATAAGCGATTCATTTATTACTTGTTTGGTTTAAATAGTGGAGATATCTATAACTCCCTCTGTTTTTTTAATATGTACATTTTTCCATTTTTGGGTATTTTTTATTTGGTACACTTTTACCTTTTCCCATAAATGGAAGGTTGGCCCACCTAATCATTACACTTCTCTCTTACTTTTTCTTTCCTTCTCTCTACCTTTTTCACTTTTCCTAGCTTTTACTATCCTTTTATCTTACTTTTCCACTTTTTCCTTGGTCCTTGCAAAAGCAAATGTACATACTACCTCCGTTTTTTTAGTTGCAATGGTTTCCGAAAACGGAATTTTCCCAAAAGTTGCAATGTTTCTTTTTCTTTCCTTATTTAGTTTAAAAAAAACCATATAAAATTACTATATTACCCTTGCTAAATATAATTAACATTACTTAATCTTACTTCATTCAACCTAATTACCCCCCACTAAATTAACCTAACCTAACCCCTCCCACCCCCATCCCCACCCCCCACCCCCACCCCCCACCATTTCTCTACCATCTTCACCTCTCCTCCCCTTCTCTCAACCTTCATCTCCCCTTCTCTCAACCTTCAACTGTAAAAACCACTGGCATCACCACTAATCACCGGCAAGGCCGGACTCAACACCACCCATCAAGGCCGAAAACACCACCACCACCTCTGAAATCGTCTAAAAACACCAGCCCCAAGGCCGAAAACACCACCACCACCTCTGAAATTGTCCGAAAACACCAGCCCCAATGTCGCAAACGACCGAAAACACCACCTTCAAGCCCAGAATCGGCCGAAAACACCACACAAAGAACGAAAATGGCCAGATCTGTGGTGGTGTGCGATTTCGGGGGTGGTGTGGTGGTGGTTGTGGATTTGTGGTGTTATGGTGTGCGATTTGTGGTGTGGTGGTGTGCGAATTCGGGGGTGTGGTGGTGTGCAATTTGTGGTGTTGTGTTGTAGTGGTGGTTTATGGTGGTGGTTTGGTGTTGTGGTGGTGGTTGGTGGTTGTGTGGTGGTGCAGTGGTGTGCGATTTTGGAGGGGGGTGCTGTTTGTGGTGTTGTGGTGGTGGTGTGGTGGTGGTCTGTGGTGGTGCGCTGCTGTGCGTTTTTGGGGAGGGGGTGCTGTTTGTGGTGGTGTGGTGGTGGTGTGGTGGTTTGTGGTGGCAGTGAAGGTGGTGGGTGATGTATTCTTCATAGTTAATTACATAGCATTGGTCCCACTCCCCCTTAATTATATACCCTAATACCTACTTAAAAATTTTGCATTGGTTTCCATTTTTTTAGAAACCTTGCAACTAAATAAAAACAGAGGTAGTATTAAACGGAGGGAGTACTTTTATTTGAAGGTGACCTGAATCTCAAAACATTGCCAGTCTTCCACCATCGACAACAATTCTATTATCCTTTAAAGTCGATATTTCTTTTCTATTGTTGAACCAAACACTCAATAAAAGTAAAGATCATTATTACTTGAGGGTGATAAGAAATCTCAAAACATTGTCAGTCTTCCACCAATAGCATCAACTTTACAATTTTTTTTATACACGCGGGTGCACTGTACACCCTCTCACATTCTCCATTCCTATTTCTCATGTGCAGAGCACGTGACAAGGAAAACTATGAGAGGGTGCACCGTACACCCGAATATATGGTGAATGCTCTCCATCAACTCTATTATCTTTTCCATTCAATATTTCTTTTCTACTCTTAACCCAAACACTCAATAAAATTAAAGATCATTATTACTATTATCTCCTCTAGTTGACTTCATTCTCTTTCCTTTTCTTCACGGTTGCACATATTCAAGAGAATCCCTAAGAAAGACAAGAAGGAAAGCTAAAGATCTTATTTCAAAGGTTCCACAAGAGCTGAATTCCAGATTCTTGAACTCAAAGAGAATCCATTTTCTGGTGTCCATATTATTTTTTATTTCATGACTTAAATGAAACAAACTCTTAATGCAAAAAATGATCTTTTTTTTACTCATTTGGAATGTTCTCATGAGAAAATGAGTGAGTATTGCTTTCTCAGAGGATACTACATTTAGGGATTAAGGTTCATCAGTCGGTAGAGTTGCGATGCTGAGTCTTTGAAGAGGGGGCATCGATTTTCTTAAAAAAAAAGAAAGAAATCTAATACGAGATTCAAACAAGTTTGTGCTTTGAAAAACAAATGTCATTGTATAGGTCAACGATCAATCAACATAACTTACGCATTGCACATTATTGCACAATATCATTTATTCTATACATAGTTTCCTTTTGCTAGAAGAGCGCTTGTCTCTTCAAAGTTGTTTTTAGATATGCATTATTGTGATCGAGTTTTTAATCTATTTACTCACTTCAAATTGAGTATTTGTTAGGATTGGAATTCCCGTGTTATTCATATCTATATGATTGAGTCTTTGAAGTTTCAAAATAACGTAACAAATAAGTGCTTCAAATCTTTCTATTTAGCTCGGGTTTGTCCAAAAAGAGTTGAGGTATTTCGAATTGTTTGTTGACACAAAGTCAAGAAAAACCAAGAAATTAAAAACCAATCTAAGTTATTTAATAAATCTCTTATCCAATTCAATATGGATCAATTCATTCATAAAAAGGCAAGTGCATATTATTCACCAATTCATTCATAAATGTGAAGATGAGATGAAATTTAACTAGTGCCAAACTGGATACCTTCAATAATATCAAATACCATGTTCAAAGTAGAGGCGTGGGCGAATAGTTTTATATTTGTAATTTATAATGGTGTTCAAAACTTGATAGTAGAGTTTATAATTCATTCATAAATTGCTTTATAGCCTCCGAAATTGACAACATTTTGGAGAGAATATCCATGTAGAACAAGAAGAGGTAGGGGGACAAGGGGTCTCCCTGCCTTAGTCCATATTAGTGTTCCCAATTTCACCGAAATTTGTCTATTAACCAACACTTGAAAGGAGATCGTAGAAATACATTGACTAACGAGCTGAGTCCAATGTGTAGGGAATCCATAAGCCGTCAGAATATCAAGTTATTCAAAGAATCTCTTATCCAATTCAATGTGTTTAATGAATAGATTCATTCATAAAAAGGCAAGTGCATGTTTGTCACTAATTCATCCATAAAGGTAAAGACGAGATGAAGTTCAACTAGTGCCAAATTAGGTACCTTCAGTAATACCAAATTACCACGTTCAAACGCTACAAAATCCTCGCCACTTATACCAATTCATTTATGAAAAGACCAAGAAATCCATTTAAATCCACAATTAGACTCCATCTATTAGACACCAAATCCTCATCTTAAACATAAATTAAACATATGTTCTCTTGAAATAAAAGCAGTTGAACTAAAAATAATTAAACGGACGAGAATAGATAAATGTGACCAAGAGTAGTACTAGTATGTTAAGTTAAGTTAACCTTTGTACGTGTGAGATTTGGAAAAGAATATGCCAAGTAAAGATTGGACAAAACATCATCCTTCTTCATAAAACCTCGTCTACAAGAAATCCCCTCATAAACGCAACGAACCAAAACCATATTATTTATACTTACCTTCTCCATTTGGCGCCTTCCCCCAATCCCCAAATTCAAAGAATTCCTTATCTTTCTCTGCAACAACAATGGCGGAAGAGAGATCAGAAATCGCGTTCTTCGATTTAGAAACAACAGTACCAATGAGAGCAGGTCAAGGTTTCACAATTCTCGAATTCGGAGCTATTTTAGTTTGCCCTAGAAAGCTCGTTGAGCTCCATAGCTACTCCACTCTTGTTCGTCCTGATGATCTTTCTCTCATTTCCTCTAAATCTGAACGTTGCAATGGTATTTCTCGTGAGGCTGTTTCATCTGCACCTCCTTTCTCTCTCATCGCCGATAAAATCTTCGACCTTCTCCATGGTTTGTTCTTTTTTCTCTTTTCTATCTATTTCAGTGCGTTTTTGTTTTTTTTTTGATTGTGATTGTGATTGTGTGAATTTTGGTTGATTTAGGGAGGATTTGGGCGGGGCATAACATATTGAGGTTTGATTGTCCACGGATTAGAGAAGCTTTTGCGCAAATTGGTCGATCACCGCCGGAGCCGAAAGGTGTAATTGATTCTCTTGCTTTGCTTACTGAGAGATTCGGCCGCCGAGCTGGTAATATGAAGGTAATTTATATCCTAGTCTTTTCATTTCAAGCTTAAATTTCAACTTTTTGTTCTGGTTCTGTGGTTATTGATTAGTGTTTCAGCATGGTTGGAGTTTGGATAATGGCAATGTTTAGCTCTCCGTTTAATTGAATGTAACTGATGTTAAGTGCTTGTTTGGTTAACCTTCGAATACATGGGAAATTAGAATTCCTAAGAAGTAAATATATGTGTTGTTGTTTGGTTGATAAAAACATGGAATTTCCTAGGAAGTTCTATTTCATACAAAATGAAGGAAATAACTTACCTAGTCCCCTTTAGGTAAGTGGAAATTCCGATGGAAATTGAATTTCCCATGTTCAACAAACAAAAAATGTACTTCCTAGGAAATAAAATTTCACGGGCATTGCAAAGTCATGGGAAATTATACTTCCCAACTTCAACCAATAGAGCCCTAAGTTTTTATAGAATCCTATAAGATGTCTGTTTCATATGGATTTAATGTGAAAAGAATGGCGCCTCCATAGCCCCATGATATTTCACATGTGTGTGTTCGATATTGAAAGTTAAGAGAAAAGTTGATCTATTTATAAGGTTGAGAGTTACTCAACCTATCAACCATTGGTTTTGGGTTAGAACCTCCATTGCCTTTGTAAATGGACGCTCATATATATCAAAGTTTTACTCCTTGATGATGAGTGACTTGATGGCGTTTAAGTATTTCATGACAAGAAACATACACTCCCCATACAGAAAAAGGCGAAATTTTGCGTTTTTGAACACTCCTTTTATCTTTCTCCTCAAATTTTGATGGCCTATAAAGCAAAGGCTAATAGAGGTAGTAACAGGCCTCGCAAAGCAGTAATGGGTCTCTTAAGTAACAAGAGTAGAAGACATGCTTGTTTTTCTATTAAGTGGTTGCAGAACTTGCAATTGATGGCTTGGCATTGTAGTTTTTGTTTTTGTAACTTCTTTCTTAAAGGAGATGATCTATGCACTTGATATGATAAACACTCGAGATTATAGTTTGATATCTTGATAACTATGCTTTTCAGATGGCCACTCTTGCCACTTATTTTGGATTGGGTCAGCAAACACATAGGTAATACGCCAATTTCTTATATCAATCGCATTTATGTCTTCTCGACTTTAATACCAAATGTTTTTTGTTTCCTTCTTTCTCAAGACTGGTGAATGAGCAAGTTTTGCAATCAATTTAAGTACTTCGAATATTTGTTGCTGGGTTAGTGCATTAGCTTTGGTCATTAAACATTTGAATCTAAACATCTCAAAGTTTTCAAGAGGGATTTCGCTAATCACTGTTAGAACACATAAGAAATGTAAAATGGAGTTTAGGTAGTTTCATTGCATGAGGTTTTTGTCCAATTTTTTTGGTTTCAGCGCCTGCTTAAACTTCTTATTTGTTTAATTCTTTTTCAATGATTTCAGGAGCTTGGATGATGTGCGCATGAATCTTGAAGTCCTCAAGTATTGTGCAACTGTCCTCTTGTTGGTAATTTATCTTCGTTTTCATTCTTTATACTATGTTGTATTGCTGCTTTGACACTTTGTTTCGATAGCAATGATGGGAAAGAATAGGAGAAGGCAGGAGAGGGAAAGGAAAGAAAGGAAGGGGATGGGGAGGGGAGGGGAGGGGAGAGTGAGCTTGCATTGTCTTTCTACATCTTTCCAACATTGAAAGGATTTGGTTTATTAAGAGGGGAAGAAAAATGTATCTTTAGAATTACCTTTAAAAATAAGAAAATGTGTCTCTCCCGGTTAATTCCAAAACCCCCATCCAAACAAACTAAGTTTTTATCTTGTGTGCCATCATAAGTTTGCTACATCATTTAATCAGCCTTTGGGAAAGGGGTCTTGATTTCATCCATCTTGACTTTTAAAGTTGAGGAGTTGGTGTTAGATTAGCTACCAAACAACTGCGAGCGACCGAGTGACATAAGTAGGATAGGAGGACTATTACGAAGCACACGCTTTTCTTTTGGGCGTGTACGTGTGAGTGTTGCTGTCTACCTCTGATTTTGATAAACAAATTTATGCTTTCTAGGGGTTTCAATCTGCTGGAATTCAGTCCATGACCTATGCAAATTTATTAGTTTTCTGATCTATATCTAAAGCTGAAAAGATTGCCAACTCTTTTGATGGCAATTACAACACTTTCTTTGCTTGTTATTTTTTTCTATCCTCTATCAATGTAATTAGTTGTCATATATATCAACTACATATATTGTGCAAACGTAAATGTGAAGAATGTTTACGAGCTCAGGGGTTTTTTTCAAAAAATTAATCAATTTGTGAGGGAAATTAGCGGCCACTGTCTGTATCTGAGGGGGAGAGGGGGGGGGGTGTTATGTTGGTCTGTATTTGAGGTTGCCACTGTCTTCATAACAAATTGTGTCATCGAGAATCTTTGTTATTTCTGTGTGCAGGAGTCGAGTCTACCAGACATCCTTGCAAGTGACAGTATGGTATCTCCAACTGCTACTGCTAGGAGAACTCGTAGTGGGGGCAGAGTTTTGCCAGTGGAAATGAGCTATACTCCCAACTCAGATCCCAGGCCTGAAGGCCATTCAAGTCAAACTTTGGGGGAGCAGATTCTCAATTCGGTTGAGCCTATGAGACCTGAAACAGAAGTTTTTAATATGAGTAGGCTTACTGAGGAAATAATGAATGATGCCGTTCAAGAAGATGCTGCTGCGGAGGAAAGGCCTATAGCTGAACCTTCATTGGCAATCTCTGAGGGCTGCAGCAGTTTGTCTGCCTTTTTGACTCCTGATCAAGTTTCTATTCCTTCAATCAGTGCATCCCTGGTTCCTTTCTATCGTGGGAGTCGTAGGGTCCAGATACTGCATAATGATGTTGTACTGAAGCTTCTTTATACCCATCTGAAAGTACGATTTGGAATTAGTACAAAGTTTGTAGATCAAGCAGGCCGCCCTAGGTTAAGCTTTGTGGTTGATGCTCCTCCAAGTTTATGTCAAGTCCTGGATGCATGTGATAAACATGCACAGAGCTTGTTTTTGGAGTCTGGTAGCACATCTGATTGGAGACCCATGGTAACCAGAAAGGATGGATACTGGAACTTCCCTACTATACGGCTGCAGTAAGTTTATGTTTCTATCTTTTATCTGATTTTATTACCTTTTTACCTAATAATTGGTATTCTTTGGCAAATCTTGTATATATATTTTCAAGCTTAAATATTGCACTCACTATGTGGGAGCATATACTACCTCCTTTGATTTTGTTAAATTTACAATAATGTAGAAAAACAAACAATCTTTCATGACACCAGATACTCATTTATTTACAGTAAATTGTTGTAAAAACCTGGAATAAGTATTTACTTGAAACCCTTTTTGGTGGGGTCACTGCTGGCGTCTCCTTGTGTCGTTTTGCAAACAGAGGAACATCATGATCCTTGCAAGTTTGAAATTATGGGATTTTCACAGCTCTTTCAAGTAATACAATTTCAATGTGGTTCAAAAAGTACTGTTTTGTATCTATGATCCTGCTATTAAGGGGGATTATTATTTAACTACAGAAACTTAGGATCTTTTCTTTTATGTAGCATACCATAATTTTTTCTAAATTTTGTTTGTGCTTGGTATTTTGCAGCATACCTACTGTTGTAACTGGGGATATTGCAAAATATGGCACTGAAATACTCCAGAAAGAGGCTGCTTCAGGGGCTGAGCAAAAGCTGGTTTTCAGTAAATTTGATGCTGCAGAACTCAATAGTTTATTCATTGCTGGGACTTTTGTTGATGCATTCTTCTCCTTGGATCCATATGATTACCAGCAGAATGCAGGAATCCGGTTAGTCGCTGACAAGCTAATTATCCATTCTAAGTAACTGATCTTCAACACTTTCACACGTTGAATGCAAGGGATACATCCCTTTTCAAACCTGTAAATAATATGGAACGCAGGAGTGGACTACTGGACTATGCAGATGAAGCTAGAATCTGATTTAAGTAGTTTGGATGATGTAGGAGTTATTGATTGTAGTTAATGATTCATTTGTTTCATTTGCTAACCATTCGTGAAATCTTGTTACAATTAAATCATTCAGTAATTATACATTGTTGATGTTGCCATGATGGCCTATACTCTTCTGTAATTACTTTTATTTTTCTGATTAGCATTTACTGTATTTGTCTTTGCTTACATTGAAGTGATAGCCATTGGATAAGATTCTACGCAATGTAATACTTCCTCCGTTTCGCAATACTCGCAACGTTTCTTGTTTGCACACTATCCAATGTAATACTTTGAACCTTAATATCTCTAATTATTGATAAGTAAAAATTATAAAAAGTTGATATTATGATAGTATGCATTAAGACGAATCAAATAAGACCCCACTTGACTATGTTTTTTCTTATACACTTGTAAAAAAATATAACATAAGATTGGTTCATGAATAGTGGCTACTATTCTTATGTTGCGAGTATTGCGAAACGGAGGAAGTATTATTTGGAGCAGACAAACTCGCTCATCATACGAAAGAACTTCATTAGCTGCTGGTTTTTGCATTGTTTATTTTAATGGCGGTGGACTGGTGGTTGCCTTCTCACTGCACGCATGATGGCCTTATACAAACCTCTTTTAACCCCAATTTTCTACTTGTCACAATATGACAATTTACACGATAGGTAGAACAACTCATCTAAACAAGGATATTACCATTTTTATTGCTATTTTTCATGTTCATTGAAGTTGAAATAATGTCCATTCCGTGTCTCGTGTTCATTAAAGTTAAATTAATGTCTATATTGTGTCCCGTGTTCATTGAAGTTGGATTAATTCCATTAGTAAATAGAGGGGGTTTGTGGTCATAGAGTGAAGATTAAATAGAAAGGTCAGTAAAATCTATCTCTCAGTGAGTGAGAGGCTTAGTTAGAGTGTTATAATTTCCCTTCAATAGGTGCACTGGTGAAGCCAAACCCAAGTTTAGACAAATTTGGCTTAATGAGCAAAATTTTAGAGATGTGTTTGGTGAGTTTGGAGAATTTAGCATTGGTGGACAACAAATTTGCAGAAAATAACAGTCTTATTCCCAAGTTTTTCTGTGATTGACTTCAAAATTTGCAGACAATAACAAATTATTCCCTAATTCGTTTGAGGTCAAACTCCAAATCTGAAAGAAGAAACCAAGCAGGAAAAAGTTAAAACTTGGCTGAGCCCGAATTGAATTAAAACTATTATTTACTTTCCACGATGTTATTAGGCAAAGCAAGTAGTACTAGTGACACTGTGATTCCTTTAGGAAGTTAAGGTTCAAGTTCAGATAGTATAATCAGTTTTATCACTAAACCATCATCAAGAATTTTCATAATAAGGGAGAAAACAATACAAAAAGAAGCATATGTCATTCTCTAATTTAGGAGCTAATTAAGACTAAGGTGATATGTCCCCTCTCTGCAGTGAATTGATCTAATGCCCATTCTATATACTGAAACTCCCAAAAGTTTGGAAAATAAGAGAAAAATAAATATACATGATTCAATCAGTAAGGTAGTAACTAGTAAGGGAAAAGGATAAACTTGTGCAAGGCCTAACTATTTAATCAAAGTATGTGGATTAGGGAAACTTTCCACCCAAAAAAATGCCTCGCTATTTTTGGGAGTTTTTGATCAACAATATGAGTTTTGTTGGGTACTTAAGAAATAAGAAAAATTGATTTTTGTCTAAACTATGGAAGAATTGTTTTATAAAAGGTTCCAACTATCAATTATCTAGCATAGTCCCAACTTTAGAGTAGTAAGACAAACAAAAAGAATCGGAGGGACTAGAGTCGATAAAGTCAAGCATGTTGACAACTTTGTAACTTGATACTTGCGTATGAATATATGATTGATAAAATTAAATAAATATATGGATTACATAACGTTACTTAAGATTTTCATATCCAATTATATGAAGCTACATAATTTTAATTCATATGTTTTTAAGTAATCTATATGATTTTACTTAATAGCAAGTATCTATAGGAATTACTTAAAGAATGGGGTATACATGTTAGAATTTGTTTTCAATTATCTTGTTGACTTCTTGAAACTTATTGAATTTGTTAGAAACTCGATTTTTTTTTCTAAAACAAGTCATTATATATAGAATAGAACATAATCCGGGCGATCTCCATCCTTTTCAAGTAAAGGTAATCTTACTATTCATCCATAATACCTAAATTCTTTTTTTAGCCATTGAAAAAACTTCCGGAAATAAAAAATGATTACATCAATTTCTAAAACTTTTATCTCAAGATTATTATTGGCCTAATATTCTACTTTCCAAATTTGTTTGATTTTGCAGTATGATATATTTGGACATTCCAATAACGATGAAGTCATATAATTGCGACATGTGGCATCTTGCTTAATTCTCTTATTGCACGCCGCTTGTATGTGTGGCATGTGACCATTTTCATTTATGAACTTTCGTGTGACCCTTAAGTGAATGAGAATTTGACATTTAAGATTTTTATTTTGTTTTATTAATATAGTTATGAGTTGGTTTATTATAAGACGATCTTAGGTTAAGCCTTAACCTCAGACCAGCCCAAGCCTTAGAGAAGCTCATGACGCGCGCCACACACTAAGAAGCCCAGCCAAGTTGCTTTTTTTTAAAACTTTTCGACCCAAAACCTTAACTTTTTCCGTTTTTAACTTTTTGCCCCAAAGCCTTAACTTTTGCATAAAAATGCATAACTAATATCATATGTGGAATCCATATTAACAAATATGATATAATTGTTAACTTTTAAACTTAAAAACTTAACTTTTGAACCTAAAACCTTGAACTTTTTAATATTGACATAAGAAAATTTGTTTAAAAGTCTTACATTAAGCTTAATGTAAGACTAGTCCAATAAGCCCAATAGACATTTTTTCAAGCCAACCTTCTTCCCACCACCCCCGCCATTAGCACTATCAGTTATGGATTTTTGTGCAAAAGTTAAGGTTTTAGGTTGAAAAGTTTTTTAAAAAAACGCAAAAGTTAAGGTTTCAAGTCGAAAAGTTAAAAAGTTAATTTGTCTGGGCTCCTTAGCATTGACACGCGTAATTAGGCTTTTAATTGGCTTATTGGGCTGGTCTTACATTAAGCTTAATTTAAGACCGTCTTTTACAAGACTTTGCCTATAGTTATATACTCCTTCCGTCCCAATTTAAGTGCCCCACTTTTTGGTCAAAATGGGGCACTTAAATTGAGACAGAGGGAGTAGATAGATAGATTAATTTCACAAGAAGTTGTGTGAAGTCACGACATAGATAAGAGGAGAAAATACAGGGCACAAATTTACAATTACAATAAACTTATTTGAACAAATTCGTGGAGTGTTTTAACAGTGCCCTAAAGATAGCTCATAGAAACGGTTTATTGCTAATACTGTACCATATTTAAGTCTAACTACATCCTTTACGTGCAAATTGCTCCTAAATTCTTCTTCCATAAACATAATGTTGATGGTTTACAAAAGGAAGTGTATTGCTAATATGGTACCGTGTTTAAGAACCTAACCGCTTCCTGTACATGCAAATTGCTCCTAAACAATTTTGAGTCAAGCATATAACTAGGACTAAACTAAACTGTTGTCAAAGTTTTAGTTAAAGACCTAAACTGTGAGAACATAGATGGAGTCCTGTACGTAGAGTTTCAAAGGTTAAGATAATTTAAGACAAGTTCACATAAGCAAAAATAAGTTGAAAAGTGTGGACCTTTACCCACCAACTTCTATTCACCACCTTCAAGTAGATCGCGGGGAGGAACCCGTGGGTGGCATTGGCCCTTACAAAGTTAGCACAATGAAAATATGTCCTACCTAGGATAGATACTTTACATCCTGCATCATTGAAATATCTATTTATCAGCTAAGAAGTACATTCACAGAATTAGTTACTAGTTTAGTACTACACTACTACTTACTAGACTCCAAACTTGCCCAACTTGCTATGTGTTAGCTTCTTGGAGTAGATTTTTCGAGGTACCTTGATATGATTTTGCTTCGCCAACTCTTTGACTTCAATGACATGAATTGGTTAAAGAGTCCTAAAAAACTAGTATTACATCCTCTATAAATTAGACATACTCATCCTAGCCTTAAAACCCAACAAAAATCACCAAGCATATATACACATACTTTTTATCTCTTACTATAGTTCAAAAAAATGGTGGGTATCAAATTTCGCTCACCTCTTCTTTTGCTAGTTCTAACGACCTCACTTTTCATAGCCTTGCCCTCGAAAACCGATGCTGGAGGAATCGCGATTTACTGGGCCAAGATGAGAGTGAGGGAACACTAACAGCTACATGTAGAAGTGGGTTATATGAGTATGTAAACATAGCATTTCTCTCCACATTTGGGAGTGGCCAAACTCCACAAGTCAACTTGGCTGGCCATTGTGACCCTGCCTCTGGTGGGTGCAATAGAGTGAGCATTGGCGTCCGAAATTGTCAAAGCTTGGGGATTAAGGTCATGATCTCCATTGGCGGCGGTGCAGGAAGCTACTCCCTCACGTCGTCTGATGAAGCTAGAGGCGTCGCTGATTATTTGTGGGATAATTTCCTTGGTGGGCAATCCAATTCTCGACCATTAGGTATGCTGCATGAAATAGTATTATGCATGGTTATGAAGATATTATGTATGCAAAAAAAAAGTTTACTTAAAAATATTTATTGTGTTGGATTTAAGGCTTGAAAAGCCCCTTTAGGGTTTTTTTCCCAAATGTCTCATATTGAGTTTTCCCTTGTAAGCTGAAGTTGACTTATTTAATTTATCTGAACTTATCTCTTAACTTGTTGGTACTTTTCTTGTTGACTTCTTGAAACTTATTGGATTTGTTAAAAACTCAAATCTTTTTTTCTTCTAAAATAAGTCAATATATATAGAATATAACATAATCCGGGCAAGCTCCATCCTTTTCAAGTCAAGGTAATCTTGTTATTCATCCATTAAAAAGAACTAGTATTTTTTCCCAGGTGATGCAGTACTAGATGGCGTAGATTTTGACATCGAGGCTGGAACACCCCACTACCAAGCCCTAGCTAGAAGACTCACGGAGCGTGGCCAGCAATCAGGGAAGAAAGTATACCTAAGTGCAGCACCTCAGTGCCCTTTTCCAGACCGATGGCTAAATGGCGCCCTAAATACAGGGCTATTCGACTACGTTTGGATTCAGTTTTACAACAACCCCCAATGTGAATTCGATGCTGCCAATCCTGATAAGTTCAGAAATTCTTGGAATACATGGACCTCTAACATCCCAGCTAACAAGTTCTTTGTTGGGTTGCCTGCATCAAGAGCTGCTGCTGGCAATGGGTTTGTACCTTCACAAACACTAATAAACCAAGTACTTCCTTTTGTTAAGGGATCTGGTGACAAATATGGAGGAGTTATGCTATGGAATAGAGCTGAAGATGTCAAAACTGGGTATAGTTCTCGCATCAAGGGTAGTGTCTGATTTGATTATCCTACTTGTACCAAATATATATGTATATATATGGTTTTACGTATTGCCAATAATTTTCTCTGTTTCCTTGTGTCTAATAATATGGTTAATAATGTATCAGTTTCTGAGAAGCTGAAAATCAGAAAATGTATCAAGGTAATGCCTGATTGGCTTATGTGGTACTAGTGCCTAATAATATGTCTTGCTGTTATGCTGTACATGCCCCTATTTATGTAATGAACCATGTGCAATAAAATTGCAGCTCTAAATCCATGCTCAATTTGACTTTTCATTGCATGCTGTGATGTATCGTAGTGTGTTGGCAAAGTAATTACGAACAACACAAGACGTGTAGCGAAAGTAAATGAATAACTTTCTCACTTGTTGTCAAATGGTCTGGGCAATCATAGCCAAACTCAACCAAATAAAGCAAGTATGAACAACCCGCAAACTATTAAATAAAGTGTCGGAGTTAAGGTTTGTAAAACCTCTTTGGGTTTTTCCCAAAGATCTCACATCACCTATGGAAGGGAGGTTTGATACCACCTGTAACAGCCCGGAATTTTCACACAATTGATTTGCTAAGATGCAGCGGAAAACAGAATTTAGAAACCCAAAACGTTACCATCACGTCATCCAAATAGAGTACGTGGAATTCAAGATATAATCTAAAACCGAACTTTAAAACAATAATACTTGTAAAAATGTTATTCTTAAAAACAATGTTATTATAAGAGGGAAGAAAAAAAAATGAATATAAAATTTTGCAGAAATTTCGGCAGAGTTTCGTTGTAAAATGAGCAACAAGGTCATCAACCACAAACCTGAATCAATAAAATAAATAACCAGCTTGTGTTCATAACAAGCGCCATAAAAATATGTCTCTTGAGTCATCTCATGATGCTCAAGCACAAGTTAAAACCAACTTCACAAAAACTAGATAAATCACGGTAACAACTGAGATAGTAGTGTCCAAGTTCCAAAGTTATATTACAATTACCAACACAGATATCTTAGACTTGATATACATAATTGGAACAAAAACACAATGTACAAAAGTAGCTGCACATGAGTTGATTCGATACTTGAAAACACATAGCTTGAACTTAAGAACCTGCACCAATTATCCTCTGCTCCCCACCGGGAACAGGTTCAAAGAACAATATCAGCACGAAAACGCTGAGTACTACACATACGCTCATGTAAACTCATTTTTAGGTGGGAGTTGATTAAGAAAGATAGCTTTCTTATTCATACTTTCAACACAACAATATAAGTACAAAATCATAATATAATTGTCCTTTGTTTATTAACTCCATTCCTCTACTTGTTTATTGAGTTGGTTACATGGTGGGCTTTTGTGGTTGATAGTCAAGGTTGGGCTTGGGCTTGCTACCACACATGCGTGCGCCTGAGTTCTAGGAAGAGTTGAGCTGAAGCTTATCTTTATGGACCCGAGCCCAACTATGTGTAACGGTAACTTGTTACATTGAAACATTTTTGAACGTTACAGTGCTAACGGTCATATTGTCGTCCTTGATTTCCTCCTTCTGTTTTATTGCTTTCCTTATTTGGCCTGATTCTCTTGCTATAAAAATCAGTCCACTACTGCCATTGTTCAGTATCCGAAATACTCTTCTCTTCTTCTTCTCTTCTCTTCTCAAAATACTAGGTACATGCTTTGTCTCCAAAGCCTTTCTCTGTTAGTGGTGACTTAGAAAGGTTGTTGTGGTAACCTTGGAGAGCTTTCCGGCCAGTTGGGATTACCACCATAGTCGAGCCGTAATTGCTTTCAAGTCAGTGGTCTTCTACCGCGACACAGCCTTGAATCCGTTCTTTATTCCGCCATTGCAAACAGTCAGTTTCGAACATAAAGCACAATGATTTACGTGGTAAAACCAAATGAGGGGAAACCTCCACCGAAACCGTAGGTCGGCACCAAGCCCTTCCACTAATCAACAATAAATAAGTGGGTACATCAATGTCTTCCCTAGATAATACTAGAGGTACTACACACATCAAGAAGCAATCTTGGAATAATTAAACTCCATAAATATCACTCAAAAGTGCTAAAATAACAATTATGGAGAAGTTAGGGATGAATACAGAATACCAACTCCGGGAGCACAAAATGTTAATTCAATTGTATGATATGAAGATTTGTATGGCAGGAGCACCGTGTCAAATTTTGGTGACAATTTGGACCACATTTGACCTTCAGTTGGAGTAAGATTTAGCTCATGTGGAGAAAACCGAGCAAAATTCATGCCTGAATTCTTCTGTTTTGTGCATGTAAATCTGATGTGTTGTTGCTGTCCAAAAAATTCCAGCAGCTTCTTTCATACTCCCCCCGTTCAGATAAGTTATTACACTTCTTGTTTTCCTGCATGCCAATGCAAAATTTTGAGTGTTAATATCTCTAATTGTATTAGTAAAAATTATAAAAAATAGATATTAATTAAATACATATTAAGACAAATCCAACAAGATCTCGCATGACTATATTTTTCCTTATATATAAGTCACAAATGACGGTCAACGTGAACTTTATAAATTGTGTTTACTATGCAAATGTAACATTCTTTGTGAAACGGAGATTAGAAGTTTTTCTTTTGCTTGCTAAAAGCCTAAGTCATCAATATGGGCCTAAGAGAAATTAAACCCACATTACATAAAACATAATGAGCCCATATATAATTAGACTTTTTTGTCAGAAACAACCTTTATAATCACTTTTTTGCGAAAAACAACCTTTTAAATTTTAGTCTTTTCAATTCAAACTAAATTTCAACTTTTTGTTCTGGTTCTGTGGTTATTGATTAGTGTTTAAGCATGTTTGGAGTTTGGCTAATGGCAATGTTTAGCTCTCCGTTTAATTGAATGTAACTGATGTTAAGAGCTTGTTTGGTTAACCTTCAAATACATGAGAAATTAGAATTCATAGGATGTAAATATGTGTTGTTGTTTGGTTGGCAAAAACATGGAAAATGGAGGAAATAACTTCCCTAGGCCCCTAGGTAAGTGGAAATTCCGATAAGAAATTGAATTTCCTAGGTTCAACAAACAAAAAAAGTAATTGCCACGAAATAAAATTTCACGGACGTTGTAAATTCATGGGAAATTATACTTCCCAACTTCAACCAAAAGAGCCCTAAGTTTTTATAGAATCCTATAAGATGTCTGTTTCATATGGATTTAATGTGAAAAGAATGGCGCCTCCATAGCCCCATGATATTTCACATGTGAGTGTCCGGTATTGAGGAGTTGTTTTCTTTATAAGGTTGAGAGTTACTCCACCTATCAACAATTGGTTTTGAGTTGCAATCTCTGTTGCCTTTGTAAATGGACGCTCATATATTTCAAAGTTTTACTCCTTGATGACGAGTGAGTTGATGGTGTTTAAGCATTTCATGACAAGAAACATACACTCCCCATACAAAAAAAGGGTGAAATTTTGCGTTTCTGAACACTGTTTTTATCTTTCTCCTCAAATTTTGATGGCCTATAAAGTGAAGGCTAATAGAGGTAGTAACAGGCTTGGCAAAGGAGTAATTGGTCTCTTAGTACACAATAGTAGTAGAAGACATGGTTGTTTTTCTATTAAGTTGGTTGCAGAACTTGCAATCGGTGATTTGGCATTGTAGTTTTTTGTTTTTATGACTTCTTTCTTAAAGGAGATGATCTATGCACTTGATATGATAAACACTCGAGATTATAGTTTGATATCCTGATAACTATGCTTTTCAGATGGCCACGCTTGCCACTTATTTTGGATTGGGTCAGCAAACACATAGGTAATACGCCAATTTTTTATATCAATCGCATTTATATCTTCTCGACTGTAATACCAAATGTTTTTTCTTTCCTTCTTTCTCAAGACTGGTGAATGAGCAAGTTTGCAATCAGTTTAAGTACTCAGATTTTTTGTTGCTGGGTTAGTGCATTAGCTTTGGTCATTGAACATTTGAATCTAAACATCTCAACGTTTTCAAGTGGGATTTCTCTATTCACTGTTAGAACACATAAGAAATGTAAAATCGAGAATAGGTAGTTTTCATTGCATTAGGTTTTTGTCGAATTTTTTTTGTTTCAGCACCTGCTTAAACTTCTTTTTTGTTTAATTCTTTTTCAATGATTTCAGGAGCTTGGATGATGTGCGCATGAATCTTGAAGTCCTCAAGTATTGTGCAACTGTCCTCTTGTTGGTAATTTATCTTCGTTTTCATTCTTTATACTATGTTGTATTGCTGCTTTGACACTTTGTCTCGATAGCAATGATGGGAAATAATAGGAAAAGGTAGGAGAAGGAAAGGAAAGGAAAGGAAAGGAAAGAAAGGAAGTGGAGGGGAGGGGAGAGTGAGCTTACATTGTCTTTCCACATCTTTCCAACATTGGAAGGATTTGGTTTATTAAGAGGGGAAGAAAAATGTATCTTTACAATTACCTTTAAAAATAAGAAAATGAGTCTCTCCCGGTTCATTCCAAAACCCCCCCATCCAAACAAACTAAGTTTTAATCTTGTGCGCCATCATAAGTTTGCTACATCATTTAATCAGCCTTTGGGAAAAGGGTCTTGATTTTCATCCATCTTGACTTTTAAAGTTGAGGAGTTGGTGTTAGGTTAGCCATCAACCAACTGTATTTGAGGTTGCCACTGTCTTTATAACAAATTTTGTCATCGAGAGTCTTTGTTATTTCTGTGTGCAGGAGTCGAGTCTACCAGACATCCTTGCAAGTGACAGTATGGTATCTCCAACTGCTACTGCTAGGAGAACTCGTAGTGGGGGGAGAGTTTTGCCAGTGGAAATGAGCTATACTCCCAACTCAGATCCCAGGCCTGAAAGCCATTTTGGGGGAGCAGATCCTCAATTCGGTTGAGCCTATGAGACCTGAAACAGAAATTTTTAATATGAGTTGGCTTACTGAGGAAATAATGAATGATGCTGTTCAAGAAGATGCTGCTGCAGAGGAAAGGCCTGTAGCTGAGCCTTCATTGGCAATCTCTGAGGGCTGCAGCAGTTTGTCCGCCTTTTTGACTCCTGATCAAGTTTCTATTCCTTCAATCACTGCATCTTTGGTTCCTTTCTATCGTGGGAGTCGTAGGGTCCAGATACTGCATAATGATGCTGTACTGAAGCTCCATTATACCCATCTGAAAGTACGATTTGGAATTAGCACAAAGTTTGTAGATCAAGCAGGCCGCCCTAGGTTAAGCTTTGTGGTAGATGCTCCTCCAAGTTTATGTCAAGTCCTGGATGCATGTGATAAACATGCACAGAGCTTGTTTTTGGAGTCTGGTAGCACATCTGATTGGAGACCCATGGTAACCAGAAAGGATGGATACTGGAACTTCCCTACTATACGGCTGCAGTAAGTTTATGTTTCTATCTTTTATCTGATTTTATTACCTTATTACCTAATAATTAGTATTCTTTGGCAAATCTTGTATGTATTTTCAAGCTTAAATATTGCAATCAGTATGTGGGAGCATATACTACCTCCTTTGATTTTGTTAAATTTACAATAATGAAGTAGAAAAACAAAACAGTCTTTCATGACATCAGATACTCATTTATTTACTTAAAACCCTTTTTGGTTGGGTCACTATTGGCGTCTCCTTGTCTCGTTTGCAAACTGAGGAACATCATGAGCCTTGCAAGTTTGAAATTATGGGATTTTCACAGCTCTTTCATCAGTTCATGTAATACAATTTCAATGTGGTTCAAAAAGTACTGTTTTGTATCTATAATCCTGCTATTAAGGGGGATTTTATTGAATTGCGGAAACTTAGGATCTTTCCTTTTATGTAGCTTACCATTATTTTTCTAAATTTAGTTTGTGCTTGTTCTTCTTTATTTTGCAGCATACCTACTGTTGTAACTGGGGATAGTGCAAAATATGGCACTGAGATACTCCAGAAAGAGGCTGCTTCAGGGGCTGAGCAAAAGCTGGTTTTCAGTAAATTTGATGCTGCAGAACTCGATAGTTTATTCATTCCCGGGACTTTTGTTGATGCATTCTTCTCCTTGGATCCATATGATTACCAGCAGAATGCAGGAATCCGGTTAGTCGCTGACAAGCTAATTATCCATTCCAAGTAACTGACCATCAACACTTTCACACGTCGAATGCAAGGGATACATCCTTTTTCAAACCTGTAAATAACATGGAACGCAGGAGTGGCCTATGCAGATCAAGCTAGAATTTGATTTAAGGAGTTGGGATGCTGTAGGAGTTATTGATTGTAGTTAATGATTCATTTTGTTTCATTTGCTAACCATTCGTGAAATCTTGTTATGATTAAGTTATTCGGTAATTTACATTGTTGATGTTGCCATGACGGCCTATACTCTTCTGTAATTACTTCTATTTTTCTGATCAGCATCTACTGTATTTATCTTTGCTTAAATTGAAGTGGTAACCAATTAACCATTGGATAAGCTTCTACGCAATGTTAAATTATTTGGAGCAGACAAATGTTATATTATTTGGTGGCTTTCTCACTGCACGCATGATGGCTTTATACAAACCTCTTTTTAACCCCAATTTAGCTACTCGTCACAATGTGAGAATTTACACGATAGGTAGAACACTCATCTAAACAAGGGTATTATCATCTTTGTTGCTAATTTTCCATGTTCATTGAAGTTGAGCTAATGTCCATTCCGTATCACGTGTTCATTAAAGTTGAATTTCTGTCTCGTGTTCATTGAAGTTGGATTAATTCCATCAGTAAATAGGGGGGTGGGGGTGTGTGGTTGTGGTCATAGAGTGAAGATTAAAACGAAAGGTCAGTAAAATCTATCTCTCAATGTGAGATGCTTAGTTAGAGTTGTAATTTCCCTTCAATAGGCGTACAGACGGAGCCGAAACCAATTTTAGACAAATATGGCTCAACGAAATTTTAGAGATGGGTTCGGTGAGTTTTGAGAATTTGGGCATTGGCGGACAACAAATTTGCAGAAAATAACAGTGTCTTATTCCCAAGTTCTTTTGTGATTGACTTGAAAATTTGCAGACAATAACAAAGCGTAATTCCCAAATTCGTTTGAGGTCATACTCCAAATCTGAAAGAAGAAACCATGCTGGTCATAGTTAAAACTTGGCTGAGCCCCGATTGAATTAAAAATGTCATTTACTTTCCGTGATGCTTTTAGACAAAGCAACTACTAGTAACACTGTAATTCCTTAGGAAGTTAAGGTACAAGTTCAGATAGTACAATCAGTTTTATACTTTTATCACTAAAACATCATCAGAATTTTCATAAGGGAGAAAACAATACAGAGAAGCATTTGCCATTCTCTAATTTAGGAGCTAATTAAGACCATAAGGTGATATGTCCTTTCTCTGCAGTGAATTGATATAATACCCATTTTATATACTGAAACTCCCAAAAGTTTGGAAAATAAGAGAAAAATAAATATACATGATTCAATCAGTAAGGTAGTAACTAGTAAGGGAAAAGGATAAACTTGTGCAAGGATTAACTATTTATTCAAAGTATGTGGATTAGGGAAACTTTCCACCCAAAAATATGCCTCGGAACCTTTCAGAGTTTCTTACCAACAATACAAGTTTTGTTGGGTACTTAAAGAAATAAGAAAATTTGACTTTAGTGGTCTGAACTATGGACGAATTGTTTTAAAAAGGTTTCAACTATCAATTATCTAGCATAGGTCCCAACTTTAGAGTAGTAAGACAAACAAAAAGAAACTGAAGGATTAGAGTCGATAAAGTCAAGCATGTTGACAACTTTGTAACTTGGTACTTGCGTATGATTGATAAAATTAAATAAATATACGGATTACATAACATTACTTAAGATTTTCATATTCAATTATATGAAGCTACAAAATTTTAATTCATATGATCTTAAGTAATCTATAAGAAAGCAAGTATCTGTAGGAATTACTTAAAGAATGGGGCATACATGTTGGAAGTAAATACCTAAATTCTTTTTTTAACCATTGAAAAAAATTTCCTGAAATAAAAACTAATTACATTAATTTCTAAAACACTCAAGATTATTATTGACCCTAATTTTTACTTTCAAATTTTTTTTGCAGTGTGATATATTTGGATTTCATTCCAAAAAAGATGAAGTCATATAATTGCGACATGTGGCATTTTGCTTCTCTTATTGCATGTTGTATTACGTGTGACACGTGAACATTTTCAATTATAAACTGCCGTGTGATCCTTAAGTCAATGAGAATTTGACATTTAAGATTTGTATTTTGTTTTATTAATATAGGTATATAGATAGATTAATTGTTCACAAGAAGTTGTGTGAAGTCACGACATAGATAAGAGGAGCAAATACCGGTCGCAAACTTACAATTACAATATACTTATTTGAACAAACTCGTGGAGTGTTTTGACACTGCTCTAAATTAAAGAGAGCTTATAGAAAGGTTTATTGCTAATACCGTACCATATTTAAGTCTAACTACATCCTGTATGTGCAAATTACTCCTAAATTCTTCTTCCATAAATATAATAATGTGGATGGTGTTACGTCATGAAATTTATGTAGCTACTGGTGCAGGTTAAAAATCATTACAGCTATGAACTCCCAGCTTGAGACCTCCAGCTAAGGAAATCCAGCTTGAGAACTGTCAGCTTAGAAGGATCAGCTAGTGCTACCCAGCTATAAGAACACAACTCTGTTTGGAATAAGTTACGAATCAAGATATCTAAGCCTGAAGATCCACGGAGGAGTAAAAGCCATAATTACGGGAAGACAATAAAGAGCAAGGATCATGCTCAGCAGCATTAATGGCGGATATAAATGGAGATTTGAGAGCTGTTTCAAGACGTGGCTGGTTCAAACGGATACATTCCTCTCTGCTATATATAGTTGAAATGATTGTATAGACACACAAGTTCATACGCACTTAGCATTTACATATAAAAGTACAAGCATTGTTCTATAAGCTTACGAATTACTTAGTTACAAAGGCACTAGGGCTGTAATCAAAAGTATAGTGGATTGGTGGACTCAAAGCAACCCGCGGTTTTTCCCTTATTCCACGGGTTTCCGCGTCACCACCTTTGGTGTCTTGCCTCTGTCTTTATTTTGCTTTCTTTGTTCATCCTAGCTGTGCTCAGCAGCTTCCAGCAACCTGGCAGTATCCTAGCTGTAGTTCCCAGCTTAGTTTTGCTTTAGCAGAATTTAGCATAAACAGTTTGGCGCCCACCATGGGGCCTACAACTAGATTTCATATCTAATCTTTCATTATCAATCCCTTCTCAAAAAGAAAAACGGCCAACTTCAAATGGCCGAATTCACTCCTGAGCAAATGAGAGCTGCTCTCGCATCTCTGCAAGAAGCTCACACAGAGTCCAACAAGATCATTTAAAACTTACAAAAAGAACTAGAATCAGTTAAGAGCAACGCCAAGAAGTCTTCACGACGACAAGCTGGTATGACACCTCGAATTTTGGAGTTGAATGACTCAGAAGCTAGTGCTGACGAAGACGCTGAGGACGTACCAGAAGATCCCAACCAGGAGGAGTTGGATCCCACAGCTTCGAAGCTGGCTCTCCTCGAGTCCCAGAATCGAAAAATGATGCGAATGCTAGCAAACAAGCCAGGGGGCACCCACACCTGTGGCTGAGGAGACCCCTGATGGCTACACCAAGTCACCATTCGTGGATGAGATAGCTAGAGCCATGATACCAAAGAAGCTGCATCTAGCCCCGTTTGGCAAGCTGTACAATGGAACCACAGATCCGTATGATCACGTGAACCAGTACAAGCAGAAGATGTGGACCTTTCCTATCCCCGAAGGCCTCCTTGAAGCTAAAATGTGCAAGTCTTTTGGAGCTACCTTAGGTGGACCTGCCTTACAATGGCTCATAACCCTCAGAGCTGGTACTATCCCTAACTTCTCTGTTCTTATTAACAAGTTTTATCAGCAGTTTGCTAGCAGCAGGGTGCTGGAGAAACATATAGGCGACTTGTACCGCATTATACAGAAAACAGGTGAAGCTGTACGCCAGTATCTGGACAGGTTTAACAGGGAAATGATTTCTGTTAAGAACCTAGACATCCCCACAGCTATCGAAGCGTTTCGGAGAGGTTTGATACCTAAATCCCGCTTGTATTATGAACTGACCAGGTATCCTTGTAGTACCTTTGAGGAAGTCAGGGCTAGAGCTATGGCTGAGATCCGCGTAGAAGAAGATGATGCATCCAGGTATGGAGGATAATCTAGCTACGAAAGGAAAACTCAGAGCAACAACAACAACAACAAAAGAAACGATTGGCGTCATCAGCCATACCATAAGCGTGATCAAGCTATCAGTGTAGCTAGAGAAGCTCCCCGCAAGTCTAACAATGCGGATTTCCCTCCTTTATCTTCCTATTGCTTTAAAGTTGATGCAGGAGGCGTGATGAACGCATTGGAGAAGCTAGGCTCAACAGCTAGGTGGCCCAGGAAGACTGACAAACCTGATGGGCGAAAAGACACCTCCCAGTGGTGCAGCTACCATGGAGACCATGGCCACCTAACTGAAGACTGCAAAGCTCTCAGGAAAGAAGTAGCTTGGCTGCTGAAGAAAGGCTACCTGGAACATCTAATGGGGAAGAAGGGTCAGAAAGATGAACCTAGCAAGGATTGCAGCAGCAAACCAGCTGGGCCACCACCTGATCCAACACATGACAAGGTAGTCAACTTTATCTCAGGAGGTTCATAAATTTGTGGACTAACCTATTCTGCAGCTAAGCGGTTCGCTAGGGAAGGTTCCAAATCCGCTCCTATCCAGCACAGGAGCAAGGAGGAGCAAGAGCTGCGCAGCAAGACCATCATCTTCGAAGAAGAAGAAGAAGCTGAGGAAGCTGATCATCACGATGGACTAGTTATTTCCCTCACCATCAGCAACTGCTTGATCAAGAGAGTGTTGGTAGACAATGGGAGCTCTGCTAACATCATATTCAAGAATGCCATACAAAGCATGGGACTACGTGACGAGGATATCATCAGGAAGTCGACAGTTCTGTACCGTTTCAATGGAGAACCTGCCGTCACCATTGGTGAAATCACACTGCCAACCTAAGCCAAAGGAGTTAATCTGCAAACCAGGTTTAGTGTCGTTGATTGTCCTTCAGCTTATAATGTTATTATGGGTACACCTTGGATTCACAGGATGAAAGCTGTGCCATCCACCTATCATCAAATCATCAAATTCCCTACCCAATGGGGAGTACAAGAAATCAAGGGGACAGGAAGGTAGCTAGGGATGTTACAACATTTCTCTCAAACCCAAGAAGGAGGACATCTAGCAATTACAGCAGCATCCTGCACCCAGCAAACCCGAAGAACAGGACATTGAAGAGGTGGTGCTGGATCCTGCAAAGCCAGAACAGACGGTACAGGTTGGAGCCTCCCTACCACCAGAGGAAAAAGCCAGAATCATCGAATTCCTAAAGGAACACATCACCTGCTCCGCATGGACACATGAAGACATGGTTGGAATTGACCCTTCTATTTGCACCCACAAGCTGAATGTGGACCCCCACCACAAACCTATCAAACAAAAAAGAAGGAAATTCGCACCTGATTGTAACATCCCGTCCTTTAACAGTAAATAAAATAAAGATAAACTAAAATAAAATGAAATAAACTAATAAATAAAGAGTCAGTGGCAGCGGAAATACCACTGGGACGGAAATGTTATTCTAAAACACGAAATAGAATAATAATCCCAAGTCAAAATAATCCTCAAATAATTAAGGAAATGAGGTCCCATACCCTCATTTCACAAAAACATACTAAAATCCCAAAATAACGCATCAATCCATAAATCCAAACTAGAGCATAATCCAAAAGATAAGAACATTCATGACAAAACTACTTAAGACCCACTAGAAAGGTGGTCTTAATCTTCCTATCATAGTGCTCATCTACAACTACTAGGACCATGTCCTTCCTCACAGGACCATGTCTCACAGCCCCAGTCCAGATAGTAGCGATCCTAAAGTTCCACATCTGCAAAGATATACAACAAAAATCCACAATCAGTGGGGAGTAACTAACAGCTCTCCCAGTCCAATCAGGATTCAATTAACAATTTAAAATATGATGAATAAAGTCAGGCATACACAATAAACATACAAAGCATAAAGAAAACATACAATATGCAAAGTAGGAGACTATAAGACAAGAGCAATATTAATAGTCATCAAAGAAGGATAAGTATAAATGTTTCTATAAATAGATCATCAAAAGAAAGAGACTTCAAAATAGTAAGTGAAATCAATAAAGAAATCGTCAAATAAAATAATATGAGTGAGATGAACGCTAGTGACCCACAGCTCACTTCCTAAGATTATGTCAGATCGCAACCTCCAAAACAGCCTATGGGTTACGTTCCCTACCGTCTGTGTCTAAGAATGGCCAAACTCCCGATGCAGGATAATACGCGCAGTATCTCCTGACCTCTCGGACGACAACATATCCTAAGTTTCTCCAATGTAGGGTAGCACCCTGCTCAGTGCCCCCTCACCTCTCGGAGTGCATGTTCAGTATCCTTGGGATAAAATAATCCCTTAGACTACTCAACTCAAAGTAAAACAATTAAACCAAATAAGTTCTTCAAAACTTACATATTCAACAAACATCAAACATTCTTCAAATATTCTTCAAACCATCAAACACTTCAAATATACTTCAAATACTTCAAATACTTCAAATAATTCAAATACTTCAAATACTTCAAATAATTCAAATACTTCAAATACTTCAAATAATTCAAATACTTCAAATACTTCAAATACTTCAAAAAGAAACAAAATCATAATTCTTCAAATAAATACTTCAAAAATAAATTCTTCAAATAAAGTAATTAAATCAAATCCTCTTCAAAACAAGGTTTAGAAAATATATATTAAAACTCCTTCAAATCATAATTTAAATATAAATCCATCAAAGTCGTTATCTGAGTTTGGGTACGAGGTTGATTATAAATTTAATTATAAATCTTCTCCGTACATAACTCTTGGCGAAATAATGCTAAGGACAGTATTATTCTCCCCCGAGTATTACGACGTCGATAACTCAAATTCATAAAAGTACTAAAGACGGTTTCACAATAACATACAACACCACAATACAAGAATTAAATCATTCAACCATACTTCCAACAATTAATGCAACAAAACTGCAGTAATAAAAATAATAAAATACTACAACAGTGCTGCCAATACCCAACAAGACAAAGCATTAGGCCAAAAAGGAAAAAGGAGGAGCAGCACTGGGTCACGGGCCGCGATCGGGCCTCGCGAGGCGCGACGTTGCTCGCGGGTCGCGAGCGGCTACTGCCCTCTTCTTCGTCCGTTTTTGGTATTTACGAAACCATTTAAATCCACATCAAACATGCTCTCAATTTCTCATGGAAAATTTAAATATAACCATAACATCAAAATAGGCATGCTCGAAATTAATAATTCAAAGAATTAAAGAACAAAATAATTACAAGTCGCATTAGCTCATAAAATTCCAATTATGAACATGCTCAAAACATAAATAATCAAACCATTTAACCCAACTAAAAATTCCAGCAATTAAATACTCAAGATAAACCCTTTAAAAACATCAAGGAACAATCCCAAAAGCATATACATCATACTATAAGAATTAAGGGCATGCTTAGAAGTCAAGAACTACTCAATTAAATTCATTCACTTCACGAAATTAAATTCCAGCAATATTAAAATGAATAAAAAGGCTTAAGAAACAACTAAAAAACATGCTAAATCATAAACCAAGTTATCATAACAATTCTATCATCAATACACTTCAATTAAAACATCAAAATCAATAATTTCATAATTTAAAATAAATTACAGCATAAATAAAATTAAGAAAAATATGAAATAAGCATACTAATTAATGAAATAAATAAAGAGTAACAACCCTAACATGATACTACTCAATACTAACCATTCTAACATCATAAACAACAATTTTAAGTACTCTAAACATGAAATAAAACAATAAAACAAACCTAACATGAATTCTAATAAAATAATAATACTAACATCGTAGATCTAACATTTAAAGCACATCCTAACATGATTCTAACATACTTAAACAATTAATTAAATACTAAAAGTACTAGAAGGGATGTTAGTTACCTCGATCTACCCAAAGAGTAATGAAAACCAAAAAATAAGAGTAAAGAAATGGCCTAGAAAATCGCCACTTGAGAGAAATACCAAGAGAAAATAAAACCCGAACTTGAGTCTTGTATTAATGCTTGAATAAGAATTTTTAGGTCACTAGGAAGTAGGAAATTGTGAAGAACAAGTGGGAAAACCTTTTCCCTTTTTTTTTGTAGTAGTAGGCGTGTGATAGGGGGTTTTGGGAGGGTGTTTAATTGCTGTAAATTAGGTTTCGGACAACATAATAAATGAATAGGAGTAAGGATGAATAGTGACCAAAATAAGGAGGAAGAATAAGGGAGAAAGGGTTCTCATTGGTGGAAGAGATTCTACCCAAAAATAAAATAGGCAAGCTATAAAATTCAAACAAAATTCCCCCCTTCCAAGCTCCCTTGGCCGGCCACCCTAAACCACACAACCAAGTGGGTCGGCCCACTTAAACGGTAAATGAAACCTTCAATTAGTTTAGCCCAATCAATAAAATAACAAGGCTCAAACAAAAAAATAAATACTAAGTACCAACACTACGAAAATGTAAATAATAATACTACCTCTATAAAAATATAAAAATTAAAATAATCACAACACATTAATCATAAACATTTAATCACAACAAATTAATATAAACATTCAATACTTAAGAAAATAATAATAAGTTATATATAAATTTAGTTTTCAAACACAACAACACTCAAAATAATTATATATATATATATATATATATATAAATAATATATAAATAATAAAGGATATAAATAAATATAACGTAATAAATAAATAATTAACGTGTGAAATTTCTAGTGAAATTACGGGGTGTTACAATCTCCCCTCCTTAAGAGAAGTTTCCTCCTCGAAACTTGAAATAACAGGAAAAGTACCTGGATCGAATAACTCAGGGTACTTAAGTCTCATAGACTCTTCGGTTTCCCATGTAGCCTCCTCGTACTTCTGACTCCTCCAAAGTACTTTGACTAAAGGGATCACCTTCCTCCTCAAGGCACGGTTCTGACGATCCAAGATACGAACCGGTCATTCCTCAAAGGTCAAATTCGGTTCAAGAGAGACTGACTCAACGGGGATGATGTGTGTAGGATCACTATGATACCTCCTCAACTGAGACACATGGAACACATCATGAACTTTAGACAAATATGGCGGCATAGCCAAACGGTACGCAACCTCCCCAATTCTCTCAAGAATCTCATAGGGACTCACATACTTAGGGCTCAGCTTCCCTCTCTGCCCAAATCTCATCACACCCTTCATCGGGGATACCTTCAGCAAGACATTATCACCAACAGAATACGAAATAGGTTTGCGGCGAAGATCGGCATATGACTTCTGTCTATCCTGAGCAGCTTTCATCTTTGCCTGAATCACCTTAATCTGCTCCACCGTATCCTGAATCAATTCTGGCCCCAAAACCAAAGAATCACTGATGTCGCTCCAACAAGTAGGACTACGACACTTACGACCATAAAGGGCCTCATAGGGAGCCATCGGAATGCTGGCATGGTAGCTATTATTGTAGGAGAACTCTACTAAGCTCAACGATTTAAGCCAAGACTGCTGAAATTCCAGAGTACAAGCACGGAGCATGTCCTCCAAAGTCTAAATAGTCCTCTCCGTCTGTCCATCGGTAGCAGCATGAAAAGCGGTACTCAACTTCAACTTGGTACCAAATGCCTCTTGCAAAGCAGCCCAAAAGTGAGACAAAAATCTCGGATCTCGATCAGAGACAATATCCTTCGGAATACCATGCAGACGGACGATCTCATTAGTATAAGCTTCATCCAGTTCTTCCATAGACCAAGTATTCTTCATAGGGATGAAACGAGCTACCTTGGTCAATCTGT
This sequence comes from Patellifolia procumbens, assembly GCA_947645195.1. Lineage (NCBI taxonomy): Eukaryota > Viridiplantae > Streptophyta > Magnoliopsida > Caryophyllales > Amaranthaceae > Patellifolia > Patellifolia procumbens. The sequence continues at coordinate 67,960 of CANSGD010000720.1, read as the reverse complement.
CCACAATCACCCATACAGCATTCTTACCACTAGAGGTTCTCGGAAGACCCATTACAAAGTCCATCGAGATAGAGTCAAACTTCCATGCAGATATCGGTAAAGGTTGTAAAAATCCACCCGGCCTTTGATGTTCAATCTTTATCTTCTGACAAACCAAGCACCTAGCCACAAACTCTGCCACTTCCCTCTTCATATTCGGCCACCAAAAGTTGTCCTTAAGGTCCTTATAGAGCTTATCTCCCCCAGGATGAACAGAATAGGGAGTATGATAAGTGTGTAATATTCGATATTTTGACTCCCTTATTTTAGTCATTTGACTGTCTTTCGATATAACTTTTTAGGATTTTTAATACATTTACATATTATAGGTTTTACTTATGCAATATTATAATTATGGGAAAATAAGCTTAATTTTTGGGATTTGTTTTTCTTAACAGGTGATCGGTTATGCCCGTGGACTGCATTAGCAAACATTAGCCAATATATATATTCCAAGTCCACCTTCAACTATTAGGAAGGAGGCTCACGTGAGAAGGCTAAAAAGAAAAGAGAAAAGAAGAAAAGTAAAGAAAGAGTCTGGGTATAGGAGACGTGGAAAACCAAATAAAGGTGAAAAAAAAGAAAGCAAGAAGATAGAACAAGAAGATACAGAGGAAGAGAAAGAGGCGCACAAGATCTAATATTTGCGCCAAATATCTATCTAAATAGCAGTTTTTGGCTAACAGATTGTGAAAAAGATGAAGTTTATCTCAAAATCAACTCTATCTTACCGTGAATTTCGCATCTTTCTCTACCATCGAATTCTTCTTGAATTGGGTATAAATTCCCAATCAACCATCTCATTAAAGATACACAAGCATAGCAGCAAAAATTGAGGGTTGTGAGACTTAGTTGGAGCACAAGAAAGATCCGAAACTAGGAGATTGAGTTGTATTGGAAGGCGAGTGATCGGTATCGACGGCAAAATCAAGCAGCGGCTGTTTGGTCCAGTTTCCTTAATAAGTTCTCCCTTATTACTCATAATTTATCTAGTTTTGTGATTGAACTTGATGTTTATACTTAGATTAATTAAGTTTATAATTAGTTTTATATTTTCTGATTTTGTTTTCATCAATTAGACGCTGAGTTTGATTGTATTTCATTATTGAATTTGGTATTTATTCACTTCATATGTTCATTTGTTTGAATTACAAAAGCTTTAATCTCTATACTTGTAGTAGTGCACGATTACTTGGTTGGAGTGTTTAAGCTATACTAAATCGCTATTAGGCGCGGCGTTTAATAGTTGTTTAGAGTTAATGATTTAACATTGCTAATGTGAGCGGCTCACACCTTAGTTTTGTTAAGCACACCTTAGTTTTGTTAAGTGTATGAATTGATCTAATAAAACAAGTTTATTGGGGTTGGTTATATTTTAGCAAGATTCTGGGTTTCTAGTGAGCAAAATATCGAATAGACCGCGGCGGTAATTCGACAACCTAAATACTAATTTGAATAGTGAAGGAGACTAGATGAAAGGGAATAAGAAGCTAAGTTGTATTTTATTATTCAATGATCGAACCGAAATTATGTTGGCTAGCTTGTCGTCACTTGTAAATAGTAGACTAGTAGTTATTTTATTTAAATTATATTAATTTCAAAATCCTTATTTAAACCCCCCTAAATCAAGTAAATATATGTTTATAGTTATCTTTATTCTTCTATGTTAATAGTCGTCTAACTAGTCAAACTTTGGTTTTTAGTGAATTAGTTAGTCTCTCCGTGGGATCGACCCTACTTATCCTTTACAATGTTTATATTTTTGAGGTTAAGATAGGTATTATAAATTATTAATTTTTATACGCAAACGACACGTATCAAAGTACAATGAGCTTCTTCGAGGATCTTCTTCTTAACACTCGGATCATTAGGCACACACCAACGACCCATGAACTTCAATCACCTTCGGCACCTATCTCAAAACTTTCAGCACGTCCCTTTGCCTTAGCAGCACGAATCTTTTCTAGCGTCGGATCCTCCTTTTGCTTACTCCTCAATTCTAGGAACAAGTCAGGTTCAACACTCAAGGAACAAAGGGTAGCAACAGACCCTTGAGGTACCACCTCAATCTCGAGCTTTCGGAACTCCTCACACAAATCCTTAGGCAAGATTCTAGCAGCACTAAGAGAGTGTTTAGTCTTCCGACTAAGAGCGTCAGCAAGCACATTAGCTTTTCGGTCGTGATAATCGAGCTTCAGATCATAGTCTTTGATCAACTCCAACCACCTTCTTTGCCTTAAATTCAACTCACGTTGAGTGAAGATGTACTTTAGACTCTAGTGATCGGTAAATACCTTGCACGGAACCCCATATAAATAGTGTCGCCAAATTTTAAGAGCAAACACTACAGCAGCCAACTCAAGATCATGAGTAGGGTAGTTCCTCTCGTGCACTTTCAGTTGTCTCGAAGCGTAAGCCACAACCTTCCCTTGTTGCATAAGAACACAACCCAAACCATGCTTTGATGCATCACTGAATACTTCAAACTCAACCCTCTCAGTAGGCAAAGTCAGAACTGGAGCAGTAGTGAGGCGTTTCTTTAACTCCTGAAAAGCTTCTTCACACTCAGCTGCCCACACAAACTTGCTTTCTTTCCTCATCAGCTTGGTCAACGGCTGTGCTATCTTGGAGAAATCTTGGACAAATCTCCTATAGTAACCAGCAAGACCTAGGAAACTCCGGATCTCAGACACATTCTTCGGACTTTCCCACTCTATGACAGCCTTGATCTTAGAAGGATCTACCATAACACCATCCTTATTGATCACATGGCCTAGAAAAGATACTTCCTTCAACCAGAATTCACACTTGGAGAACTTCGCAAACCATTTCTGTTTCCTCAGAATGTCGAGGATTATCCTCAAGTGCTTCTCATGCTCCTCCTCATTCTTAGAGTAAACGAGGATATCATCGATGAACACTACAACACACATGTCCAAGTACTCATGAAAAGAACGGTTCATTTGATCCATGAACACAGCAGGCGCATTTGTGAGTCCAAAAGGCATGACGATGAACTCATAGTGCCCATATCTTGTTCGGAAAGCAGTCTTAGGGATGTCTTCTTTCTTTACCAGGAATATGATGGTAACCTGATCTCAAGTCAATCTTAGAAAAGACTCCAGCACCCTTTAACTGATCAAACAAATCCTCTATTCGGGGCAACGGATACTTATTCTTGATCTTCACTTTATTAAGCTCACGGTAATCAATACACAAGCGCATACTCCCATCTTTCTTCTTGACAAACAGAACAGGAGCACCCCATGGAGATACACTTGGCCTTATGAAGCCCTTGTCAATCAACTCTTGCAACTGAGCCTTCAGCTCTTGTAGTTCGGACGGCGCCATTCTATACGGAGCCTTCGATAACGGAGCAGTATCAGGCATAAGGTCGATGCCAAACTCGACATCTCTCTCTGGAGGGATACCAGGCAACTCCTCAGGAAATACATCCGGATACTCACGGACTACAAGGATATCCTCCATTTTCACTTCTTGGGATAGATCTTTAACCATGCATAGGAACACTTGTTCCCCTTTCTGACGAAGCTTTTGCATTTTCATGGCAGATACGATCTTTATCCCCTTCTTCAGAACAACTCCCCTGTAAGAGACACGCTTACCGCAAGGACTACGAAGCGTCACCTTCTGATCACGGCAATGAATCTGAGCATGGTACTTAGATAACCAATCCATACCTAGGATGACATCGAACTCGGACATGGAAAACTCCTTAAGATCAACAGGAAGATTAGTACCCATGAGAGAAATAGGTACGTCACGATACTCGACATGGCAAGGATAGCTTTCGCCGGAAGGAAGAGAAATGAGAGTTCGTAAAGGAGAAATCGAAGATAGGTTAGCCTTCTGAATAAAAGAAGTCGACACAAACGACACTGTAGCACCAGAATCAAATAACACACAAGCAGGTACAGAATTAATAAGAAAAGTACCAGTAATAACATCAGGGTGAGCATCGGCATCGAACTGAGTCATGTAGTAAACTCGATTCTTAGGCGGAACAGTAGAACCGGAAGGACCAGCAGAAGGATTAGCTCTCGGATTCTTAGGACACTCGAAAGTCTTGTGACCTTCCTCTCTACAGTAGTAGCATACAACCTTAGAACCATCACAGTTCTTCCCCCGGATGAAACGGTTTCTCATACCTCCTGCATTTAGTAGGATCATAGCTCGGTCTAGCACCAGAATTCTGAAATCCACCTCGAGCATTGGGTTCGAACCTTGGCTTCTTTGCAGGAACCGGAGCATAGGAAGTAGCATGATTTCTCACAGCAGCAGTCTTAGAAGCTTCCTCCTCTTTGATCGAGGCATGGATGCTAAGTGCTAACTCATAAGCTTCCTGAAACGAAGCAGCTCCCGAGCACAATACATGGGTCCTCACTCTCGGATCCATCTTCTTGATGTACCTCTTTACCCTTTCTGCCTCAGTAGGTACAATAGAAGTAGCAAATGTTGCCAACTCAGTGAAACGGTCAGTATACTCCTGGATACCCAAATTTCCCTTAGTCAAGGATAAGAATTCCTCCTGTTTCTGCCAGCGGAGTTCATCGAGATAGAACCTCTCTTTCAACTGAGCAGAGAACTTAGACCACTCAAGACCAGAGCAAGTATCTCTGATTGTGCTCCACCAATTATCGGCTTCCTTCTTCAGATAATAGGAACCGATAGCTACCCTTTCAGCAGCAGGGCAATTAGTAGCAGTGAATAGCTTTTCCATCTCCCGTAACCAGTTTTCCAGAACCACAGGGTCAGCAGTACCCTCGTAAGTCGGCGGCCTATGACGATAAAAAAGATCGAAAGCTGACTGTCCAGAAGAGGAACCAGAAGACTTGGTCGCCAAGGAAATGAAAGCACCCTCAAGCGCTCGGCGGCGACGGCGTGCAGCCTCCTTTCGGACACAACGGTTATGATGTCGCGAATGCATTCTACAAAACAAAATATCAAGTTTAGATAATAAGGCATACGTTAGTAACTCAAGTGCAGAAAGATAAAATAGATAAGTCAAAATGGTTCCCAAGGCTTTCTTCCTACCCAAGTAACTCTCACTAAGTACTTTACTTGAAACCTAAGACACTAGTAATCTTAGTTACAATGACTACACATCTCTCATGAAACATGTAACAACTCAATGGGAGTTTTTGGAACGTTTGGCTCTGATACCAACTGTAACATCCCGTCTTTTAACAGTAAATAAAATAAAGATAAACTAAAATGAAATGAAATAAACTAATAAATAAAGAGTCAGTGGCAGCGGAAATACCACTGGGACGGAAATGTTATTCTAAAACACGAAATAGAATAATAATCCCAAGTCAAAATAATCCTCAAATAATTAAGGAAATGAGGTCTCATACCCTCATTCCACAAAAACATACTAAAATCCCAAAATAACGCATCAATCCATAAATCCAAACTAGAGCATAATCCAAAAGATAAGAACATCCATGACAAAACTACTTAAGACCCACTAGAAAGGTGGTCTTAATCTTCCTATCGTAGTGTCATCTACAACTAATAGGACCATGTCCTTCCTCACAGGACCATGTCTCACAGCCCAGTCCAGACAGTAGCGATCCTAAAGTTCCACATCTGCAAAGATATACAACAAAAATCCACAATCAGTGGGGAGTAACTAACAGCTCTCCCAGTCCAATCAGGATTCAATTAACAATTTAAAATATGAAGAATAAAGTCAGGCATACAAAATAAACATACAAAGCATAAAGAAAACATACAATATGCAAAGTAGGAGACTATAAGACAAGAGCAATATTAATAGTCATCAAAGAAGGATAAGTATAAATGTTTCTATAAATAGATCATCAAAAGAAAGAGACTTCAAAATAGTAAGTGAAATCAATAAAGAAATCGTAAAATAAAATAATATGAGTGAGATGAAGGCTAGTGACCCGCAGCCTACTTCCTAAGATTATGTCAGATCGCAACCTCCAAAACGGCCTATGGGTTACGTTCCCTACCGTCTGTGTCTAAGAATGGCCAAACTCCCGATGCAGGATAATACGCGCAGTATCTCCTGACCTCTCGGACGACAACATATCCTAAGTTTCTCCAATGTAGGGTAGCACCCTGCTCAGTTCCCCCTCACCTCTCGGAGTGCATGTTCAGTATCCTTGGGATAAAGTAATCCCTTAGACTACACAACTCAAAGTAAAACAATTAAAGCAAATAAGTTCTTCAAAACTTAAATATTCAACAAAATCAAACATTCTTCAAATATTCATCAAACCATCAAACACTTCAAATATACTTCAAATACTTCAAATAATTCAAATACTTCAAATACTTCAAATAGAAACAAAATCATAATTCTTCAAATAAATACTTCAAAAATAAATTCTTCAAATAAAGTAATTAAATCAAATCCTCTTCAAAACAAGGTTTAGAAAATATATATTAAAAATCCTTCAAATCACAATTTAAATATAAATCCATCAAAGTCGTTATCTGAGTTTGGGTACGAGGTTGATTATAAATTTAATTATAAATCTTCTCCGTACATAACTCTTGGCGAAATAATGCTAAGGACAGTATTATTCTCCCCCGAGCATTACGACGTCGATAACTCAAATTCATAAAAGTACTAAAAACGGTTTCACAATAACATACAACACCACAATACAAGAATTAAATCATTCAACCATACTTCCAACAATTAATGCAACAAAACTGCAGTAATAAAAATAATAAAATACTACAACAGTGCTGCCAATACCCAACATGACAAAGCAGTAGGCCAAAAAGGAAAAAGGAGGAGCAGCACTGGGTCGCAGGCCGCGACCCAGCTCGCGGGCCGCGATCGGGCCTCGCGGGTCGCGAGCGGCTACTGCCCTCTTCTTCGTCCGTTTTTGGTATTTACGAAATCATTTAAATCCACATCAAACATGCTCTCAATTTCTCATGGAAAATTTAAATATAACCATAACATCAAAATAGGCATGCTCGAAATTAATACTTCAAAGAATTAAAGAACAAAATAATTACAAGTCGCATTAGCTCATAAAATTCCAATTATGAACATGCTCAAAACATAAATAATCAAACCATTTAACCCAACTAAAAATTCCAGCAATTAAATACTCAAGATAAACCCTTTAAAAACATCAAGGAACAATCCCAAAAGCATATACATCATACTATAAGAATTAAGGGCATGCTTAGAAGTCAAGAACTACTCAATTAAATTCATTCACTTCACGAAATTAAATTCCAGCAATATTAAAATGAATAAAAAGGCTTAAGAAACAACTAAAAAACATGCTAAATCATAAACCAAGTTATCATAACAATTCTATCATCAATACACTTCAATTAAAACATCCAAATCAATAATTTCATAATTTAAAATAAATTACAGCATAAATAAAATAAATAAAAACATGAAATAAGCATACTAATTAATGAAATAAATAAAGAGTAACAACCCTAACATGATACTACTCAATACTAACCATTCTAACATCATAAACAACAATTTTAAGTACTCTAAACATGAAATAAAACAATAAAACAAACCTAACATGAATTCTAATAAAATAATAATACTAACATCGTAGATCTAACATTTAAAGCACATCCTAACATGATTCTAACATACTTAAACAATTAATTAAATACTAAAAGTACTAGAAGGGATGTTAGTTACCTCGATCTACCCAAAGAGTAATGAAAACCAAAAAATAAGAGTAAAGAAATGGCCTAGAAAATCGCCACTTGAGAGAAATACCAAGAGAAAATAAAACCCGAACTTGAGTCTTGTATTAATGCTTGAATAAGAATTTTAGGTCACTAGGAAGTAGGAAATTGTGAAGAACAAGTGGGAAAACCTTTTCCCTTTTTTTTGTAGTAGTAGGCGTGTGATAGGGGGTTTTGGGAGGGTGTTTAATTGCTGTAAATTAGGTTTAGGACAACATAATAAATGAATAGGAGTAAGGATGAATAGTGACCAAAATAAGGAGGAAGAATAAGGGAGAAAGAGTTCTCATTGGTGGAAGAGATTCTACCCAAAAATAAAATAGGCAAGCTATAAAATTCAAACAAAATTCCTCCCTTCCAAGCTCCCTTGGCCGGCCACCCTAAACCACACAACCAAGTGGGTCGGCCCACTTAAACGGTAAATGGAACCTTCAATTAGTTTAGCCCAATCAATAAAATAACAAGGCTCAAACAAAAAAATAAATACTAAGTACCAACACTACGAAAATGTAAATAATAATACTACCTCTATAAAAATATAAAAATTAAAATAATCACAACACATTAATCATAAACATTTAATCACAACAAATAAATATAAACATTCAATACTTAAGAAAATAATAATAAGTTATATATAAATTTAGTTTTCAAACACAACAACACTCAAAATAATTATATATATATATATAAATAATATATAAATAATAAAGGATATAAATAAATATAACGTAATAAATAAATAATTAACGTGTGAAATTTCTAGTGAAATTACGGGGTGTTACAATCTCCCCTCCCTTAAGAGAAGTTTCCTCCTCGAAACTTGAAATAACAGGAAAAGTACCTGGATCGAATAACTCAGGGTACTTAATTCTCATAGACTCTTCGGTTTCCCATGTAGCCTCCTCGTACTTCTGACTCCTCCAAAGTACTTTGACTAAAGGGATCACCTTCCTCCTCAAGGCATGGTTCTGACGATCCAAGATACGAACCGGTCGTTCCTCAAAGGTCAAATTCTGTTCAAGAGAGACTGACTCAACGGGGATGATGTGTGTAGGATCACTACGATACCTCCTCAACTGAGACACATGGAACACATCATGAACTTTAGACACATATGGCGGCATAGCCAAACGGTACGCAACCTCCCCAATTCTCTCAAGAATCTCATAGGGACTCACATACTTAGGGCTCAGCTTCCCTCTCTGCCCAAATCTCATCACACCCTTCATCGGGGATACCTTCAGCAAGACATTATCACCAACAGAATACGAAATAGGTTTGCGGCGAAGATCGGCATATGACTTCTGTCTATCCATAGCAGCTTTCATCTTTGTCTGAATCACCTTAATCTGCTCCACCGTATCCTGAATCAATTCTGGCCCCAAAACCAAAGAAACACTGATGTCGCTCCAACAAGTAGGACTACGACACTTACGACCATAAAGGGCCTCATAGGGAGCCATCTGAATGCTGGCATGGTAGCTATTATTGTAGGAGAACTCTACTAAGCTCAACGATTTAAGCTAAGACTGCTGAAATTCCAGAGTACAAGCACGGAGCATGTCCTCCAAAGTCTAAATAGTCCTCTCCGTCTGTCCATCGGTAGCAGCATGAAAAGCGGTACTCAACTTCAACTTGGTACCAAATGCCTCTTGCAAAGCAGCCAAAAAGTGAGACAAAACTCTCGGATCTCGATCAGAGACAATATCCTTCGGAATACCATGCAGACGGACGATCTCATTAGTATAAGCTTCATCCAGTTCTTCCATAGACCAAGTATTCTTCATAGGGATGAAACGAGCTACCTTGGTCAATCTGTCCACAATCACCCATACAACATTCTTACCACTAGAGGTTCTCGGAAGACCCATTACAAAGTCCATCGAGATAGAGTTAAACTTCCATGCAGGGATCGGTAAAGGTTGTAAAAAACCACCAGGCCTTTGATGTTCAATCTTTATCTTCTGAAAAACCAAACACCTAGCCACAAACTCGGCCACTTCCCTCTTCATATTCGGCCACCAAAAGTTGTCCTTAAGGTCCTTATTGAGCTTAGCTCCCCCAGGATGAACAGAATAGGGAGTAGAATTAGCTTCTTCGAGGATCTTCTTCTTAACACTCGGATCATTACGCACACACCAACGACCCATGAACTTCATATCACCTTCGGCACCTATCTCAAAACTTTCAGCTCGTCCCTGTGCCTTAGCAGCACGAATCTTTTCTAGCGTCGGATCCTCCTTTTGCTTACTCCTCAATTCTAGGAACAAGTCAGGTTCAACACTCAAGGAAAAAGGGTAGCAACAGACCCTTGAGGTACCACCTCAATCTCGAGCTTTCGGAACTCCTCACACAAATCCTTAGGCAAGATTCTAGCAGCACTAAGAGAGTGTTTAGTCTTCCGACTAAGAGCGTAAGCAACCACATTAGCTTTTCCGTCGTGATAATCGAGCTTCAGATCATAGTCTTTGATCAAATCCAACCACCTTCTTTGCCTCAAATTCAACTCACGTTGAGTGAAGATGTACTTTAGACTCTTGTGATCGGTAAATACCTTGCACGGAACCCCATATAAATAGTGTCGCCAAATTTTAAGAGCAAACACTACAGCAGCCAACTCAAGATCATGATTAGGGTAGTTCCTCTCGTGCACTTCAGTTGTCTCGAAGCGTAAGCCACAACCTTCCCTTGTTGCATAAGACCACAACCCAAACCATGATTGGATGCATCACTGAATACTTCAAACTCAACCCCTTCAGTAGGCAAAGTCAGAATTGGAGCAGTAGTGAGACGTTTCTTTAACTCCTGAAAATCTTCTTCACACTCAGCTGCCCACACAAACTTGCTTTCTTTCCTCATCAGCTTGGTCAACGGCTGTGCTATCTTGGAGAAATCTTGGACAAATCTCCTATAGTAACCAGCAAGACCTAGGAAACTCCGGATCTCAGACACATTCTTCGAACTTTCTCACTCTATGACAGCCTTGATCTTAGAAGGATCTACCATAACACCATCCTTATTGATCACATGGCCTAGAAAAGATACTTCCTTCAACCAGAATTCACACTTGGAGAGCTTCGCAAACCATTTCTGTTTCCTCAGAATGTCGAGGATTATCCTCAAGTGCTTCTCATGCTCCTCCTCATTCTTAGAGTAAACGAGGATATCATCGATGAACACTACAACACACGTGTCCAAGTACTCATGAAAAGAACGGTTCATTTGATCCATGAACACAGCAGGCGCATTTGTGAGTCCAAAAGGCATGACGATGAACGCATAGTGCCCATATCTTGTTCGGAAAGCAGTCTTAGGGATGTCTTCTTTCTTTACCAGGAATATGATGGTAACCTGATCTCAAGTCAATCTTAGAAAAGACTCCAGCACCCTTTAACTGATCAAACAAATCCTCTATTCGGGGCAACGGATACTTATTCTTGATCGTCACTTTATTAAGCTCACGGTAATCAATACACAAGCTCATACTCCCATCTTTCTTCTTGACAAACAGAACAGGAGCACCCCATGGAGATAGACTTGGCCTTATGAAGCCCTTGTCAATCAACTCTTGCAACTGAGCCTTCAGCTCTTGTAGTTCGGACATCGCCATTCTATACGGAGCCTTCGATAACGGAGCAGTACCAGGCATAAGGTCGATGCCAAACTCGACATCTCTCTCTGGAGGGATACCAGGCAACTCCTCAGGAAATACATCAGGATACTCACGGACTACAAGGATATCCTCCATTTTCACTTCTTGGGACAGATCTTTAACCATGCATAGGAACACTTGTTCCCCTTTCTGACGAAGCTTTTGCATTTTCATGGCAGATACGATCTTTATCCCCTTCTTCAGAACAACTCCCCTGTAAGAGACACGCTTACCGCAAGGACTACGAAGCGTCACCTTCTGATCACGGCAATGAATCTGAGCATGGTACTTAGATAACCAATCCATACCTAGGATGACATCGAACTCGGACATGGAAAACTCCTTAAGATCAACAGGAAGATTAGTACCCATGAGAGAAATAGGTACGTCACGATACTCGGCATGGAAAGGATAGCTTTCGCCGGAAGGAAGAGAAATGAGAGTTCGTAAAGGAGAAATCGAAGATAGGTTAGCCTTCTGAATAAAAGAAGTCGACACAAACGACATTGTAGCACCAGAATCAAATAACACACAAGCAGGTACAAAATTAACAAAGAAAGTACCAGCAATAACATCAGGATGAGCATCGGCATCGGATGAGTCATACAGTAAACTCGATTCTTAGGCGGAACAGTAGAACCGGAAGGACCAGCAGAAGGATTAGCTCTCGGATTCTTAGGACACTCGAAAGTCTTGTGACCTTCCTCTCTACAGTAGTAGCATACAACCTTAGAACCATCACAGTTCTTCCCCGGATGAAACGATTTCTCACACCTCCTGCATTTAGTAGGATCATAGCTCGGTCTAGCACCAGAATTCTGAAATCCACCTCGAGCATTGGGTTCGAACCTTGGCTTCTTTGCAGGTCTATATGTTCAACAAGATGTTCAAGAAACAACTTGGGGACACAATGGAGGTCTATATCGACGATATGCTGGTCAAGTCCAAACAAGCTGGAGATCATGTATCTCATCTGCAGGACACCTTTGATGTATTGAAAAAATACAACATGAAGCTGAATCGATCAAAATGTTCATTCAGAGTACCAGCTGGTAAGTTCCTAGGTTACATAGTAACGCAGAGAGGAATTGAAGCTAGCGCAGATCAGATCAGGGCACTCATCAATATCCAGTCCCCCAAGAACCTAAAAGAGGTTCAGAAGCTGACAGGAAGAGTAGCAGCGCTCAATCGCTTCATCTCTAGATCATCAGATAAGTGTCATCTTTTCTATCATGTGCTTAGGAAAAATAAAAGTTTTGATTGGACTGCAGAACACAAAGCTGCTCTACAACAGCTTAAAGCATACCTAGCTACACCACTCGTACTTTCCAAACCAAAGCCAGGTGAGACTTTACAACCTTATCTAGCTGTGAGTAGCACAGCTGTTAGCGCAGTACTAGCTAGGGAGGCTGACAATCAGCAGCTACCCGTGTATTATATCATTAAATCCTTACTCGATGCAGAAACAAGGTACACCTCTTTAGAAAAATTGGTGTTAGCTTTATATACAGCTTCGAGGAAACTCCGACATTATTTCGAGGCTTATCCTATATGTGTTATGACTAATTATCCTATAAAAGCTGTATTACGCAAACCTGAGTATACTGGCAGGATGAGCAAATGGGTCGTGTCACTTAGTGCCTATGATATCAGGTACCAACCAAGGACCTATAAAATCACAAGCCTTAGCTGATTTTGTGGCAGATTTCAGTCCTACAGGTAGTACGGCACATTAATCAGGTAACACCTACAAGTAGTTGGAAACTATTTGTAGATGGTTCTTCCAACTTTAGAGGAGCTGGACTAGGTATAGTCCTAAAATCGCCACAAGGGGACATGATAGTACGATCTATTTGTTGTGATTTTAAAGCTACTAAGAATGAAGCCTAGTACGAAGCTTTGATTGCAGGTATGACTGTGGCTCGAGATCTGGGGGCAACCAAGTTGCAGGTATATAGTGATTCTTTGCTTATCGTTAGCCAGGTAAAAGGAGAGTATGCAGCTAAGGACTCAAAGATGTCTCTGTACTTGGAGCTGGTCAAATCAAAGATATTGCTCTTTTAAGAGTTTACAATACAACAGGTACCAAGGGACCAGAATACGAAAGCTGATGCACTAGCTAACCTGGGTTCCGCACTTAGGAAATGCAGCTTCAGCAATATCCCTATCGCTCATTTAGTTGCGCCAGCTATTAACAAAGAGACAAACAGTATACTTAGCATTAGTGACGAAACAGGTGATGATAGCTGGACAAAGCCACTATTGGATTACCTAGAAAGGGACATACTACCAGATGACAAGCTGGAATCAAGAAAGATACGCATGAAAGCTAGCAGGTACCAGGTAATAGCTGGAGTCTTGTTTAAACATGCAGCTAAGCAGGATATGTTGCAGAGATGCTTGGAGAAAGAGCAGTGGGAAGCTACCCTCAAGGAATTTCATGAGGGAGAATGCGGCTCACATACAGCAGGAAGGAGCTTGTCTAACAAGATCTTATCTTATGGATATTATTGGCCAACGTTGCGTAAGGACGCCAAGAGGTACGTAGCTAAGTGTGAAAGTTGTCAAAAGCATGCAGGTATGATACATAAGCCCTCTGAACCATTACACCCCACGTTAACACCTTGGCCATTCATGAGGTGGGGCATGGACATAGTAGGAAAGCTGCCAGCTGCGCCAGGTCAAAAAGTATTATGTTGGCCTTGACTGATTACTTTTCTAAGTGGATTGAAGCTGGTGCATTCCAACAGGTAAGGGATAAAGAAGTGATTGCCTTTATACATACTAACATCGTTTGCAGGTTTGGAGTACCTAGTGAGATTGTATGTGACAATGGGTCACAGTTCATAAGTGATAAAACGCGATAATTTTGTCACGAATGGAACATCAACCTGGTAACATCAACACCCAGGTACCCACGAGCTAATGGACAAGCTGAGTCCAGCAACAAGGTAATCATTAATGGCATCAAAAGGAGGTTGAAAGCCAAGAAAGGTAAATGGGTGGAAGAGCTGCCTAAAGTTCTTTGGGCCAACAGGACAACACCTAGAGGAGCAACAGGGCAGACCCCTTTCTCATTGGTCTATGGCTGTGAAGCTGTCTTACCAGCAGAAGTGGCTATACCCACTGTCAGGTATGGGCTCTTAACCTCTGAGCTAAATGACTCTGAATTGTCTTACGATTTAGATACCGTAGAGGAACTACGAGACAGCGCACTGGTTAGAATGGCCACCCAGCAACAGATGGTGGCCCGCAGCTTCAACAAAAACGTGAAAGCTAAAGTTTTCAAGCAAGGAGACTGGGTGCTAAGGAAAGTCTTCCAAAATACCCAGGAATTGAATGCAGGAAAGCTGGGTGCCAGCTGGGAAGGCCCCTACTTAATTGAACAGGTAGTAGGTAAAGGAGCATATCGCCTAGCTACAACAGAAGGGAAAGCTCTGCCCAGAAGCAGGAACGCTTCGCACCTTAAACTTTACCATTTCTAAAAAGCTAGGTAATCAGTTTGTGTACATAAGATGACAAATGCAAAGCAGTTACACCAGGTAGGAAAACTCCGCTAAGTAGAGCCAAGGAACGCCAGGTTAGGCCATTCTCCTTGCAACTTTTTACCTATAAGAGCATCAACACTCATGATATAAAAAACACATCATCCCTCTCTATCTACCACTTTCTCACTCATCATATTAAAGTTGATCATGTCTTATGATCAAATTGCTCAAATGCACCTCACTCATGAACACAAAAAATTACATCATCCCTCTCTCTCTTACTTTTCACTATACCCCACCTTGTTTTCTCTCTCCTATTTCAATACATCTATTTAATTATGATACTACATTTATATTGTGTAATAATTAATATTAAACTTAAATAAATAATTAATAATAATTTGTTAATTTTAATAAATTGTTAATTAATCTCGTTTATGATTAATGATTAATTAATTTATTACTTATTTACAAAAAAAACGACCTCGTTTAATGGTAGTAGATTAATAATACGCTTAATTAATTAATTAATTTTGATGGCTTAATAATACGTAGATAATTAATAGTTTATTACATTTATGTTTTAATAAGTACTCAATTATAAGGTTAAAATGATACAATCTCTTAATCATACAATAAAAAAGCCATTACATTTTAGAACTTACCTTAATATTTCCTTCAATATCAGAATTTTTGTTTCTAGAAAAAGCCCTCCCCAATTACTCAAAAACCCAATTAAATTGATTTAGAGATAAAAATAATAATTTTCGGAAGTATGTCAAAATATATCAAAATGGATGTCCTTTTATAGATCTCAAAAAAATAAGACCGTTGGTATTTTAATTTTTTTTACTTTGTAGATTTTTAGATATAGCCGTTTTAAGTTTTGAAGCGAAAATTGTAACCGTTCTAACAGCAGCCATGTGTCGCGTTCGTAATGGACCATTTGGTATGAGGCGTCTGACGCGCGTCAGAATTCACCTTTTTTTTTGAAATTTTTTTGCTATGTGCAGCTCAAAACTATGTGTTTTGAGCTTAAGATGTTACACCTTCAGCTCAAAACTCGTAGTTTTGAGTTGCATAAAGCAAAAAAAAAATCTGATTTCCTATTTACAGATTTACTCATCCCTTATGAGTTGTTTGTAAAGTTGATCACAATGTGATCAATTTGATGAGTGATCACAATATGATCTACTTTTGTTCATGAGTGTAGTCCATTTTTTTTGTTCATGCCTTATGATCTATTCTTATGATCAAATAGATCATGAGTGTAATTGCTCTAAAGACTTTTTTCTAAAAAACTTACTGACTTAGGCATCAGAGAGTCATTGGTTATGCCAACGACTATCTTGGCCTAGCCAACGTATGCAGGTACAGCAAGACTAGCTACAAATGGGGCACTAACCTAGCCTCCTAAAGCTATCTAAAGACGCAAGAACACCTAGACACCTTGGAAAGAAGCTACCAGGGATGCATCAGCTAAGGGCTACACGCCTAGGTAACAGGGCCCATCACACAAGTCATTGGCATCACAAAACGCCAGGTAAACAACGCAAAGCAGCTTGCTCATTTCATCAAAAGTGCGCATATATATACTAAAGACAAATTTGTTCATCAGACACACCGACCCCTTGGCCGGCGGTAAAATTATCCAAAGCAGAAAAATTAAATTGTTTGACGATAACAGAAATAAAGTAAGATTCTAAGAAGAGAACTAGGCCACATTCTTAGCTGGGGCCTTCTCGGCTGTAGGCGTTTGCTCGGGCATCTCAGGTGCTGGGGCAGAACTGCTAGAAGGTTCAACGACAACATCAGCTACGGCCTTAGCTGAAGGCTCAGCTAGATCCTTGGCCGAGGAGTCAGCCGTAGAAACCTCCTGCCCAGGAGGAGTTAAGCCCAAGGCCAGAGCTCTAAGATCTGCGATACTTCCCATAGTAGCTAGGAAAGCATCGGTATATTTATGCAGCTCTTTATTCTCCAATTTCTCAAACAGCATTAGAAATGCCAGCTTGGCAGGCTCAACAATTTGGACCTCTGCCATTTTATCCAAATGAATATCTTTCTGATGTGCCAGCTGAGCACCCAGAGCATCTCTTTCTTTCACCACCTCTGCCAGCTTGTAGGAAGCCGCCTTATCTTCCTCCCTAGCTTCCTCCCTAGAAGCAGCAACCTCAGCTTCCGCTGAAGCTGCAAAGAGCCTCTTTGCATCCCTCTCTTTCTCCAAGAGCAGTGTTTCAACTCTGCGCTGCTCCTCAGCTATAGCTTGCCCCTTCTTGGCCTTCTCCAGCTCCTCCCTCAAAGCGGCCACCTCAGCTTGGGAAGCCTTAAGCTGAGATGATATCGTAGCAACAGCTCTCAGGCTAGAGCGTGTTGCCAGACAGTTTTGCAGGGCCTAGAATAAAAACATTAACGTGTAAGAAGGGTAAAAAGCAAAGAGCGTCAAAATCAAAAGAATTAAGGAATAAACAGGAATTATACCTGGAGAGAATATTGAACCGCGTGATTCACAATCACCTCAGGATCCTCAGACCTGAGACGCTCTGCTGCAGGGAAGAATAGCCTCTCAGCATGTGGCCATATGACATTATTTAACCCATCCTCAGATAGGAAGTTTGCTGGCATTAGCAGATTAACCGTTGAAGTACTAGGAGGAGGAGGGTCCAAATCCAGTTTGATTATGGGGGGAGGCATGCTAAGTGTAGAAGTGGCAACCTTGGCAGGAGTAGCTGGCTTAGGTTGAGTGGAGGTAGTAGGCACTCCAGACCTCTTTCTTTACAACCGAGCCACAGCATCGGCTTGAGACAAAGTACTACCTTTGACTACACAAGAACAGTAAAAGAGTAATTAAGACTTTATACCTAGAAAACCCTAAAAAAAAGTTAAACTGAGAGATTATCCTACCTGAAGTCATGGAATCGGTTCCGGATGTAGCAGGAGTCAAGGATGAAGTAGGAATAGCTTTGAAGGGGGAGTATAAGTTCTTTTTTCCAGAGAGATGCTGAGGAATACCTTCGCTCTCTCGTCCTGGTCTTCTAAGGTTTCCACAGCTTCAGACGAACCTGAGAAGAAGCAAGGTTAAGGTCATAGTTAATAGAATATTCTAAAGAAGAAAGAAAAAAACAGTATAATACCTCCAGCAGGCCAGCTAGAGGGGAGAAACAACCCACCTTCACCAAGGGAATCCTTGGCGACAAAGAAAAAACGAGTCTTCCAAAAAGACTCTGAGGCACTAATAGGTTCTAGTCGTATCACCTAATCAAAAATAAACCTACAGACCTCTAACTAGGTAGTCAGTGGAAGCAGGGTCGAATCCACAGGGAGACAGAGTTTCTAAATCAATATTTACCCAATTCAGCTACTCTAGAGTAAATCAGAGAAGAATTAATTAAACAAATAATTAAGCTAAGAAAGACGGGAAAAATCGAAGATTTAACTATGGACTAAAACCTAGGGTATTAGGTCGGTCCACCATGCTTATACCAATCAAATAGGGTCAACTACTACCAAAACCTAAGTCAAGAATCGGGGGATTAGAGCCTATGTTGAGCTATGGTTAAGATCAACGCTCATAGTTCAACATACGCCGCATGGTCACTAACGTAATCAGAACTACTGATGTGTCCTAGGCCTCTAGTCGTAAGACGGATCTGTGCAAACAACTATTAACCACAAGCAACCAATGAAATTGCGCAATAACATTAATTACTCAATAAAGAACAAACCACATCACAATCACCCTAATCAAGCCCTAGAAATTGATAGAAATCTAAATCACAATCATGGTATAAACATGGCTTTCCTATCTAACACCCTAGAAAGAGACTACTCAGACATGATCGAATTAACAACGACAAAACTAATATGAAACCCTAACAATTGCATCATGAACGATTAAATAAATAAATTAAGCAATCAAGAGTAATAAAAGAGATTAGGGTAGGAAAGAGTACCAATTGACGGAAAGCAGAAACTTTTATTGAAATCGAAATAGGTTTGATCACCTCTAAATTAATCTAAAGTGTTTGAATTAAACTAAGAACAATGAAGAATAAAACTAGTCTAAAGCTAATGAAAGATGAATAAAAGATGTCTCTAAATAATGAGGAAAACGGTATTTATAATACCCCTCAAGTCTAATTAAAAATAGGAAGCAAAAGACGAAATTCGCGACAAATGGCACCAGACCCTATCGGGCCCGAGCACAATACCCGATCGGGTGCCCAGCAGCTTTAGCTTTTTTGGTCTTCTGGCGCCTTCGTTAGCAGCAGCGCAGCATTCAACGCAAAACGAGATCCACCCGATCCAGAACCCGATCGGGTCTGTGATCGGGTCCTCACACAAATTCCACTAGCGTGCTCTCTTGACACGCAGCATCACAATGGCACCTAGCAGCATCCGGCCCGATCGGGTCGGGCACACTATGCCCGATCGGGTCTGGTGCATTGATGCTCGCCCGATCTGATCGGGCACGCCTTGCCCGATCGGGTCCGTGACTTTCATACCCGATCATAAATACTTCGCCCGATCGGGCCATTTCTGCCCGATCAGTGTACGGAGACCTCCTTTTTGACTCTTTGGCTCTCTAATCTTCACGTTTAGGGGTCTTGGGACCTCCTAAACTACCCATAAAACTCATGAGCCTTCCTACGTGCCCCGTAACATCTCGTGAAGCCGTGGTTGCTTTTAATTGGCTCGGGAATAGGGAGAAAACTCCCTAAAACCTGCAATTCAACACTAAAACACGAAACCACAACTATTTACGATAGTTAGCACAAAATAGCTCCCAAGAGCTCCAATGACGCACAAATTAACTTGTAAATAAGGGAGAAAACTCTATATAAATACGTGATATCAGGCACCAGTCCCTTCTACAGGGTTGGGATATTTAGGCTTCTGCTTTAAAGTGACTTTGTTGGGGCTGATGATCTTTAGGCTGTAAAGAGTGAGTAGATCTTCTAGGGAAAAAGAAGGACTCCAATCCCTAGTAGCAGACTCTATGGTGAAACAAATTTTCCAGAATCCTGGCATTAGCTGACCAGGAGAGAAGTTTAATACTTCCACAAAAGAACGCACTAAAGGTGTAAAATTGAAGCTATAACCTAGAAGAAAGGGGTATTCATAAAAACAAACTAGATTTTCTGGGGTCTTTTCCGGCCGATCAAACTCTTCAGGAACCACAAATTCTGTACTCTCAGGGAAGCTCCCTCTAAGCCTAATATTCTCAATGTCTTCCCAAGTGATAGAAGAAGCCACATCATCCTTAGCCTTTCCCATTGAAGTAGGTTTGGGGATGAAAACCTTCTTTCTGGCGGACTGTTTAAAAGGCATGCAAAGAGGCGAAAGAGGAAAGGAAGAGAGAGAGAGAGAACAGACTTACCAAAGAGAGAGGAGAATAAACGGAATGAAAATCCTTGTGCAATCTCTTGACTTTAAGCTACTCTGACACACCAAACGGCTAGTATTTATTTCTTGAAGTAAATGAACTTAAGTGAATGATAAAACTCAGTTCATTAAAGCTACAATGTGTTTCATTTAATATCTGCGCCTCTTGAAAAACCTATCTTTTATGACAAACGTTATGTTAACATGTTATTAACTTGCAGCTTCACTACGCAAGGCCAGCAGCACAAGCTACAAGTTAGGGGCAATCGTTACGCCATGAAATTTATGTAGCTACTGGTGCAGGTTAAAAATCATTACAGTTATGAACTCCCAGCTTGAGACCTCCGGCTAAGAAAATCCAGCTTGAGAACTGTCAGCTGAGAAGGATCAGCTAGTGCTACCCAGCTAAAAGAACACAACTCTGTTTGGAATACGTTACGAATCAAGATATCAAAGCCTGAAGATCCGCGGAGGAGTAAAAGCCATAATTACGGGAAGACAATAAAGAGCAAGGATCTTGCTCAGCAGCATTAATGGCGGATACAAATGGAGATTTGAGAGCTGTTTCAAGACGTGGCTGGTTCAAACGGATACATTCCTCTCTGCTATATATAGTTGAAATGATTGTATAAACACACAAGTTCATACGCACGTAGCATTTACATATAAAAGTACAAGCATTGTTCTATAAGCTTACGAATTACGAATTACTTAGTTACAAAGGCACTAGGGCTGTAATCAAAAGTATAGTGGATTGGTGGACTCAAAGCCACCCGCGGTTTTTCCCTTATTCCACGGGTTTCCACGTCACCACCTCTGGTGTCTTGCCTCTATCTTTATTTGCTTTCTTTGTTCATCCTAGCTGTGCTGAGCAGCTTCCAGCAACCTGGCAGTATCCTAGCTGTAGTTCCCAGCTTAGTTTTGCTTTAGCAGAATTTAGCATAAACAAATGGTTTACAAAAGGAAGTGTATTGCTAATATGGTACTGTATTTAAGAACCTAACCGCTTCCTGTACATGCAAATTGCTCCTAAACAATTTTGAGTTAAGCATATAACTAGCACTAAACTAAACTGTTGTCAAAGTTTTAGTTAAAGACCTGTGAAAACATAGCTAGAGTCCTATACGTACAATTACAAAGGTTAACTTTTCTGTTATATACTAATTTTGAAAAAGGAAAATAATTTAAAATCTAATCAAATTTGACCAAAAGAGTTTCATATCTCAAATTTTATAGTTGATTTGACCAAGGTTGTTAAAATCGAAATTTTACTTTGGATTAGAAGAATACCTCAGAATCAAATCGTAGAATCGTACCATTTAGATATGGTAATGGAGATGATAGAGATAGGGTGCAAATGAGGTGTTGCCGGCGGAAGAAGATGGAGAATGTCGGAGGGTGTCTTATTTTTCTTTTCTTTTCTCTTCTCCCTCATTTCAATATTTAATTGGTTTTCTAGAATTTAAAAACTAACAGAAAAGTTCACCTCTTTAACTTTAGAAGTCCCCAAATGTAACTTTTCATAGTTTAGGTCCTAATTAAGTATAACGTTGGTAATAATTTAGTCCCTAGTTATATGCTTTAACTCAACAATTTTTTCTCATACTAATTAGTACGTTGATGTAATACAAAAGATGTTCCGATACTTTTTAGTTTGGGAATTCGATTTTGTACTTTCTGATCGAAGTATTAAGTTGCCTGAAGTATTTCATTATCTTTCTCCCCTCGCTCTTAAAAGCCCTCATTTTAAAGATAATTTAAGGATTTGCCAATTTACCACCACCTTTATGGATTATAGCAAATCTTATTTTTTCTTTTCTTTTACTAACTTATAAGGTTTTATATAAATTTAAGGTAAAAATTGATCGCAACAGCACCAATTATAGGTTGAGTGAACAAAACAATATGACATTAATCAGGTGAAAGAGGCAACACCAACTAATGCTTGGGGCGCGAAGTATAACATGACGAGTTCGAATTTGGATCATCCGTAAGATTTTCATGCTATTTATGCTATGCTTTTGACATATTTATGACATGTGCAACACCCCAAACATTAGTTTGTGCAAGTACACCTTGTGCAAGTACTATATACATTCACCTCAAAATAGTAAGGCCACATTTAATCCATAATAATACTGATAAAACAACTTAGAGATCAAAGCAATGTTAGTTCTTTCAGTTCTCTTCTTTTTACACGTTTTTTTCATCGGCGATGTAGACTTGTTCAGTATGTCTCTTTTTGACACCTGACGATGGAAAAAAAAACTATTAACAAAAATTTCAAGAGTAAAATATATTTCGGGATACCAAATTTTGAGAGTTTTAATCGTTTGGGGACTCAACTTTTTTAATTGTTGGGAGACTCGTTCACCGAAAAATAACAAAATTCGGCTAACCTCATCGTATACAACTAACAAGAAAAGGAGAAAAAAAAAACAGGAAAAGTTGGAATATACATAATATTTTATAGAAAAAACACCAATTTTCATGACAATAACGTAATTCTACACCAATATTATATAAAAGAGCTCGCTCTAATAATCTAATTTAACTAGAGAAAAAGCTAACACCAATTTACAAAATATTTAATACCTCAACAAAAAAATTAGAAAAAGTATTTAGTTAATTATGTTATCATCAATTTTAAAACATCAACAAAAAATAGCACTAATTCTACATTAGACTCGGATTGTATTGTTCTAGATGTTGTTAATTTGAAAATATATGCTAATATAAGCCAAACTCTAGTACCCAAAGAAAAGTGCAAATAGGATATCGACACTATCACTATAAAGCATTTTACTTATTCCGTTTTGAAACGTCCTTAATCTCAACACTACATGCAAAGAGTTTACAAACTTTAATCCACAAAAATTGACTAATTATACACATAATGTACACTCTTGAAAAAAAAAATCAGATGCTATACTACACATATTTTGGAATAAATTTGTTGCCAAAGTTTCAAATTTCACCACTATATACCTAAACCCTAACCAAGATTGTCAACATAAAAGAAAGTTTTCACCTATTAATTTGCAAAAGGAGTGAAAGAAAGTGGCATGAATGAAATATACCCAAGGCCTTTGTTGATGTTGTTTGAAGATTTAGGCTCCGTTTGTTTTAACGGAAAACAATTTTCATGAAAAATCACTTTTCAAGGAAAATAATATTTATTCAATGGAAAACATGATTTTGGAAAAAGTTTTCCTTTGTTTGTTTGGTTAGAGGAAAACTTAGAAAGAAAAGGTAAATGGAGTAAAAGAAAAGGAAAGATGGGAGGAGAGAATATAGAGAAGTAAGGATTGAAAGAGGAAAATATGGCATACCTTCTTTATAAAAGTAAATTGGTTTTCCTTTTCTAAGAGCATTTTCCCACCTTTAAGAAAATTATTTTCCCCTCCTTACCAAAACAAACAAAGGAAATTGAAAGGAGGAGGAAATCCATTTCCCAAGAAAATGGATTTCCACCAAAACAAACGAAGCCTTAGAGTTTAGATTTCTTGGCCATGTTTATCCTTCAATAAGATATGACGAATAGTAGTGTTTTTTTCCTTCTGATTAGAAGGGTTGACGATTGATTTTCTTTTTGTGAAAGTATTGGGTCAGACCGTCTGACGCATTGTTTACTGTCAGACGGGCTGAGCCCAATACATTTTCTCTTCCATCCTCCAATGGTTGCTTCCATCAACCCGCACCACGCCAAACCAAACGCCACCAGACACATTTTCCCTCTGTTTATACCCGTTGCACTCCCCCGTCTCTCTGTTCTGTTTGGTGCTATGCACCAGCCCGCAGCCGCACTGCACCCATTCGACCACCATGCCCCACGGCCACCTGTGGTCGCTGCCAGCCTGCCACCACGTGCTCCGCCACCCAGACCCACCCAGACACCCTCCTCCTTCTCGTTATTATGTCCGTCGCCCATCAACAAACACCCCTTGCCTTTTCTCCTTGCTTGGTCTCTCCAAAATATTTACCTGAAACCCAAATCTATTTAAATAAAACCCAAAATTATATAACAGAAACTTAAACTTATCTAACTAAAACTAAAATACAACTAATTGAAACTCAAACATATAGAAAAGCATCCAACTTAATGAATAGAAGGTCCAACTAAACTTAAAACACATGCAACCGAAAGAATAGAAGGATCCAATGAACAACTAAAATCAAAATACATCCAACTGAAAAAAAACTAAAACAAATTGAAGTGGTCTGACCAAATGTTATGGTCAGACGTGTCTGACACAATACGTTCTTTTTTATTTTGGTTTTCCTAAGCTAGCTACACCCCAGACTTTTTGATATTCTAAGCTATGCCCATGATTATACAAAATTCTCAGTTGTACCCCTATTTTAATATTTATTAATCATAAATAACCTTTGATATGTCATATGATCGAATAATGACATACGAAGGTTAACCATACATGGTATTAGTAATTATTTGACTTTGAAATAGAAAAAGGAAAAAAGAAATAGGGAAGTCATAAATGATTTCGTTATAATGAGGACTCTCCCATGAAAGAATTTCAAAACCATTTCTGATTCACCTGTTTCTTTTTTCCATTTTTTATTTCAATATCCAATAATTACTAACATAACTTATGATTTTTTTTTAATAGGTAAGTGAGGAGAGTATATTGCATCAAACTTATTTACATCCTAGTGATCTTGTTCCCCAAAAGAACTCTCTAGGATGGACCCTTTAGAAGAGGCAAGCATCAAAACTGTAACTATACAGCTGCCTAAACAAAAAAATAAGTATCAAAACTCCACCTATAATCGTCTCAAAAATAAATTGTCTCTCTCTGAGACTTTTTTGGGCATTACACTTTGTATTCTATACATAGCACTATATCAAATTTGCTTTACAATGTGATTATTATTGCCAACTCTATTCGTTTCTCACTCTCGAGATAAAGTAAATGGTTGCCATGACATAACATACCTGCACATAATTTATGATTAACCTAACGGTTGTCACTAATATGATATGTCAAATATTACTTATGCTTAATAAGGATTAAATTAGAGGTACAACTAAGAACTATGTATAGCCATGGACATAGCTCAGAAAGCTCAGGGGGATAACTAAGAAAAACCCCTTTTTGTATGTGGTCTCTAGCAATTTTTTTCAGAGGTTAAATATCAGTTGTCGAATTAATTTTTTTTAATGTGTAAATAGAGTCCGGTGAGTTAATAGTTGAGTTTCTAGTAAACTAGTCCCCAACTGATTAAGAATCAAAGTTGAGTCCCCAAATGATTAAAAATCTCAAAGTTTGGTACCGTAAATACTTTTATCTATTGTCCTTGGGGGTGTTCAGCAAATGGCTTTAGAGTGGTTTTTTTATTGGCTTTTGGTTTTTGTATATGGTCAAACAACCAAAAAAGTGTTTGGTAAACCGCTTGCCAAAAACTGCTTTTACCAACTTTTTCCGTTGACTTTTGGCTTTTGCTTTCAATTTGTACTATACAGCCAACACTAACAATTGCTTTTACCAAACACTTTTATAATCAACCAATAATTACATAGCTGATCAAACAAGTCACAAGAAACAACCGGTCAAACCAGCCGCCATGAAAAACCACTAGCCAATTGCCAAACCCCCTATAGAAATAGTCTCGCAGGTGTCACCAGTTAGGCTCCATTCGTTTCAACTTATTTTCAGTCCTTATAAGTTCAGATAAAGTCTAGCTAATAAGGTCCAATAAGATCGAATAGGGTCTAATAAGGTTTTGATCTAATAAGGTCAAATAAGATCGAATAAGGTCCAATAGATCTAATAAGTTCAAATAAGTTAAGTTTATTTAAGATAAGTTCACATAAGCAAAAATAAGTTGAAAAGTGCGGATCCTTACTCGCCAGCTTCTATTCACCACCTTTAATTTGAGTAGATCGCGGGGAGAAACCCGTGGGTTGCATTGGCCCTTCCAAAGTTAGCACAATGAATATGTCCTACCTAGGCTAGATACTTTAAATCCTGCATCATCGAAATATCTATTACTCAGCTAAGGAGTACATTCACAGAATTAGTTAGTATTAGAGTATATATTGTATTTATGTTAATTATTGTATTTGATAACTTGCCTTGTATAGTTTTGGTAAGTTTCTTAAGTTGTAATCCTATGTATTGACATTGCTTATGCACACCCTAATCAAGGGGGAATTAACGATCTTTCATGGTAATCAGAGCAAGGTAAAAAAAATTCCTTCCTCCTGTCAGTGGCTGCCACGGCACCACACCTCCATACACACATGTGACACATCACCGCCCACTGCTCCCTTAAACTACAGCAATGGCAGGCGGTGAATCCACCGAGCAACAATCACACAAAGGCCTTCACCCCGTCTATACCGTCGGAAATATACAACACAAAGTACGTGTTTTAGATGGCACGAAGGTCACCTATTCTTCTTGGGTTAAACTTTTCACCCTCCATGCTCATGGATACAAAGTTTCTCATCATATTGATGGCACACCACCTCCGGCGAAAACGGCTTCCGATTATGAATCTTGGCGAGAAATTGACTCTCGTGTTCTTCAATGGATCTACGGATCGCTGTCCGATGACCTTTGCTTGCGGATCTTAGAGCCCGACACCACGGCTTACGAAGCTTGGATAAAACTCAAGAACCTTTTCCACAACAACAAAGGATCTCGTGCCGCTACTCTCGAACATGAGTTTAACAATTTAAAACTCGACTCTATGCCGTCTCTTGATGATTATTGCCACCGTCTCAAGGATCTAACCGACCAATTATCCGACGTTGACAGTCCGGTCACACAACAACGTCTAGTTCTTCAATTGGTTAGTGGTTTGCCTGCGGAATTTGACACCGTGGCCTCATTTATTAATCAGCAAATTCCGTCCTTCGAAACTGCTCGAAGTATGCTTCAATTAGAGCAGCAACGCAAAGCCGTCCGTGACGATGCTGTGCCATCTCCTGCTGCCCTGGTTACACCCTCCTCTCCACCGCCGAAATCTTCTGGGTGGTCTGAGACGCCACGCCAACAGCCTCAACGTGGCCAGCAGCACCACAACAATCGACGCGGAAACAACCGCGGACAGCAACGCAAGCACCAGCAGCAGTCGCGCGCTCCTGCAGCAGCGCACAGACCATTAGCGCCTGCTGGCCCTCCTTCTCCGGCATCGTACTACCCTGCGTGGGGTCCCCCTCTCTTATCTACTGGGCCCCACCACCTTGCCCGTACCCAACTCAGGCGGGTTGGGCTCCACAGTGGCAGACACGCACACCTCAGTGGCGTGGGTCTGCACCTCGCTCACAATTCCAGCAGCCTCGTCAATATGGTCATGCACATCTCATAGATTATGATGCACTTGAGCCTACTGATTTTGGAGCAGCATTTCAGTCTATGTCACTCCAACAACCCGATGATTCGTGGTATATGGATACAGGCGCTTCTTCTCATTTAACTGCCGATCCAGGTACTATTGTCCATTCGTCTAATTTGAGTAATATTCGTTCTATTTAAGTTGGCAATGGTAATACTATTCCAGTTATGAGCTTCGGTACTTCCCAAATCCCGACCCCTACCCGTCCCCTATCCCTTAAAAACGTGCTATACACTCATCAAATTATTAAAAATCTCATTTATGTCCGTCAATTCACTAAGGATAATCATGTGTCTGTTGAATTTGACCCTAATGGTTTTTCTGTGAAGGACCTTCGGAGTGGGACTACTCTTATGAGGAACAACAGTAATGGGGACCTTTATCCTGTCTCGTCATCATCATCTTCCGCCTCTTCACATCCTTCCGCCTACATCACTCATTCTTCTCCTGATTTGTGGCATGATCGTCTAGGCCATCCCGAACCAAATGTCATGGACTATCTTAGAGTTAATTTATGCATTAAATGTAATAAAGGACGTGGATCCTCTTTATGTAATTCATGTCAAATTAGTAAACACAAACGACTTCCCTTTTATGATTCAACTTCCTCCACTATTGCTCCTTTTGATATTATTCATAGTGATTTGTGGACTTCGCCTCTTTTAAGCAAAAGTGGTTATAAGTATTATCTTGTGCTTATTGATGATTATACTCATTACGTATGGGTGTATCCCCTCAAATATAAATCTGAAGTGTTTGCTAAATTCCTCCAGTTTAGTGCATATGTTCGTACCCAATTCAATCTTCCTATAAAATCTTTTCAATGTGATTTGGGTCGTGAATTTGACAATACTCCCTTTCATAAGTTTGCTGTGACTAATGGTCTTATTTTCTGATTCTCGTGTCCTCAAACTTCTTCTCAAAATGGTAAAGCCGAAAGAATGATTCGACGCCTTACTGAAATCGTGCTTTCCCTTCTCTATCACGCCTATCTCCCTCCTTTCTTTTGGGTTGAGGCTCTCCATACCTCTGCCTATCTCCACAATATTCTTCCCGTCAAGTCCCTCCGCTTCCGCTCCCCTACCTCTCTTCTCTATCATAAGCATCCCTCTTACGACCATCTTCGTGTGTTTGGATGCCTATGCTACCCTAATC
This sequence comes from Patellifolia procumbens, assembly GCA_947645195.1. NCBI lineage: Eukaryota > Viridiplantae > Streptophyta > Magnoliopsida > Caryophyllales > Amaranthaceae > Patellifolia > Patellifolia procumbens. The sequence continues at coordinate 39,139 of CANSGD010000720.1, read as the reverse complement.
TCTCATCCAAACATCCTCACAAACTTGGCCCTCTCTCCACTTGATGTGTCTTCTTAGGATACCCATCTAATTATCGATGTTACCGTTGTCTTGATCTCTCCACGGGCAAAGTAATCCTCTCTCGTCATGTCACGTTTGATGAAAACGTCTTTCTCTATCATGACATGCCGTCCTCTCCCCATTCTCCCTCTGCTTATCACTTCTTGGACCCTGACTTCACTCCCACGTTTCCCCTCAATCACTCTAACACATTCTATCCTCCTCCTTCGGCCCCCATTGCCAACGTTCCTCCTCAGCCCACTTCCCCTCAGCCCACTCCCACTGAGCCTAATGCCACATCATCCCACACTCCTATTTTTCCACTCCCACCTCACTTCCCATCCCCTTCTCCTCAACCTGCTACTGCCAGCCCACTTAGCCTGACCCTCCCATCACTCGCCCCACCATTCATTACACACGCAGGCCCAAACCTCCACAGCCCACCCCTATTTTTCACAGCCCCCCCCCGTCCATTCACCACACCCCGCACCTTCCCCACCCTCCACCCCTCCTCCACCACCTCCCCCTCCACCTCCAGCCCCACGCCGTCGACCACCTCCACCTCCACCATCACACCCCATGACCACCCGTGCCCGCAATGGCATATATACCCCCTCACCCGTACCAATCTACTTGTCACCGCCCCCTCATCACTTTCCCCCCTCCCCAAATCACACCTCTCCGCCCTCCGTGACTCTAACTGGAATAAAGCCATGCAGGACGAATATCGTGGGACTTGGTTATGCGGCCACCTGGTGCGCATATTATTCGGAGTATGTGGTTGTATCGTCATAAATTTAACTCTGATGGCTCTTTGGCTCGATATAAAGCCTGATTGGTTGGAAATGGAAAGAATCAGCAGGTTGGCCTAGATTGTGATGAGACTTTCACTCCGGTTGTAAAACCGACCACCATTCGTACTGTGCTTGGGCTTTCTGTATCTCGCTCTTGGCCTATCCATCAGTTGGATGTCAAGAATGCTTTTCTGCATGGTGATTTGAAAGAAACTGTGTATATGCACCAGCCCCCCGGCTTTGTTGATCCCTCTATGCCTCATCATGTGTGTCAGCTCCACCAATCTCTTTATGGTCTTAAGCAAGCACCTCGTGCTTGGTATCAGCGGTTTGCTAATTTTGTTTTATCACAGGGATTTTGCAGCAGTGTTTGTGATACTTCGTTATTCATCTATAGGCATGGGCCTTACATGGCCTACCTCTTGCTTTATGTTGATGATATCATTTTGACTGCCTCTAGCAGTGCTGTTCTTGATTGTATTATTGGTACACTGTCTCGTGAGTTTGCTATGACTGACCTTGGATCTCTTCATCACTTTCTTGGTATTACTGCTTCTCGTACTTCTACATATCTTTTTCTATCTCAAGAACAGTACGCCAAAGACATCTTAGCTCGTGCTTCCATGACAGGGTGCAATCCTGTCTCCACCCCTGTTGATACCACATCGAAGCTCAGTGCCACTGATGGTCCTCCTGTAAAGGACCCCACTCTTTACCGCAGCCTTGCTGGCGCCCTCCAGTACCTCACCTTCACTCGTCCTGACATAGCCTATGCCGTTCAGCAGATATGCCTCTTCATGCATGCACCTCGTGAGCCTCATTTTCACTTTCTCAAACGAGTGCTTCGATATGTCAAAGGTACTCTTCAGCATGGACTTAGTATTTCTGCTTCTAATCTCACTCCCTCACAGCTTATTCTGATGCTGATTAGGCCGGCTACCCTGATTCACGTCGCTCTACCTCTGGATATTGTGTTTTTCTTGGTGATAACCTTGTCTCTTGGTCCTCCAAAAGACAAGCTACAGTCTCTCGTTCCAGTGCCGAGACTGAGTATCGTGGTGTTGCGAATGCTGTGGCTGAAACTAGCTGGATTCGCAACTTGCTTCTTGAGCTTCACTTGCCCATTCGCACTGCTACTATGGTTTATTGTGATAACATCTCTACAGTGTATCTCTCTGGCAACCCTGTTCAGCACCAACGAACAAAATATGTTGAACTTGATATCCATTTTGTTCGTGAAAAAGTTCAGGTTGGTCACATTCGTGTCTTGCATGTATGCCGACATCTTCACCAAAGGCTTGCCTCGACAGCTTTTCACTCGTTTCCGATTCAGCCTGAGCGTTTGTTCTCCTCCCGCTCCGACTGCGGGGGTGTATTAGAGTATATATTGTATTTATGTTAATTATTGTATTTGATAACTTGCCTTGTATAGTTTTGGTAAGTTTCTTAGGTTGTAATCCTATATATTGACATTGCTTATGCACACCCTAATCAAGGAGGAATTAACCATCTTTCAGTTAGTACTACTTATTAGACATCAAACTTGCCCAACTTGCTAATTGCTATGTGTTAGCTTCTTGGAGTAGATGTTTCGAGGTACCTTGATATGATTTGCTTCGCCAACTCTTTGACTTCAATGACATGAATTCGTTAAAGAGTCCTAAATAACTAGTATTACATCCTCTGATCCTCTATAAATTAGACATACTCATCCTAGCCTTAAAATCGAACAAAAATCACCAAGCATATATACACATACTTTTATCTCTTACCATAGTTCAAAAAAATGGTGGGTATCAAATTTCGCTCACCTCTTCGTTTGATAGTTCTAACGACCTCTCTTTTCATAGCCTTGCCCTCGAAAACAGACGCTGGAGGAATCGCGATTTACTGGGGCCAAGATGAGAGTGAGGGAACACTAGTGGGTTATATGAGTATGTAAACATAGCATTTCTCTCCACATTTGGGAGTGGCCAAACTCCACAAGTCAACTTGGCTGGCCATTGTGACCCTGCCTCTGGTGGGTGCAATAGAGTGAGCATTGGCGTCCGAAATTGTCAAAGCTTGGGGATTAAGGTCATGATCTCCATTGGCGGCGGTGCAGGAAGCTACTCCCTCACGTCGTCTGATGAAGCTAGAGGCGTCGCTGATTACTTGTGGGATAATTTCCTTGGTGGGCAATCCAATTCTCGACCATTAGGTATGCTGCATGAAATAGTATTATGCATGGTTATGAAGATATTATGTATGCAAAAAAAAAGTTTACTTAAAAATATTTATTGTGTTGGATTTAAGGCTTGAAAAGCCCCTTTAGGGTTTTTTTTCCCAAATGTCTCATATTGAGTTTTCCCTTGTAAGCTGAAGTTGACTTATTAAATTTATCTGAACTTATCTCTTAACTTGTTGGTACTTTTCTTGTTGACTTCTTGAAACTTATTGGATTTGTTAAAAACTCAAATCTTTTTTTCTTCTAAAATAAGTCAATATATATAGAATATAACATAATCCGGGCAAGCTCCATCCTTTTCAAGTCAAGGTAATCTTGTTATTCATCCATTAAAAAGAACTAGTATTTTTTCCCAGGTGATGCAGTACTAGATGGCGTAGATTTTGACATCGAGGCTGGAACACCCCACTACCAAGCCCTAGCTAGAAGACTCACGGAGCGTGGCCAGCAATCAGGGAAGAAAGTATACCTAAGTGCAGCACCTCAGTGCCCTTTTCCAGACCGATGGCTAAATGGCGCCCTAAATACAGGGCTATTCGACTACGTTTGGATTCAGTTTTACAACAACCCCCAATGTGAATTCGATGCTGCCAATCCTGATAAGTTCAGAAATTCTTGGAATACATGGACCTCTAACATCCCAGCTAACAAGTTCTTTGTTGGGTTGCCTGCATCAAGAGCTGCTGCTGGCAATGGGTTTGTACCTTCACAAACACTAATAAACCAAGTACTTCCTTTTGTTAAGGGATCTGGTGACAAATATGGAGGAGTTATGCTATGGAATAGAGCTGAAGATGTCAAAACTGGGTATAGTTCTCGCATCAAGGGTAGTGTCTGATTTGATTATCCTACTTGTACCAAATATATATGTATATATATGGTTTTACGTATTGCCAATAATTTTCTCTGTTTCCTTGTGTCTAATAATATGGTTAATAATGTATCAGTTTCTGAGAAGCTGAAAATCAGAAAATGTATCAAGGCAATGCCTGATTGGCTTATGTGGTACTAGTGCCTAATAATATGTCTTGCTGTACATGCCCCTATTTATGTAATGAAACGATCAGGAATAAAATTGCAGCTCTAAATCCATAGGCTCAATTTGACTTTCATTGCATGCTATGATGTATCGCAGTGTGTTGGCAAAGTAATTGTTTATGCCAAATTTTACACAAGTAAAATCTAGCTAGAGACCTACAACTAGCTAATGTATATGGATGGCTAATCAAGATGAACAAAGCAAAGAAGAACGAAAGAAAGCGAAAAAGAGAAAAAGACACCACGAATGGTGACGCGGAAAACCCGTGGAATAAGGGAAAAACCGCGGGTGGCTTTGAGTCCACCAATCCACTATAATCTCAGTTACAGCCCTAGTGTTTTATGTATCAACGTAGTTCGTATGCTAAGAACAATGTTTGCTTTTAGAATATAAAATGCTGAAGTGCGTAGAGCTTGTGTGTTTCTATATAATCATTGTGCTATTTATACTGAGATGAGTATCCGTTTTAATCAGCCTTTACAACGGCTTGTAACTGCCCCTTGATTCTCGCCCACGTCCGTATTTAATGGCTTTGAATGAGTCTTCATCCGCATTTATCTCTCTGTATCTTTGACTTAGTCTTTGCGAGATTTTAGGCCTTGGCAATAACTCATCCATAACGTTTTTAGCAAAGCTGGCCTTCCATATCCAGAGGTCCTAAGCTGGCCTTCCATAGCTGGAGAGCTCTAGCTGGATAATCCTAGCTGCAACAATCATTTAACCTATATCTTAGGCTATTGTTGAGTCATGCGTTTGACCTGTTCCAAGCTGGTGACCGAAAGCTGGAAGCTGGAAGCTGGTAGCTGGTAGCTACAAGCTGCAACCTGGAAGCTGGTAGCTGCAAGCTGCAACCTGGAAGCTGGTAGCTGCAAGCTAGAAGCTTACATCCAGTAGCTAGTAGTAGCTAGCTGGAAGCTAATACTCGGGAGCTATGGCTGGAACCTATGATCGTGGAACCTGCGAACCTGCAGAACTAGCTTAGGAAAATCTGGACATAACAGTAATTACCAACAACACAAGACGTGTAGAGAAAATAAATGAATAACTTTAATTTCTCACTTGTTGTCAAATCGTCTAGGCAATCATAGCCAAACTCAACCAAATAAAGCAAGTATGAACAACCCGCAAACTATTAAATAAAGCACATAATGATTTACGTGGTAAAACCCAATGAGGGGAAACCTTCACCGAAACCGTAGGTCGGCACTCGGCACCAAGCCCTTCCACTAATCAACAATAAATAAGTGGGTACATCAATGTCTCCCCTAGATAATACTAGAGGTACTACACACATCAAGAAACAATCTTGGAATAACTATGGAAACCAAAAAAGTGTTTTGATTTTTCAATATAAACACGACTACTATCTGTATGACTCTTTTATTTACATCTTATGCATCATATCAAAAAAAGGATTCTGACAATGATACAAAAAGACTCCGGAGTTATGTGTTGTTTTTTAAACAGGGTTCTATTATCAGTACCATTCTTTCTTCATTCAGAAAAAGCTTAATGGGTTACAACATTTAGTTCGAAAATTCGCAGGTTAATACGTACAGTAATAATGATAGTAATATGATACTTTCTCCGTCCTAAAAAGTTCTATATACTTGATCGGACACGTAGTTTTAGATGATAAGTTGTTGTTTGGTTATTAATTTTATTTTATTAAAAAGGTAGATGTGAGAGGAGTTAGTGGGGTATTATTTTATCTAAATCTGAGAGAATAGTGGGTCATGATTGAAAAGTCAAAAGAATAAGTAGTAGTGGGTCATGTCCAAAAATATAAGTGAATAGAGCTGTATGAGACGGATGATAAAAGAAATTGTATAGAGCTTTTTAAGATGGAGGGAGTGACAATCAATCATAAATCTGGAAACTAATCTTATGAAATTTGTACAAAGTGGGGTTGCCTTGAATTTGACAATTGAACAAATTGTCTTATAATTATGCTCTTTTTCTTTCTTTTTCAGGCCCGTCTAAGGCCCTGTGCAGGGTGAGCGACCGCACAGGGCCTCACGGAATATCAGGGCCCCCAGATCAGTGTTTGCGTATAAGATTAAATTGCAGCACACATGTACAAACTAAACACCTTTGATTCAGTGGTAACAGGTCATGCGTCCCTATTTGGTGAGTGAGTGGGACGGAAGTTCGAATCCTGGTTGACTCACAGTATTCCCCTCGCAATTCTCATTTTCTTTTTTAGGAGCTTTTATTACTTTTCCAACCTTTATTTGTTTGGTATAGGTGTTCCCACTTTCCCATATGCATTTTGAAACTTGTCATACAATTTTTTAGTAGCAAAAGTTTAGAATACTAGTATATGTTTATTTTGACTATGTTAAGGGGAAATAATTGATAATTTGTTTAAATAAAATACTTATTATAACGTGATTATATATACTAAAATATACTTTAAAAATTCATATACTATTATATTGTTTTAACTTGTAAGGGTCCACTTCAAAAACTTTCGGATCTTTAATCTTGCACAGGCCCCGATTTCTATGAGACGGCCCTGTTCTTTCTTGTTCTTCATGTAATCTCGTTTGGTTTATTTCTAAAACTTCTTTCTGCTTTAAATCTTCTTTCTATTGGAAGTTTTTGTTTTCCAGTTTACCTCAAAAACCGCATTTTTACTAGATATTTTTAGCTTTCCTTTTTACACAGGCTCCACCTTACATCTTTCAATTTTGATTCACCAAAATTATTTCATAACTCAGTTTTTTTTCTCTTACATTTTGACTAAGGTACACAAGAAATATAGTAATATACACTATTTTTCACTTCTCTCCAATTTCGTTGTACTATTATTCCCCTGTTTCTAAATGGAAACTAAGAAAAAAATCCGCGAGAGTACTTCTTTTTATTACTGTTTTCCATTTTATGTTGATATTTTAAAAAATCCAATTGCTTAGAGTACATTAGGCTAAAATAAGAACTAATATAATTAAACAATAAGGTTGAAATTTACGGGTTATTGACACATAATGGATACTAATGTAATAAAACAATCTTGAATGTAAAACTAAAATTTCTCAAATAACTATAATATGTTTTAGTCTTCGATTAAGTTTCATAGGATCTTTTGTATACAACATTTGATATAACCCATGCATTGCATCGGCATAAATCTAGTTTTTAATATTCCCTCTAGTTTTATCTTTTAAAAGTGTTAATTTTAAAGATACCTATTCTTTAAAGGGATTCATATCCGCAGCTAATCAATTTGTTGCTCTTAATATTTTCAAGTGTAACCTACTTCAAATATTTTTTTTACTGAAATATTTCATCAATATTGTCCATAGATAGAAACCAGAATTTAGCTGTTTGTTTCAATAGTTAAAGATGTGTATTACTTAAAGCATTGTTAATCTCAGTAACCTATTATTTTCCATCTTGGTTGTGAATTAATAATCCCTATAAACATCAAATTTTGCTCTTAGTGACTTGAGAGGAAATATATATAGAATGAGACATATATTATTGATTAAAGGGATTAATAAGACAATCAAAACCCCTTACCTTATCGTACAATTAAGTAAAAAGACTAGCATGTTACAACAACATACAACTAGGCACATAGTCCTTGGTACATTAGTGACCATGAAGCTTAACATAAATACTAGTAACACTCAGAAGTAGCTTAGACACTAGCTTTGATGCGAGAACTATAACCAGTTGTAGCATCTTCAGCTCTATTCCATAGCATAACTCCTCCATACTTATCACCAGATCTCTTAACAAAAGGAAGCACTTGACGCATAAGCGTTTGCGTCCCAACAAAGCCACTACCAGCAGCATCGTTTGAAGCAGGCAACCCAACAAAGAACTTCTTAGCTGGGACTTTAGATGTCCATGTATTCCAAGCATCTTTAAACTGGTTAGGATTTGAAGCATCAAATGAACAAGATGGGTTGTTGTAAAACTGAATCCATACGTAGTCGAAAAGCCCTGTGTTTAAGGCACCCTTGAGCTCTTCATCTGGGAAAGGGCACTGAGGTGCTGCACTTAGGTATACTTTCTTCCTTGATTGTTGGCTGTGCTGAGAGAGTCTCCTTGCTAGTGCTGCGTAGTGAGGTGTTCCAAGCTCGATGTCAAAATCAATGCCATCTAGTACCGCATCACCTGGTTATGGTGAAGAGAAATTTAATTTCATGTGCTTATAAGCCGAGTTAGTTTGTGTTAATTATAAGGAAAAATTGATTAGAATAATCCAAACTATGATCGTTCCGCCAAGAATAATCCCAACAATGAGTTATTCGTGTATAAACCCAGCTATTAAGAAGGTCCGCCATGAATGCACAGTGACCTAAAGGAAACCTATTTAACAGGTGTCAAGTTTTAATTGGTGGTTTGCAATTAATTTTAATTTTTAAAAATATTCCCACCCTTTTACCCCCTTCCTTTCCCCACGTTAGACTTAATCCACACCATACTCAACCAGTCAACCACCAGCCCTCCCCTCGCCACCACCGAAAAATTTCAACCCCAGCCACCACCTTACAAACTCCACCGCAGCACCACTCGACAACCACCACTCTTGTTCTCCCTCTTTCTCGCCCCACTCTCTTTCTTCGCTGCCGCGTCACTTTCGTTCTCTTCTCTTTTGGGGTGTGGTATGATGATTCTAGGTGATGTGGTGGTGGTGGTATCGAGAATTTAAGGCTTTTCTAGTGGTGGTGTCGGGAATTTATGGATTCTCTAGTGGCGGTGTCGAGAATTTATGGTTGCTCTGGTGGTGGAGTCGCGACTCAGATCTGCTGGGTCTCCTCTCTCCTCTAAAAAAATTCAACCTCGACTCACTCGTATCCGTTTTCCCCGACATTTCTAGTTTTCTTCTCTGCCTCTTTTTGTTGCAGAGAAACAGGATATTATTTCCCCTCAAAAATCCCAGAATTCTATTAATTACTTAATATGTATTTATGTATGTATTAATTTTACCTTGTACAACAATATACCAAGTGACAACAGGTGAAGATGGACGGTAGGTGCTAGAATTCCCGACACCACCACCAGAGTATCCATAAAATCCCTGGGTGTGTTTGTGTGATGTGGTGATGTCGGGTGATACGGGGTGTCGTGGTGGTATTGGGGTGATGTGGGGTGCAGTGGTGGTGTGGGGTGTTGGAAGGGGGCAGTGATGGGTGGGTGTGGTGAGGTGAGATGGTGTTGTTGGGTAGCAGTGGACTGGTGCACACGTGCTTAGGTGGTGAAATCAGAAATGGTGAGGTGTTTGTGGTAAATTAAAAAAGAAATAAAAAATTACCTTCTTAACAGGTTGCAAGTCACCTGGGTGTGTTTGTGCCGTACCTCCCTAATAGTTGGGATTATACATGAATAACTCATGGTTGGGATTATTCTTGGCGGAACAGCGATAGTTTGGATTATTCTAATCCATTTTTCCTAATTCTAATAACTTAAGCTGAACTTGTAACTTATTCTAATTTAGACGAGCTTATTGTAACATAAGAGAAGTTATTAGAATTTATCCAAACTTAGTATTTGCGTTGTTGAACTTATTTATCTTGAACTTACTTTTCCTTGCTTTTTTGAAATTCTTGAAAATTTCCGAACTCTTCCTTAATTATCTAAGAATAAGAAATGAGTTTAAAAGTTTAGTACTTTTTTGTCAAGTTGGTAAAGAAAAAGGAACCGATTGGCTAGGGACCTCATATAGGTTAAAACCTATCAAGCTGGTTTATGTAGTTTAGGCCATACCGACTTGTTGAATTCCAATGACATAATTTGAACTTGTGATCTTTCCATTATAAATGCGAGAATTCTAGCACCAGACCGTACCCTAATTTTAAAACATAGTAAAAAAATAGAGGACTGTCTAAAACAAGTTTCTTTTACTCTATTAAAAGGATTTCTGTACTCAAAATGCGATTGAAAATAAAGCTAAGGCAGTGCGTGGTGTGAGTCGTGTGACATTGTTTTCTAAAGCATAAAGCTTTATGGGTCATTATTCTTTTTAAAGTATAACAATAGAACAATTATTGTTGGAATCCTCAATAGAGAAAGTATAGCAATAAAGATGAAAGCTTTTTGGGTCAATATTCTTTTTTAAAATAATTAGAAATTAACTTTTCATAATGTTATACTTCTTTGAAAACCAAACCATTGCTATAGATATTTTTCCATACAAAAGATTTTCAAAGTATACAACATCATACATGCATATCCATGGTTCATGCAGCATACCTAATGGTCGGTCATTGGAATGCCCTCCAAGAAAATGATCCCACAAGTAATCGGCGACCTTCAGAGCATCGTCGGCCGACGACAAAGAGTAGTCCCCTGCACCACCACCAATGGAGAGCATGACTTTAATCCCCATATTTTGGCAGTTTCGGATGCCGGTACTGATTTTACGACACCCACCAGATGCAGGATCACAGTGGCCGGATAAGTTGATTTGGGGAGTTTTTGCCACTACCAAATGTGGAGAGAAATGCAATGTTAACATACTTGTACAAACCAGTTTTACATGTGCCTGTTAATGTTCCCTCATCCTCATTTTGGCCCCAGTATATTGCAATTCCTCCTGCATTTATTAAGGGCAAAGCTATGAGAAAAGAGGTTGTTAAAGCTATCAAGAGAAGAGGTGAGCAACGTTTGACACCCATATTTTATGTAACTTTGGCAAGCAATGAAGTGTTGAGTTATAAAGGTTAGGGTGTGCAAGTCTAATTTATAGAATCCAAAAAGGTTATTTAGGCCTTGGTTATAGTCAAGTCAATCGGACATATGAGATAATGGTAGACTTAATGTCAACTTTGATAGCATTAACTCTAGCGTGTTGGAAGGGGCATGCTTTGCCAATTCTAGAGAGCTTGACTTCAACACTCATAATAATTAGTTGAACACTCATATAAACTCAAAAAAAAGAAAAAAAGGGGGGGGAAATATTTCCATATGATTAAGCTCTAATGTGAAAATGGAGAGACATGCAATGGCTGAGGGATTTATTTTCCCTCTTTATGAGTTATTAGTTGACTTAGGGTCAACTTTCATGGTCAAATTTGATGGCTAACGTCTAGTGTGAAAGGCGAGGCATGTTTTTCTTTTAGCTAGTACATCCAATAATCCTACTAGTACTTACTACTTTCTTGGTCCCAAAACAAGTCTTACATATTTCTCCTATAAAAGCAATTATACAATATAATATATTGTTAGAATTGTATTAATAAGTAATTTTAAATTGTTACTTTTTTGTAAATTTTTTTAAATATATAATAAAGGATATTAATGGTTAAAGTTATGCCCTAGTAAGTGTGTAAATCCTTCACCTGGAACTTGGTGGCATTATGTGTGGAATGTGGCACATAAAGGATGATACTTAATGGGTTCACCATATCTATATTTATGATATATACTAACTACTGGGGCTATGTCCCGCCCAAATCAGTTGGATGGTTCTGGAAGACTGTGTATAAGGTTAAAAACCTGTTGGATAGACTGCTAGGGCTGATGGCATACAGTTAAGTTTGGGTTTATTTTTTAATTTGCAGGTGGCTAAGCCTAATGTAAGATGGGCTAGGTGGGTTTGGGGGAGACTCAATCTCCTCAACACTCCCTTTCTCTCTTGGCTTGTGCTCAAAGTAAACTTCTAACATGTGAAAGATTGCATGGTTTGGGTCAGTTGTACTCTACCAATACTTGCTCGTATGTGGGGATCATCCTGAATATATTTGTCATCTTATGTTTGATTTCCCTTTTAGTAGACAAGTTGCAGATAGTATTAAACATTATTTGGCAAAAATTGGCGAAATAAAAGTACAAAGATGGTGATAGCATAGTAATGCATTTGAATCATTTTAAGGTTTTGTGAACCAATTGTCTGCAATGAAAATGTCTTTAGATGATGAGTTGCAGGCTTTTCTTACTATTTTGCTCTTGCAGAGAATTGGGATACTCTTGTGGTGTCACTTAGCAATTCTGCTCCAGAAGGTAAGTTGGCAATGGAAATTGGCAAGGCTAGTGTCTTGAATAAAGAGACAAGAAGAAAGGATATGGGATCTTCAACTCAAAATGAAGCTAATGCGATCCAAATACTAATCAAAACTCTGTATCTGATCGACCTTTCTCCCTCAATTCCTCTTGATGGTAATATTCCTCAGAGAGTATGGACAGGATAAGATATCTCCTACAAGCACTTAAGAGTCTTTAGATGCCGAGCATTTGTGCATATTCCTACAAATGAAAGATCCAAGCTTGATAAGAAGTCAAAGCAGTGCATCTTCTTAGGGTACTCTGAAGTTAACTTTGGGTACAAGTTATGGGATCCAATTGATAGGAAGGTCTTTTGAAGCAGAGATTTTGTGTTCTTTGAAGATCAAACCTTTGCAGATTGTGAAAAGCCAAAGAAACAAACATCCTCTCAAACTCCATTCAACCATTATCCAGTTTTCCAAAGTCCTCCCTAGAGCTGAAGATGAATAAGTTCAGCAGGATGGTGAGAACAATGATGTGGATGGTGATGATGTGAAAAATGATATTCAACAACCAGTAGTAGAGGCTATAAAGCAGCCACCAGCCACCACCTGAGTTAGGGAGGTTCGCTACAGACTACAGAGTGACAACCTTCCTCGAGATACCCACTAGATGAATTTGTATTTTTAATTGATGGGGGAGAACTAGAGTGCAATAAGGAACATGAGCATAGCAAGGAGTGGTTCAATGTCATGCAAGAAGAGATTAAGTCGTTGCATGAGAACCGCCTATGATCTTATAAATTTTCCTAATGGCAAGAAAGCACTTACGAAGTTGTATATAAGTTAAAAACCGTAGAAGATGGCAAGCCACCTCCATACAAGGCAATACTACCTGAAGTTCTATAAACATAATAAGGGGTTGACTTTGATGAGATGTTCTCTCTATTTGTGAAGTTATTATTAATCTGAGTTATTCTTGGTTTGGCTGCCACCTTAGATTTGGAAGTGGAACAACTTGATGTCAAAACTGCATTCCTAGATTGTAGGTGTTTCGAGGAGGAAATATCCATGGAATAACATGAAGGCTTTTAGATCAAGGGAAAGAGAAGCTTGTGTGTCACTTAAATAAGAGTTTGTATGGCTTGAAACAAGCATCGTGCCTCGATAATGGTACAAGAGGTTTGAATAATTTATAATTGACTATGGGGCTACCACAAAACACAGGCTGACCATTGTGTACTGTGTTTATGAAGAATTTTGTCGAGGGTGATTTTATTATTCTCTTATTATATGTTGATGATATGTTGATTGTTGGTAGTGATAATAACAAGATTGCTAGTCTTAAATCCAGCTCTAGCAAATCCTTTGCGATTGAAGACCTTATCCCTACAAAGCAAATATTGGTATGCAAACTTTTCGTGATTTATCGAAAGAAGAAGAGATTATGGCTATCACAAGAAAAATACATCAAATAGGTGTTGTAAAAGTTTCGCTTGGACAAGCTAAGACTAAGCTCTTGAGCTCTTCACTTGCAAGTCTCATGAAATTAAGTTTACGTCAGTGTTCCGCAAGTGATAATGATAGAAAAGAAATGAAGAATGTGCCTTATGAATCCGTCGTGGGTAGCTTAATGTATACCATGGTATGTACGATGCCATATATTGATCATGTTGTTAGGGTAGTTATAAGCTTCTAATCCTGAAAAGGGGCATTAAGCAGCAGTGAAATGGACTCTCAGGTATCTCAAAGTTAATTCAAGAGTGAGCTTATGCTTTGGTTCCGGGAAACCTGTATTAGATGGCTACAGAAATTTTGCTATGTCAGGTGATGTTGATTCCAACAAGTCCACTTTGGTTTCTTAATGACATTTGCAAGGTAAGCGGTCTCATGGAAATCGAAATTGCAGAAGTTTGTTGCTTTATCGACTACTAAGTTAGAGTGTATGGCAGTCGTTGAAGCGGGTAAGGAATTAATTTGGATGAGATATTTTCTTGTGGAGTTGGGTTTGGAGTAATAAAAATACCTACTCCGCGTTATAGTCAAAGTGTCGTCCTGCTTGCCAAGAATTCTACCTATCATTCTCGAACCAAACACCTTGGAAGGAGATATCATTGGATTCGAGAAGCGATAGAAGACAAGTTATTTGAGCTTGTTAAGAGTCATATATACTCATGATAATGGATAGGATATTTTGACGAAGATCCTACCCCAAGGATAGACTTGTTGCTTGGCGACTGAAAGTGGATTTGGTCGAACCCCACAAGTAGGAGTGAGGGGGAGATTTGTTAGGTAATCCCCTCAACTTGGAAAAGGGGTCCATAATAATTATATATGGGCTCATTATGTTTTATGTACTTGTGGGTTTAATTTCTCTTAGGCCCATATTGATGACTTAGGCTTTTAGCAAGCAAAAAAAAACTTCAATCTCCGTTTCACAAAGAATGTTACATTTGCATAGTAACACTATTTATAAAGTTCTCTTTAACCGTCATTTGTGACTTATATATAAGGAAAAATATAGTCATGCGAGATCTTGTTGGATTTGTATTAAACGTATTTAATTAATATCTAGTTTTTATAATTTTTACTAATACAATTAGAGATATTAACACTAAAAATTTTGCATGGGCATGCATGAAAACAAGAAGTGTAATAAGTGGTCTGAAACGGAGGGGAGTATGAAAGAAGCTACTGGAATTTTCGACAACAACAACACATAAGATTTACACGCACAAAACAAAAGAATTAAGGCATGAATTTTGCTCGGTTTTCTCCACATGAGCTAAATCTTGCTCCAATTGAAGGTCAAATGTGGTCCAAATTGTCACCAAAATTTGACACGGTGCTCCTCCATACAAATCTCCATATCATACAATTGAATTAACGTTTTGTGACTCCCGGAGTTGGTATTCTGTATTCACCCTAACTTCTCCATAATTGTTATTTTAGCACTTTTGAGTGATATTTAAGTTTCTAGTTTTCAAAAAAATTAAAAAGAAAAAGAACGAACGTGCCCTTATTGTTTGTTTCGGGTTATCTTATGGTATTTTAGCATATGAATTCAAGATGTCTGAATTCAAATGAAGGAAAGAAATATGGATGAGGCCAGGAAAAAAGAACTAACAACGCTTTTTGTGTTTGAGGATTTGAGGTCCGTTTTCTTTAACTTATTTTTAGTTCAATTCAGCTCAATTATTTTCTGTTTTGTTCATTTCAGCTCAATTATTTTCTGCTTTGTTCAATTCATTTTGGTGCAACTCTTAACAATAATTTTACTCTCGCCTTTTACTATTCCTTTTAATTCAAGTTAGCTCAACTGAAGAGAACATCCCTGGGAGCCAAGCTTGGGAAAGAGGATAATGTATTAAGGGGGGTAATAAAAATCAAACATAGAAAAACTAAGGTATTTGGGGGTGATGATAGAGGGGATAAAGTGGTGGTGAAGAAAATATTGTGGTGTTGGTAGGAACTAGGAAGGAAATGAAAGAAGAGAGAAATTATTACCCTCATTATGGGGGGTAATAATTACCCCACCACCAACCTTAGGTAACTATTACCCTCAGTTAAAGGGGTAATAGTTTCTACTATTTCTCTCATTTCCTTCCAATCAATACCACAATATTCTCTCTACCGCCACTTTATCCCCTCTATGATCACCCCAAATACTTTAATTTATCCATATTTGGCTCTTATTACTCACATTAACATTATATCATCCCAAATATGCCCTAAAAAAAGTGAAATAATGTTTCATTTCCGTATTACATTTTTTAATGAACTCAAAGCATTCTGTTTTTACATTGTTTGCGTTATAAATCGTGCGTTACGATGAGTATCTGGGACCATTCGGGTTTCGTCTAATTTGTGTAAAAAATAAATTATATTGAGGCCAGTTCTAACATTACTAATTTTAGATTGTTGGATTAAATATTCTTTATTTTTGAAGTGAAATGTTGAAAAATCCATGGAAAGCAAAAAGATAGCAATTCGCTATCTAAACTCTAAAGATCTTGGTATGACGTGGCCTACTCCTCTATCCCAAATAAGCTAATCTTTTTATGTCAACCTTTTTCTTCACTTTTCTTCCTTCGTGTCTCTCTCTTTCATCCCGTCCTCCGCCCCTCTAATATGCGTCACCCCTTCACTCACTTTACGATGTACCCCCCCTTTAAAGAGCTAACACCTATCTCCCACATCCATCTCAATATCTCATTACCATACACCTAGCTGGCAGCCTCCACACGTTAGCATTAGATACTTAAATTGGAAAAAAAGCAAAAAGAGTCACCCCTATACGTTTTATTTTCAGTTCAGTGCCAGAAGTACTACTTCCGTTTTTATTAAATATTACTCCCTCCGTTTTCCAAAAGATTTTCTATTTCCTTTGGACACATTCTCTCAAAGAATTTCCCATTTTATTGGACTTCAAAGTTTAAGGAGTGATGTTATTGATGTGGGGCTTGGTTTTTCATTTAAAATGGAAAAAGTAAGGTAATGGGGTATTCTTTAGAATTTTTCATTAAGAGATAGTGTGAGGTCAAAATCTACTTTTTATAGGGAAAATAATATTATAGTAGGTGGGCCATATCCAAATAAGGAAATGGGAAATGTAATTGGAATGACAAACATAAATGGAAAAATGGGAAATCCTTTGGGGGACGGAGGGAGTAGTATATTTCTTATTCATACATCTCTGTTTAACCAACTATAACAATTTATGCATAACGATAGACAATAACATGCGGGATCTTGTTAAATTTATCTCGGTATTTTGTTGATTTAAATTTACTTTCTATAATTTTAACATGAGCATAATTAGAGTTATTATGTTAGAGTTGAGCGTTGAAAGGCGTAAAAAACTCTATATGTAGTGGTTATTAAAGAACGTAAGAAGTAATATTTGCACTCTTGTGTTTTTCACTTCTTTTTCCCGTTTACCCCATATATTTCAATTTCGTTTCGTTTATTAAGTCACTTTATCTCAAGCAATTCTCACAATTCTAGTCCTTCAATTCTCTTTAGACAATAAAGAGATGTGTTTGGCGCTTGGCTGCTGAAAAAGTGAGGAAAAAAATAGTAAAAGCAAAGAGAGAAAAGGGAGTTTGGTTAATGGTTAGTAGGGCCTCTAGTCCTACTAACATGCCTCAGTGTAGGTCCCACATCAACTAATCTAAATTACCATCTCCGTCCATTCTCCGATGAGTCACAATCTCAGCCCAAATCAAATAGTGTTGGTTGATACAGATAGCATTAACATGATTGATATTTTCACCCTCTTCTTCATCTTCTTCACCATCATCTCCTTCTCTCTCTCATGGAAACTCTGCACAAAATCAAAAATGGCGTCTTTACACAAAATCTTCATACTTCCACTTTCTCTCTCCTCCGCCTTTAGTAATTCATCAGCTCTAATGGAACTTCTACTTAGTATACTGTGATCAAAATTAGTCCTTCTATATAATTAAATTGTTCAGGTGGAACCCTAATTTTTTGTGTTTCTACTACTAATGGCGGGATAAAATTCGGGTTTTTGATTTTGATTTTCAATTGTTGAGTTTGGTGGGGGAAGAAAAGATGGAGAATTTGATAGTAGGACCAAACAATGGAAAGGGTAACGATCAGTTTATTGATCGAAGTAGGGTTAGAATATTGTTGTGTGATAATGATTCCAAGAGCTCTCAAAGAGGTTTTTACCCTCCTTTGCAAGTGTTCTTATCAGGGTAATTTTCATTCTTTTTCTTTTTCTTTTCATTATTGTTGTTTAATTCACTCCTTTTTTTTGATGGGTTTGTGTAGTTGTAAATTGTTATGGTTGTATGATTGATGATAATATGGAGTAATTGTTATTGACATTAGATTTTAGAGTAGTGAGATAATGGGGATAGTAAGTTTGAGAGAGGAACAAGCAAGTCAATATCTTTTCAGGAGGGAATGGTTTAGTGGGATCAAGGTTAAGTTTAGATATTTTGTTTCATGGATCTTGATGTGAATATCTGGATGTGTTGAGTTGTGATGCTGAATGTCAAGATTTTGAGTATGTGGAATTGTGTTTAGGACATAATTGATGTGATTGGAATTGGTGCGGGTTGAATTTAGGGATAGGAAAGGTACTTGTTGTGATTGAGAGGACTGTTGAGGTTGTACTTGGTTTTGAAGTTTATTATCTAGAAGATGTTTGGGAGAGTAGAGATGGTCGAGCTTGTTTGTAATTAAAGGGGTGTTTGGTTTAGAGGAAGAGAATGGAGAGGAATCGACAAAGAGAATTGAAGGAAGGAATTAGAAGTCTTCAAACTCTCCGCAATGGTCAAAGAGGGGGAGAAGGAAACAAATGGTTTTTGTTGTTTTTTTGGTGTAGCAAAAAAACCAATCTCAGTCTCACATGACCCCTAATCACCTCACCAAATATCACTGTATCCCCACCGTATTTTAGTGTTCTCCTCCACCCCTTTCACATAATGCGTATTTTGAAGCACACCAATGCCAATTTCCGTTGTTTCCGACTTTTGCCTGCCGCATAGCAGCTTAACACTGTGCCACTCACCAGAACGGACCTTTTCCTTTAATAAGTCACCAAAATTAGAGCTTTTAGGGCTGAATTTGACCATTATAGCAGTATTCATGCTCTTATTTCTTGAATCCTCGTCCACCACCAAACTTTGTGGCCCACGGGTTTCCTCTCTCTCCCTTTCGCAATTTGTTTTTCAGTTAGCGTGTGTTTATTTTTATTGGTGAATGTGGTGGGGATTGGGTGACATTGGTTTGGTTTTATTGTGGCAGTGGTGGGGCGAGGATATCAAGATTGGGGTTTTTGGCACTGAAAGGGGATGGTGGGATTGTTTAGTAGGTAGGGTGGCAAAGTGTCAGGTTTCTGGTTGTGCATTGTGTTGGTGGTGGGGGTTGGTGCTTGTTGTGGGTGGTTGACTGTGGGGTTGGTTCATGTGTGGGCAGTCAGACTGTGGGTTTTGGATCGTGGCTGTTGTTGGTGTATAGTGGAGTTAGGGGTGTTTGGTGGTGTGTTCAAGGTTCATAGTAGTGTAGTGGGAAGTGGGGAATTCAGGTGGTGGTGGGGGGGAGGAATGAGGAATGGGGGGATTCATAATAAATTGCTTTTGGGGAACTCCAGTATGGAAAAAGTCCAACCACGCATCATTTAAGGGAAATAGGGGTATTTTCTCCTTTTCCCTTTTTTGGAAACCATCAACCAAAGCGGCCCAAGTGTTATACGGTGGTTTATCTGTATAATGGTTAGCTTTATATGTGCTAATTAACAGTTTGCAACTGAATTTACATCATGATGATGATATAGCTGACAAAATGAGATATAATGGAAGTTATGTGGCGGTATTGGATCGTGCAAG
Source organism: Patellifolia procumbens (assembly GCA_947645195.1). NCBI lineage: Eukaryota > Viridiplantae > Streptophyta > Magnoliopsida > Caryophyllales > Amaranthaceae > Patellifolia > Patellifolia procumbens. The sequence continues at coordinate 19,742 of CANSGD010000720.1, read as the reverse complement.
GTTTTGGTTCTCTTGCTTCAGTAGTTAATTCATTGGTGGGCGGTACAAACAATGGTGATGGGCTTGTTTCTAAAAAGCTTCTGCTGTGCTTGGTAAAATAGTTTTTCCTTCTGGGAAGGGTTTCTCAGAGAGATGTTCTTAAAAGTTTGTCTTATTGATTTATTACTTAGTATGAAAAGCCAATCAGCACTGCTGACTTGTGGCTAATTTGACAATGTAGTTGGGATTTGATCATTATGTTGTGATCTGGTTGTGACAATCTCTTCCTCGGTATTACGTTCAAAATGTTTGCTTGAACAAATTTTGCTGATAGAGATGTAAGTGTCTATGTGAGGACTTGAAGTAGAAAAAGTATAGGAAATGATGTGACAAATATAGATAATTTAAGAAGTTCCATGGATTGAGAAATGATAGGCTGACAGTTTTTAACTTTAATTGATGCGTCCTTTGTTGGAACGAAGGTGATAATGTAATGTTCATGTTCCTATACGCTACTTCGGTCTCAAGAAGCTCATAAAATACCAGAAACACTCTAATTACAACCTGTGAAACCTGGAAAAGACCTTCTTAAAGCCATCACTACGCCTCGGTCATGTACTAAGACAACCCTTTTAAGGTCATCAACGCGAAGAGGAGTGTCTACCCAAACAAACCTCTATCAACTGTTGAATCCATCAATGAAAGCACCATCAACATTCCCTCTTTTAAAAGGGACTCATGAAAGGATAAAATCTCCTTGGCTTCGCTTCTTGGTATAATCCTGCTCCCATCCGAAACTCATAACCTAACTTCTCATTCTCCTATTATAAACATTATCAATAGAACAAACTTCACCACGTTGCCCATATGCTCCATGTCCACACACTTGAATTTCATGCTTTGTTTCCTAGTTTTTTGCTCCTTAAGAAATAAATTCTCTAGGTCATTTTTAGAATAGTCCTATCTTATTCCGAAAATCCATAACTCTTTGTCGTTGTAATGTCAATTATACTCAAGTAACATATTCTCAAATATGAAAGGGAGTAGATTTTCAAGAAAGAGATGGACCCCAAACTTATCTAGGAATTGATTTGTCACTACCCTTGTAGAAATTATCTTTATCAATTTTGGAACTCATCCTATTAAAAAATTATCTAATTAGAACAAACAAATATGTTTAGAGGCCATATTACGATCTCCGCTGGTTGCAACACTAAAAAGGACCCTAAGTGAAGCAAGAAGGAATGCAAACCCTACCCTTAACCTTTTTTTTGCCCTACTAGGATATCTTTTCCTTATTTTATACTTCTATGTTTTCAATTAGTTTCCACTTTTGTTTTTCACGCATGAAAGTTATAGAGAAATTTGATTTTTAAATATATACATTGAGATAAATCGAAATCTTATATACAAAAGGAAAATTTGCAGAAAGGCCTTTAAAAGGAAGTTTTTTGTGAAGGCCTTTTAAATTTTTATTTTAACAACCTTAAACAAAATTTTTGCGGAAAGACCTTGAGCTTTTTTTCCGACGTTGTTGAACGGCGTTATATTTTTTCACAAAAAACTCTTTTGAAAAGGTCCTTTCATTAACATCCCCCCCTCTCTCTCCTCCCCCCCCTCCCCCTCTCTCCCTAACTGCCCCCCCCTCCCTCCACACCATCTTGCGGTTCGCCTCCCCCGGCCCCCCCTCCCTCCTTCCCCTCCCCCCCCTCTTCCCCGCCCCTTTGCTGTGGTGGGGGGGGTTGGGTGGGGGGGGGGGGGGGCGGCGGCGCGGGGGGAGGGGGGGGGGCGGCGCGTGGTGCTGGGGTTTGTCGCGGGGTTTGTTTGGGGCATTAGGCTCTGTGGTGTTCCTTCAAAAATTTGTTTTATATATTATGCTTAAATTTCCGGCCAATGTTAGTAATACTAATAGTATAAGAGCCAAAGCGTTCCAACTATATGTACTCCCTCCGTTTCTTTTTGTTTGTCTACTTTTCGTTTTTGTCCGTTTCTTTTTGTTTGTCCTACTTTTCATCTTTCCTTATATGACAAAATTATATCCCCAATCTACCCCTATTTTATCACTTTTTGGTCCAATATGTACCTTAAAAGTTCTCCTCACCTACTTTAATTGCCACATTTATTATAAAATAAGTGGGTTGTTGTTCCCACCCACTGCCGACATCATCTTTCTTGGTATTTGGAGGTACGGTAAATTGGACAAACAAAAAGAAACGTAGGGGAGTAGTATATAAATGTCGATTTAGAACAACATATTCAAGATTCACATGTAGTCTTGTTATAGTAAATTATATTTTTAGCTTTACTAATTTTTAATGATCATTCCGTGATCCGTGATATTATTCCCATTCCCTCCGTTCCTTGTTATTGTTCCATGTTTACACTTTGAGATGTATGTTTTTGTTCTTCCCGCTGCTTTTTGGGGTGTACTTTTTTTTGTTCTTCCCACTTCCACTCTCTCTCTAAACAACCTTTCACGTAAACAACTCATGTAATTCCAATAATCCCACCTTTTGTAACTCACCAAAAGTAAAGAGGTCTCACAAAGGCATGGAGGAGTTATTTATTACTCCCTCTTTTGAGATGTTTTTTTTAATATGTACCTTTACCTTTTCCCATAAATGGAAGGTTGACCCACCCAATTATTACAATTCTCTTCTACTTTTCTTTCTTTCTCTTCACCTTTTTCACTTTTTCCTTACTTTTACTAACCTTCTTCTTTTTGCACTTTTTCATTGGTCCGCGCGCAAAGAAAACATACATATTAAAAAAAACGTAGGTAGTATGTTGCCGTTTTTATTATATTCCCTCTATCCCCAAGTTTATGACTCATTTTGCCATTTTATGATGTAATAAAATACTTTACCAATTTGTTTTGGGGTTAGAACCACATTTTGACTATTTGCAAAATTACCATTTATCCACCATCACATCTACCCTTTCCTCTTTTCTTAATTAAATAATTACCTACTATCTCCAGCTATGTTACTTCGACACCCTCATTTACCAAAAGTTGCGACGACACGACACCATATTAGATACTTCTTTCAAACTAAAAATTTGGCTTTTTTTTGTACAAAATGGCCTGTCCGACGCTTCGACACCCGTATCGTCAGTAGACACTTAACCCATGTCTAAGTAACACAGATCTCTAGTCATATCTTACTATTCTCTTTCTTCAATATAATATGTCCTCCATGGCCTACCTTATTATATTCCCTACTGAATTTCTTTGCTTAAAACAAATGGGTCATTCTTTTGAGATGAAGTAAGTACATACTCCTTGTGTTTCTATTTGTTTGTCCTACTTTGACCAAAAGGCTGTCACATAATTAGTCAAAGTAGGATTGACAAAAGGAAACGGAGGGAGTATTAGATACTTATTATAGTAAAACTAATTGTGATCTCTATTAATCTTGATTATTAACATTATCATCAATGACTTCGGTGTGACTTCAGTTGTTTAAGTTGAAGAAAACATTTGCATCATTTTAAGTAGTCTAAGGGTCTGTTCTCTTCGGCATAAAACAGCTGAACTGAATAGTGATATGCGAGAGTAAAAGTATTGTCCAGACCTGAACTGAATTGAACTGAACTGAAATGAAAATAAGCTTGGGAGAACAGTCCTAAGAAGATAAATTGACATGAAATAAATCTTTGCTTTGGATGTTGTCTTAGGGATTTGTTGACAATTTTAATTTGATGTCTACACTTATAATATCAACAACCTGAATAAATAAACTTTAGTGAAAGAAGTTATTTCGATTGAAATTCAAGTTACTTGAATATAAAGAACTAACAATTCACTATAATATATCTATCTGATGCCTAATAATAAATAAATTAAACGATCCTTTATAATACGCGATCTATGTGATATTTTGGGTGAGATATTAATCTCTAACTAATGTAGATTTTTTGCCTTTGTCTGATGGTATTTTCTAACTTGTAATGGCACGTGCTATACACGATAATCTGTTCATGTTTCCAACTTTCTATCAACCATTGAGATGCAGGGTGCGCACATTGTATTGCTTTTCTTCCCTTTTCCTTCTGAATAGTCGCACTTGTACTCTTAATGGAAGTATTGATGTGTCTCTTGTTTGTATATTCTTTTTGCTTTCTATCTACTGGGTACTTAAAAAGAATTTTATGTCTTTGTATACCTGCAGTGACATCAGTCAGATCAGCTAGGCAGGTGGTCGATGCACTTAATGCGGAGGGATCAGACATTGATATTATACTTTCTGAGGTTGATCTTCCTACAAAAAAGGGATTTAAGTTGTTGAAGTACATAATGCGGGATAAAGAGTTGCAACGTATACCTGTGATCAGTATGTTTGCTGTCGTCCCCATGTATTGTTCAAATCCATGTTATAGACATGTACTTTAATTATTTTCCTCCTTTTTCTTAGTGATGTCGACAGAAGATGAAGTTTCTCTTGTGGTGAAGTGCTTGAGGCTGGGAGCTGCAGACTTCCTTGTCAAGCCATTGCGGACTAATGAGCTATTGAATTTGTGGACTCACATGTGGAGGAGGCGACGTATGGTTAGTGTCAAAACTTTGCTTGCTAGGTTGTTTGTAACTGACTTATAGTACTCCTACACGGCAACATCCTATAAATTTATATGGAGTTATTTGTTCATGGCTTCTGTGAAAACTAAAAACAATTGCATTTTGCTTTTGCTTTGCTTGTGTTGCCTATAGATTCACCTCGGCTTCCATTTAAGAACTTTTCATTTATCAGTAACAAATATTTAGCTTTCTGGTTTTCCTTATTACATTGGCAGCTTGGCCTTGCGGAAAAGAATATGGTGAATTATGACTTTGATTTAGCTGCATCAGATCCCAGTGATGCGAATACAAATAGCACAACTTTGTTCTCTGATGACACAGATGATAAGTCCCGGCGAACTGTTAATCCAGAGACGAGTATTACAATTCAGGAGGAGGAGGTTAGTATGGGGAAAAAAACCTACTTTGACATTGAGCTTCGTGTGTAGTGTGATGAGGCATTGAGGATATATACTAGTACCCTCTTTTAATCATTATTTGTGTACATTATCGTTATTAGTTTATGCTTTTCTTTATTGATGTTTTTATTTTGTCCTATTGGCTTCATCGGCCTTGTTAAAATTGCTTTCTTCTGGCAAAACTGGGAATCCTATTTGCCTATTCTCAAATTAAAATTAGCTTAAAGTTAATTGGAAAGCCATGGGAGTCTTATTAGATAGAGATCTTGAACATATCCGAGAGTCATTTACAATATCATGTGTATCATATACTAGTAAAGTTTAACGGAAGAAACACCAATGCACAATGCACAATGCGAGATAGTATTGACAACCTTTTGTTGTTGTTGTTGTGTGCGTGTGTGTGTGTGTGTGTGGGGTGGGTGGGGGGGGGGGTTAGACTTGACATATTATTTAAGGAGGTTATTTAAAGAGGAAAGAGAAAGAAAGAGATAAAAAGAAGGATCCATGTGAAAGGAGAGAGATAAAGAGAAGTTTTAGTCAATTATAGTGATGGTGCATTATATTTAACTTCCATTAATGGGAAACGTTGCAATAGATAAAAAAACAAAGGAAGTTTTATATATTCATATATATTTATATCAATCTTTTCCGTTTTGCAAACTGATTTTTAGTGCTTAGAGTTGAGGGACCAAAAAATTTTGTTTAGTTATCAAGGTCCTAACATATAAACCCAAAAATTCTTTGATGCGATTCAAGAGTTTGGTAAGTATTCTTTGGATTAGCAGAAAATACCCGTTGAAACCTTAATATGCATTAATCAAAAAGAAGAGATTTTATAGATTTGCAGCGGCTTAAATGTAAATACCATCGTATCTCACATGTGAATTTATTTATACACCTAATGCTGGTACTGATGGGTTACAACGGCTAAAAACAGTGAAGTAACAGTCGATAATGGATGTTTTAGTTTAATTTTGATGAAACACTCCTCGGAACGACATCTGGTTGAATGTCTAGTTCAACATCTGTTATAGCATTATCATTACATAACAAAAGGACCTTTTTTTTTATCCATGGCTCTTTTAGTATGGTTTCTTGAAATTTATTTGCACTTGCAAGTCATTTTTGTTACATTTTTTTCTTACTCAAGTTATCTTGCAAGATGAAGCCAATTTTCCTGATGTGTTTTAGAGTTGGTAGAGTGGATGTATTTTTTCTAGCATAACGACATGACCAGGGCGTCCTAATCTATAATTGTATTTACATTTCAGAGTAGCAATATTTGTAGTTAGGAAATATGAAGTGCATTGTAAGGATTCCACGGTAGGGGGTATTTTATGAAGTTTCTAGAAAAGTTTCACCTCATAACTTTCCCCAAAATGTTTCTGTACTTCGATCACAATTGTAAACTAGGATTTTCTCTGGCATGACTTAGTTATTATGGTATAATCTTTTATTTTTCTCTGGAAATGGAGTGGATCTTAAAGCTGTCAGGGTCTAGTCTATTAAACTTATTTTCCAGAACTTACCTTGTTTTTTTGAATTTTTATAAACTTCTCTTGATTTTTCTGTTCTTTTCTTATCTGTAGTTTTCTGAACTTCTCCAAATTTGTCTGAACTTTTCTTAACTTCCTTATCTTTTCTGAATTTCTCTTAATTTTTCTGAAGGTTTCTTAATTTTTCTAAACTTTTCTGCAACATTCTGAAAGTTTCTTAATTTTTTTGAACTTCTCTTGATTTTTCTGAACTTCACTCATGTTTTCAGAACTTCTCTTAACTTTCTCAAAATAAGTAAAAACAAGTTGAAAAGAACAAACCCACAAGTTTTTCAATGTTGGGCATGGGCACAAAAGAAGGAAAATCCTTTGGCATTGTGCCTGTCTGACTACTTTATGGGATGTTATGGTTGGAGAATTGATATTAGTGACATTATTTTTTGAAGCAGTATCTCTTGCCACGTCTCAATGTAGAACGGAGTACTATTGGCCTTTTGTTTTTTCAAGTTTTTTAGTTTAAAGGATTCTTTTTGTCTGAAAATGTGCATGATTGACGAACTCTCCTCAATAGCTTTTGTGGTGGTTAGTCCACTCTTGATTTCATTTTTTCTGCTAACGGAATTCTTCTTGTGTACTAGATACGATATTATTATCTTTCACCCTTAATGATCATATCTTCACTTGCATCTTTTTCTTTGACTCATTGTTCGTTTTTTCTTCCAATCTTGTTTATGCCTCCCAGTGTAACAAATTCACTTCGGAAGCTGTGCCAAGGTATTCTTTTGACTGTCAGCCTGCTGTGCCAGCACTGAGCGACCGCCGAACAGGCAAGAGGCTCTGCACTTGAAATTGTTTACTTGTGATTTAAAGCTGCTTTTTTTTGCCACACTGGGTTAATCTAGCTGTGCTGCTGCTGTTTTAACTAATGACATTGTAATATGACTCAGTCAAGTATGCCTTTTTTTTAAAAGGGTATTCAGAATAACATAATATTTAGTTATAGTTAAGATTTGGAAAAATTGTCAGAAAATACCAAGGTTTTAGCACTTTTCAAAACAAATACCAAGGAGTTGCGAAATGTAGAATAAATACCAACAAGTTATGTTTTTCTTAGAAATCCATACCAAATAACAAATATTCGTCTATTTTTCCGTCTTAAAAATCCATACCGACTAACAGAAATCCATTCAACTTCATCTGTGAACAACATAAAATATAAGATGAGTTAAACTTGGGTGAGAAAGTGATGGAAAAATAGACGGGTATTCGTTAGTTGGTATAGATTTCTAAGAAAAACATAACTTGGTGGTATTTATTTCACATTTCGCAACTCCTTGGTATTTATTTTGAAAAAGTGCTAAAATCTTGGTATTTCCTGACAATTTTTCCTTAAGATTTATTTCTTTGGTTTCTGTTTGTTTCTCCGCCAGCGAACAGAGTCGTAGCTTTTATTTTATGGCCTTTAGGTGAGTAATGTTAGGGGTTAGTTTACAAACTCAGTTGCTCAGAACTTTGTTTATGTACATTCTTTGGAGTTTTTCTCTTTTCAAGTGCGTAGTGTTTGCCATTCATCTCCCGTGATCACTTTGAGAGACTCTTATAGTCTTATGCATTGTCAGGTCAATTTGCACCATTTCCGAAGAAGAGTGAGCTGAAGATCGGTGAATGTTCTGCATTCTTCACATACGTCAAATCAGGCACAGTTAAGAGCAATGGCCGAGCAGTCGTTGATGTTGAAGGTATTGCTGCTCAACCTTCTGGACCAGATGATAAATCAGATACTTGGAATGAGCATATAAATAATGGCAATATGAGATATGAAAATGGCGATGCATGGGAAAACACTTCACATGGAGAAGACTTCCCTAGCAGTACTAGTGTACCTGATTCCACTTCAATGGAAAGGTCTTGCACCCCTCCTGTAACTATGGAATTTATGCTAAATAAATCTAATGATGAGGGCTTATCTGAGGTGCACATGCAGCCGAAAAATGGGACGCATTTTGATGTGTCAACTTTAGCAGCTCATGCTGCTTATCCTTACTACATGTCAGGAGTCATGAACCAGTATATGATGCAATCATCAGCACATGTACATCAGAAAGATCTTCAAAGCCACGGTTCATCAACCGTGATGCCTCACTACAATCATCTTCCACATTGTCCATCTCATGTACCTGGGATGGCACCATTTCCTTACTACCCATTGGGTGTATGCTTACCACAGGGTCAATCGCCTGCTAACCATCAAGTGACTTCATTTGGCAATTCATCATCAAATGAAGCTAAATTAAGCAAAGTTGACCGGAGAGAGGCTGCTTTGATTAAATTTAGGCAGAAAAGGAAGGAAAGGTGTTTCGATAAGAAGATTAGGTATGTGAACCGCAAAAAGCTTGCAGAACGAAGGCCTCGTGTTCGTGGGCAATTCGTGAGGAAGGTGAATGGTGTGACTGTAGATCTAAATGGGGATCCATCTGTCGACCTTGATGAGGAAGATGAAGATGATCTTAATTCATCTCCTGAAGATGACACTTCTTGAAACAAAATTGAGGAAACCCCTTTTTTCTGATGGATTACTGGATTACTGCTGCTGCTGCCACAATTATTTCTTGCAGATCTCTGTGCGTAAGCTCATGTCCTTTGTGAGTGAAAAAGGGCATGGATTCGTGATTGCTCTCAAGAGCTTGTGGGCTTGTATCTTCGAACCTTTGTAAGCATCTACTTTGTGGGCCTATTGATGCGAGCGCGGGGAATTCCATCTCTTAAATCTGCTCTCTCGTGAAGCTCCCTGTAGAGAGAGCTGCTTTAGCCTTTGCCAGGGGGTGGGTGGTTGGCTTGGCGAGGCTTGTATGTAGATTATCTCTATTTGTCATCCTGCAAGTCCTGCACAAAGTTGGAAATCCAATTATAAGGTTTCTATTCTTATTATTGTTGTAAAGAGCACATAATCATCAGGTATTGTATCTTTCAATGCAAGCTGTAGCATTGAACGGCATCCTATCGTGAGATCTGTTTCTTTCATACTTCCTCTGTTTTTAAATAAGTGCTATATTTCACTTTAGCACTCTTGTCGGCACGTTTTATATCATTTTTATCTTTAATTATGCATTGGTAAAAATTATGACAACTAGATATTAAAAATATATATATCGAGACGAATCAAACGAGATCCAACATTACTATATTTTTCCTTATGCCTATATCATAAAAGCCGGTCAAATTATAACGAATGAATAGTGTTATAAGTCAAAATGTAGCACTTAAAAAGAAACGGAGGTAGTATATGTCAAGACTTGTTCAGGCGGCGCTCTCTTGATGTGCTTAGTATTCTGATGTTGGCCAAGTCAAGCTTGTCAGGGATCTTAGATATCTAGGGAGCGTTTGGATTGCGGTTTTAGGAAAGGAAAGGTAATGGAAAATCATGTTTTTCTTATAAGCTATTTGGTAGATGTAATTTTGATTTTCCGTTAGCCATAATATGTGCTCATCCTTTTCCGTTACCGCACATTTCACAAATGACCATAGTACCCCCTTTTAACCCAAAGAATACTACCTTTTTACTCCAGTTTGATTAATTTTCAAAATATCCCATTCATGAACCCTGATTTATATTCCAAAAAACCCCGCTATTAAATAAACCATGTAGCCTAATTTGCAATAAAGAAGTTGAGGGAAAGGTAATTACTTGGAAGAATCTGTCAAGTTGATAAACAACTATCACATACTAACCAATCTGCACATAGGCCAACCTTTTAGAAGAGACTTTGGGTTGAATTTGGTGGAATGTTCTTTGGTGGGATTTTGGAGAATTTTTGAGGGTTTTATAGGGTTAAAGTCATATTTTGAAAAGAAGACAAGTGATTGAAATACATGGGAATGCAAAAGGGTATCATATGCCGGGATTGGTAGTGAGTCATTGATGAAATGTTGAAGTAACCGGTTGACTTCAAAAGTTTTATCTAGGATAATATATATCTATCGATACTAGATAATAAAGTCGTCCCAAAAGGAGCTACTACATCGCTCTATGTCATTATACATAGTTAATTAATTATTTTAATTTTCAATAGACAATAATTAAAAAGAATGATTATATCGTAATTAAAAATTACATCCTTATCTAAAGCTATAACTAATATAAACTAATAAAATAAGTCATAACTTTCATTTCATATCTCAAAAAAATATAATTTTTACACCGTTAGATTCGTCTCGAAAAATACTTTGAATCAATATCCACTTATGATATGTTTTTCTAAAATTGCAAAAAAATCTTATATTTTTCCTATTTAGGACATGTTCTATTTTACTAGATAATAAAGCCGTAATATGTCCTAGATAAAAATTACGTTCCTTATCTAAAACTACAACTGACATAAACTTATAAAATTAGCCATAACTTTTATTTCAAATTTCAGAAAGTTTTAATTTTTGCATTGTTAAATTCGTCTCGAAAAATACTTTGAATTAATATCCACTTATGATATGTTTTTCTAAAATTGCAAAAAAATAACTTATATTTTACTAAACGTGTCAACTAGGCCCCTCATTAATTAATAAAATAAGTTTTAAAAAATTAAACACGTATTCATAAAAGATAATGTTATCTCAAAGATAAGAAAAAAAATGTTTAAATTTGTATGTCTATGATCCAAATTGCGCACTGATGGATAATATCACTCATATTAATTGTTATGATGGTAATCATGCACAGAGGCGACATAAGGGCATTTACTGTTTGGAAGGAAATGCCAAATTATGTTTTAGAATTCAAGAACCTGCATATCCTACGAAATATATGGGGGTAAAGGTGAATTTTATTTGGGTGCATCAGTGAGGGTTAGGTTAGTTAAAATATTGTTTCAGTTGTTTTAGAAAATTTAGATATTTTGTTTTTACCATGTGAAAAAACAATTTCATAGGGTCTCCATAGTTACATATACAAAATCATAGAGACATTTTAGAAAGTCAAAATATTTTGTTTCCACCATGTAGAAAAACACAATACTATACCTTCACCATATCGAAATTTTCAAAAAAAAAATTGGTCACTCATTAATTAATAAAATAAGTTTAGTTGGTTTCTCAAAAATATATTTCGATATACACCTTACATCTTTTTTCAAAAGAGATATTCCTATTTGGTCAAATATCAATTAGGCGACACAAGTAAGTACTTCTAAAAAATAATCCCTAAAAAGTAGGAGAATTTCAAGTAAACGTGTGCAACCTAATGAATCTTGATGGTACATGTAAATATATATCAAACCAATGCAGTTATTTTCAAACACAAACCCACAAAAAATAATGTAAATATATTTAAACATGCAATTTAAGTTGGCAATATACATTTATACATCTCAAAATTGGTATGCAAATCAGACCCACAAGGAAACCATGCGTTATAATCTCAAACTAAAATAATCTTTATGGATGAGAAGCAATCTTTTTTTACCTAGATGAGTCATGATTTTTCTACATAAATCTGTTCGAAATCATTCAGACACCCCTCATTTCAGACAAGTCTCATTTCGGACAAGTTTTATTATACGTCCGTGTGATTATGAGCATGGTACACCCAATGCTATATTTTTGCTCATTGCTCATTTGGACTTCTTAACCTATGTTGATCTGATGAGAATAATCAATCATAGTATGATTATGGTAACACAAATTCTTCAAGTGAATCGATGAATTTATATAGAAGAAATGAAAGTGAAAGAGAGTAATTATGTGACTCTACACCGTCGACAATATCAATAATAGTCTAGAGGAGACATGTTTGTTGTGTTTTTTATTTTATTTTGAGATTTAACTTTGCCAAATTAACATTTGTGTATTATGACAACTTTAACTTCAATTTATTTTATTTTTCAAACCACCAAAGCATATGATGACTATTTTTAGAAGGACACTATTATACCTATAAAAGAAAGTAATTTTAAGTTCAAGATAAAGAAAATTATAAACTTTTAATATGAGAATCCTTTAAAAATTAAATAATTTTTACGTTAGTCGGATGAGAATTATTTGTAAATAACTACCAAAATATAATATCTATCAGTTTTTAAATTAGTTTATAATATTTTGTTAATCTTAAAGTCTTTAACACTGAAATGTAGATATAATGGGAATTATAATTAAATAAAACCCAACCCGGGCATTGTCCGGATCAAAAACTAGTACTAGATAATAAAGCCGTCTCGAAAGGAGCTATCACATCGCTCCACATCATTATACATAATTAATTAATTAATTTAATTTTCAATAGACAATAAAAGAAAATAATTATAACTTAAATAAAAATTACATTCCTTATCTAAAGTTACAACTAATCCTTATCTAAAACTACAACTGATATAAAATTATAAAATAAGCCATAACTTTTATTTCAAGTCTCAGAAAATTTTAATTTTTGCACTTTAGATTCGTCTGGGAAAATATTATACATAATTAATTGATTAATTTAATTTTCAATAGACAATAATTAAAAAAATAATTATATCGTAAATTAAAGTTACAATCCGTATATAAAGTTACAACTAATCCTTATCTAAACTACAACTGATATAAAATTATAAAAAATAAGCCATAACTTTCATTTCAAATCTCAGAAAATTTTAATTATTACACCGTTAGATTCGGCTCGAAAAATAATTTGAATCATGATCCACTTATGATGTGTTTTATTATACATAATTTTAATTATTAATTTTCAATAGACAATAATTAAAAAATGATTATATTGTAAATAAAAGTTACACTCCTCATCTAAAGCTACAATTAATCCTTATCTAACACTACAACTGATATAAAATTATAAAATAAGCCATAACTTTCATTTCAAATCTCACAAAATTTTAATTTTTGCACCTTTTGAATCAAGATCCACTTATGATATGTTTTATTATACATAATTTTAATTAATTTAATTTTCAATAGATAATAATTTAAAAAAAATGATTATATCGTAAATAAAAACACATTCCTTATCTAAAGGTACAACTCATCCCTATCAAAAACTACAACTGATATAAAATTATAAAATAAGCCATAACTTTCATTTTGAATCTCATAAAATTTTAATTTTTGCACCGTTAAATTCGCTTTGAAAAATACTTTGAATCAAGATCGACTTATGATATGTTTTATTATATATAATTAATTAATTAATTTAATTTTCAATAGATAATAATTTAAAATATGATTATATCGTAAATAAAAGTTATATTCCTTATCTAAAGCTACAACTAGTCCTTATCTAAACTATAATTAATATAAAATTATAAAATAAACCATAACTTTCATTTCAAATTTCAGAAAATTTTAATTTTTGCACCGTTAGATTCGTCTCGAAAAATGCTTTGAATCAAGATCCACTTACGATATGTTTTATTATCCATAATTAATTAATTAAATTAATTTTCAATAGACAAGAAATAAAAAATTGATTATATCGTAAATAAAAATTACATTCCTTATAAAAAACTACAACTGATATAAAATTATAAAATAAGCCATAACTTTCATTTTAAATATATGAAAATTTTAATTTTTGCACCTTTAGGTTTGTCTGGAAAAATACTTTGAATCAAGATCCACTTATGATATGTTTTATTATACATAATTATTTAATTAATTTAATTTTTAATAGACAATAATTAAAAAATAATTATATCATAAATAAAAACTACATTCGTTATCTAAAGCTACAACTAATACTTATTTAAAACTACAATTGATTTAAAACTATAAAGTAAGCCATAACTTTCAGTTTAAATCTCATAAAATTTTATTTTTTGCACCGTTAGATTTATCTCGAAAAATACTTTGAATCAAGATACACTTATGATATATTTTCTGGAATTGCAAAAAAAATAACTTATATTTTATTAAAGGTGTCAAATAGACCACTCATTAATTAATAAAATTAAGTTTATAAAAAATTGAAGACACGAAGTCATAAAAGATAATTATCTCAAAGATAAGAAAAAAAATGTTTAAATTTGTATGTCTTTGATCCAAATTGCGCAGTGATGGATAGTAGGAATGGCAATGGGTAGGGTCTGGGTCTTGTAAAGCAAGACCCAGACCCCTCAATTTCTTCCAAACTCAGACTCGACCCAGACCTATTGAGTCTGGAATTTTCAGACCCAGATCCTTTGGGTCTGATGGATCTGATGGGTCCTTACAAGGTTATTAGTGGGTCCTTTGAAATTTCAAGTTTAATAGCATTTTTCAATCTAATAAATTTATTTGCCTGTTTTATAGGTTCGTGTGACCATGGTTAAGATTTGTATCGAAACAATTAACATAATATAGCTCATAAAATCTAAAAAATGCTTCAACTTACATTATTAAATGTCTTAAAATGGAGTCATAACTACTCAGAAAGTTGTAATTTATAACTTTTTTTTTGAATTTTTTTATGTAAATGGATCTGCGGGTAGGGTTTGGATCTGATATATTTTGACCCGGACCCAGACCCTCCTGATAACCTCTAGACCCTGACCCGACCCAAACCCAAGGTCTTAAAAAGTTGGAGTCGGACTCTTATAAATGGGTCTATGGGTCTGGATCTGGGTCGGGTCCAAGACCCATTGCCATCCCTAATGGATAGTATCACCCATATTATTGTGATGGGAATCATGCATAGAGGCGGCATAAGGGCATTTTCTGTTTGAAAGGAAATGCCAAATGATGTTTTAGAATTAAAGAACCTGCATATTCTACGAAATACATGGGGTAAAAGGTCATTTTTATTTGGGTGCATCAATTAGGGTTAGGTCATTTAAATTGTTGTTTCAATTGTTAAATTATAGTTGGTGCACCCTAATACAAAATATACAAAATTATAAGGTCATTTTAGAAAATCTAGATATTTTATTTTTATCATATGGAAAAAACAATTCCATAGGGTCACTATATTTACATATACAAAACTATAGGAACATTTTAGAAAGTCAAAATATTTTATTTCTACCATGTAGAAAAACACAATACTACAGGTTCACCATATCGAATTTCCCAAAAATCATTAATTAATAAAATAAGTTTCATAAAAGTTAAGTTGGTTTCTCATAAGTATATTTCGATATACACCTTACATCTTTTTCAAGATATTCCTATTTGCTCAACTATAAACTAGGCGACACAGGTATGTACTACTCAAAAATAGTCCCCAGTAAGAGAATTTCAAGTAAACGTGTGCAACATAATGAATCTTGATGATACATGTAATATCAAATCAATGCAGATTATTGTCAAACACAAACCCACAAAAAATAATGTAAATATATTTAAACATGCAATTTAAGTTGGGAATATAGATTTATACATCTCGAAATCAGTATGCAAATCATACCTAAAAGGAAACCATGCATTATAATCTCAAACTAAATAATCTTCATGGATGAGAAGCAATTATTTTTACCTAGATGAATCATGATTTTCTTCATAAATCTGTTCGAAATCTTTCAGCACACCTCATTTCGGACAAGTTGTATCATACGCCCGTGTGTATTATGAGCATGGTACACATAAGGCTATATTTTTTACTCATTGCTCATTCGGACGTCTCAATCCATGCTGAGCTGATGAGAATAATCAATCGTAGTATAATTATTGTAACACAACTTATTCAAGTGAATTGATGAATTTATAGAAGAAATGAAAGTGAAAAGAGTAATTATGTGACTCTATAGAGTCGACAATATCAATAATAGTCTAGAG
The DNA here is from genome assembly GCA_947645195.1 of Patellifolia procumbens. Classification (NCBI taxonomy): domain Eukaryota; kingdom Viridiplantae; phylum Streptophyta; class Magnoliopsida; order Caryophyllales; family Amaranthaceae; genus Patellifolia; species Patellifolia procumbens. The sequence goes on along the minus strand of CANSGD010000720.1, from coordinate 3,558 downwards.
GAAATATGTTTGTTGTGTTTATTTTATTTTATTTTGAGAGTTAACTTTACCAAATTAACATTTGTGTATTATGACAATTTTAACTTTAATTTATTTTATTTTTCAAACCACCAAAGCATATAATGACTATTTTTAGAAGGACACTACTATACCTATAAAAAGAAAGTAATTTTAAGTTCGAGATAAAGAAAATTATTAGCTCTTAATATAAGAATCCTTTAATCATTAAACAATTTTTACGTTAGTCGGATGAGAATTATATGTAAATAACTACCGAAATATAATACCTCTTAGTTTATTAATTAGTTTATAATATTTTGTTAATCTTAAAGTGTTTAACACTAAATTTAGATATAATGAAAATTATAACTAAATAAAATCCAACCCAGGCATTGCCCGGGTCAAAAACTAGTGTATATATATATATGTGTGTGTGTGTGTGTGTGTGTGTGTGTGTGTGTGTGTGCACTTTTCCTTCTTTTCAACAATATATTTACATTATTCCCATAAAAAATTGCAAATTTTGCATTAGTAGTTTTGAACCCGCGCGCAACCTCATGTATGGAGCTAAATGATCTAACCATTACTACATTATACTATTGTTGCCTTCTTATGAGTTTTCAATGAAAAACAATAACTAAGGGCACGTTCGGTATCACTTTAGGTTTATGGTTTTTTAGTTTTTTGTATTAGAAAGTCAATAAATATGTCCTATAATAAATCAAAAATTAGTTAAAATTATTGGAAACATGATGATTTTGAAAACTGATAACTAAAAGCGAAAAAACCACTTTTGTCGTTTCCCTGTTTTTTTTTCAGTTTTTTTTTCCTTTCTTTTATATGTCGTGGATGGGGGTTACTTGCGGCTATGGTTTAGTTTGGTGGTGTTGGGGTTGGCTTGGTAGTATTAGTGGTGTTAGGGTCTAGAGGTGGTAATCATGACTTTAAAATTTCATTCCTTATCTCAACTAATCCTTATCTAACACTACAACTGATATAAAATTATAAAATAAGCCATAACTTTCATTTCAAATCTCAGAAAAATTTTAATTTTTTTGCACCGTTAGATTCGTCTCGAAAAATACTTTGAATCAAGATCCACTTATGATATGTTTTATTATACATAATTAATTAATTAATTTAATTTTCAATAGACAAGAATTAAAAATGATTATATCCTAAATAAAAATTACATTCCTTATCTAAAGCTACAACTAATCCTTATCTAAACTACAACTGATATAAAATTATAAAAGTAAGCCATAACTTTCATTTCAAATCTCAGAAAATTTAATTTTTTGCACCGTTAGATTTGTCTCGAAAAATTGATATATATAATTTTTTTTGCTAACGTATATCTACACCTAAATACTAGTTGTTCTCAAAAAGTGATATTTATTAAGTAGTAGTTAATAATTTTAGCTTTCCTTTACCACTTTCCAATTTAGGTTTATCCCCGATCCTTCTATGTTGATTGTCCACTCGACTCCAAGTCTCAAACCTTAGGTTTTGAGTTCCCTAACATTCTTTTACACCCGTAACCATAGCCACTAGTAACTAGCACTAGTCATGATTACCACCTCTAGACCCTAACACCACTAATACTACCAAGCCAACCCCAACACCACCAAACTAAACCATAGCCGCAACTAACCCCCGTCCACGACATATAAAAGAAAAGAATGGGTGATCAATGTGATTGTGTTACAAGCCGAAAATTATTACTCTTGCTTTTACGTAATATTTACACATAGGGGTGTAAACGAGTCGAGCTGAGCTCGAGCTCGGCCAAGTTGGTCGGCGTTGCCGGCTCGGGGCGAACTTGACTAGACTCTGAGCTCGAGCTCAGCTCGAAGCTCGACAAGCTTGCCAAAGTCAAGGCTCGAGCTCGGCTCAGTTTCAAAAATTCGAGCTCGGCACGAGTATCTTTCCCTGTTATTAGTTAACATTCTTGCCAAAAAAGTAAAAATTAAAGGCATATTCAACAGAGATAAATTGAATGTAAATAAGGTATTTCACGTCACTTAACATTCAACAATCGATAATGTTAATCATCTATTTGAAGTTCAAAATTTAGGAATAGCAACATATTTTTTAATTAAAAGGGTCAAGCCAAGCTTAAACGAATCGAGCCTTGTTGGGATCGAGCTCGAGTTAGAATAGCTAAGGATCGTCTCGGCTCGGCTCGGACTCCAAGTTGACCAAGCTCGAGCCTAGCTTTTACAAAGCCGATCCTTCGAGGGCTCTCAGAGTCGGCTCAGCTCAGTTATACCCCTAGTTACACATCATTTCCTTCGTGACACATTATCCCAAATTATTACCTATTTTGCTAGCCACCTCAATTCAAATTTATTGTCTCCATTATCCTTTTATCCTCCTCCAATACATCTTTGTCCCTGTTTTTTTATACTTATTTTTCAACTTATAAGTTTAGGTAAATTCAAAAAAGTTTATTAATTCAGATAAGTTCAAAGTAGGTCTAATAAGGTCTACTAACCCAATTAATAAGATCTAATAAGGTCTTATAAGGGCGAATAAGGTCTGATAAAGCTAGTTTCATCTAATAAGGTCTAATTAGGTCTTTTCGGTCCTTATAAGTTGATTGAAGAACTTTTTGCCACCTACAACCATGTTGAACACCCCTTTTGTTAATCATAGCCATCATCGTTTTTTTTGTGAATTACAGCCATGAAAGACTAATATATAAGTTGTTGCCATTTTCACTAATTACTCCACTAATCAATAGTTTGACCGGCCAAATCATATTTAATACTTTATAAATCTTTTTTATTCAATTTTATAATATTTTTAAAAATATATGTTTCTCATATATGATGCTAATGGGCACGTATTTCGAGACAATATTTAATCACTTTTTTCGGACGAAGACGACGTTTTTTTGAAAAACGAACACCATCGGACACCCTTTATGTGCATGAATTTTTGTGAATCCATACGAAACAAGTACCTATAGGCCGTGTTTTCGAGCACGTACTTCGAGACGGGTTTTTCGGATTGAACACGACGTTACTTTTCGAAAAAGGGACACCGCCGTGCACCCTTTTGTTGACACGAACTTCGGGAATTATTATGAAACGAGATTCCAACAAGACGGATATTCGGGCACGTAATTCGAGAAGGATTTTTCGGACTGAACACAGATTTTTTTTCAAAAAACGGATACCGTCGTACGAAAAACTAGTCTCGAGGTACGTGCCCGAAAACTGGCCTGTAGAGTACTCGTTCCGTAGGAATTCTCGAAATTCGTGCCCATTAAGGATGTTCGGCGGTGTCCGTTTTTGAAAAAAATATCGGTCTTCAGTCCGAAAATTCATCTCAAAGTACATGCTCGAAAACCCGGCTTATTGGTACTCGTTTCGTAAAGGATTCTCGAAATTCGTGCCCATAAAGGGTGCCCGATTAGTGTCCGTTTTTCGTAAAAACGTTGTCTTCCAGTCAAAACTCGTCTCGAAGCTGTACATTCGAAAACACGACTTGTTGGTACTCGTTTCGTAGGGATTTTTGAAATTCGTGCCCACAAAGGGTTTCCGATGGTGT